>WSUB01000051.1:0-120176 GCA_019633425.1 Tulasnella sp. 424 | reverse complement strand
GCATTGCTCTTCTTCCTTGGGGTCGAGTTATGGAAATGGGGGAAACGGATTTACATCCGGCATTACCTCAAGGACGACTATGCGCACGATCCTGAGGCCGATTTAGAGGCTGGCGCATTCTCGCGATACACGACAATGGCCATGAATACGATGGAGGAGAAGCGGGCGATGACGAACAAGAGGAATTAGAAATTTGAATTGTTGCATACGTGTTTTCGGCTTAGACATTCAACTGTCAAGTCCCTTGCTGTTACTTTTCATTCTGTCTGTATATACTCTCTCTTGGATTGCAAAAATAAAGTCCTGTTCCGCGAGTTGGCTGTTGTCTCGATTCGAGTTCAAGCTTCGGTGCTACCCGGCGTTAGCGACCAATCCCAAGCCGACCACCACCCACCATGAGCACAAAGCCGACTCTTCAAACGAACCCTCGAGGGATACCCCAAGCACCATTTATAGTAAGCACCCTTGCCAGTGCATGCAAAGCTTGGACTTTGAACGAACCGTTCACGCTCAGGACAACGTCGAAGAGCATGTCGGTGGACCGGACGCTGAAGTCGAAAGCGCTCTTCGTCAATTTCAAGAGGCAATAGCGTCAGTGAAGCCCCCTAAATGATCATCTCCCCATATCATCTGATTTCCCGGCCCGTACTAGAAAATACCGGTACATGGAATTGAACTTGAACACGCGAAAGAAAGCTTTGCTGGATAAAATTCCGGACATCGAGAAAACACTAGCCATGGTGCAGTTTCTCAAGGATAAACGAGTAAGCTCCAATCTCGTCGCAGAATTCGCCCTGAACTTACGTCGTGGACCATTAGGAAGGCAAACTAAAAGCGAAAAAGGACGAGGATCTTGAAGACGAAGATGACGAGTCATCGGGCGCTGCGTCAAGTTCTCAAACCCTAACGTTTGAGCTTAACGATACCTTATACGCCGAAGCTGAAGTAAATACCACCGAAGACATAGTGTATCTGTGGCTCGGGGTTAGATCTAATATTTGGCCTTCTGGAGGTACTCTGCTGATTTTCGCTCCCAAGGCAAACGTGATGCTATCCTATACTCAAGCAGAAGCCATCGACCTGCTCACCGATAAACTCACTGCTGCAAGGCAATCTTTAAGTAATGCTACCGAAGACCTCGAGTTCCTCAGAGAGCAGGTCCGTGCGAGGGTACCCTCGGATCTTCCAAACATGTTCAGCTGAGAACCTCCCTCTAATAATTGTCAGATAACTATTATGGAGGTCAACACAGCACGATGTTACAATTGGGACGTCAAAAGGAGAAGGGAGAAACGTTTGGCCGGTGAAGCTATCGAAGGGCCGAGTAAAGCGTAACGCAGCAGAGGACAGTGAAAAAATGTATCGATGCAATTGAAGCTGGATACCCATCCGAATCAAACTCATCAGCTCCTATTCGAGCCATTGCTATACCACCGGCCCCACACTAGGAGAGTGTACAACCGAAAACACAGCAGTGCAAATCCATCCTTCTCCAATTCCTCAGGGTAAGAGGCGCCAAGAGAGTAGGCGGCAGCGATGCCGGACATCACCGCCACCTCATGAGCATTAACGAGCGTCCAGGAGCCCGCGAACTTGATCCGAGATTGGCGTCGGATGAGGTTGAAGAGCGGAGTAGAATTGACGAGCCAGAGGAAAGGCACTACGAAGAGGTAGTGCGTGTAGGAGTGACATAGTTGATGCCACCAATCTTCTCGGATGATCTTGTCAGGATTGATACCGCTCTTGCTCCACGTTTGATGGTCCCGTTTGTTCAAAAAGATCGTCTGACGAACCAAGGACTCGGTGAGCATCACATCAGAGGACCCATGGACTGGTCAAGGGAGTCGCACCTGAAAAACGTGTCGCTCAAAAGGTATGTCCTTCTTGAATTGGGATTGATAGTTCGTGCAGTCAAACGCCATTTCCAGTAAACGCGGGTTTGCAGGAGTTTGTTTGATGTAGTACATCCTGCGTTCAGAAAGCTCGATGAACGCTGCGACTGCAGCAGAACACAATCCAGATACACGTACGGTCTGAAAGTCTCTCTCCCGACTTGTACACGCTCTGCTTCATTCCTCGCTCCTCCTCCTAGACTTCTCACAGCCAGGTCCTCTTTGAAATGATTCTCGTACCAGTTCTCCATGTATTCCGAGTCCCAGTGAGTCACCGTTACATCGTCGGAAAACTTGGCAGCGCCCAATACCTTCCTCTCCAGCCACGTCGCGTGCTTCCCTAATAGTCGAGTTGAAGTGTCGGGCAAAACGCACAAAACAACGTCGTCAAATTCTTCGATAGTTTCCTGGCTTTGAAAGGCTGCACGCTCGGTGATATCCTGAGATTGAGGGTTGTGATGGTCTTGGTTTCGGACTCGTGCGCGAAGGCCGACGGTGACACCCTTCGAGCTGCGAGCAATGATTCGAGTGACCTCGGTGCTAAGACGGATGTCGACACCTTTGGATTGCAACGAGCGTTGCCAGCCGCTGTAGAATTGAGACAGCTCGGGGAAGACAATCATTGGTGGTTGGTTACTGGCTAGACTGAGCGGATCCGCGGGATACCCTGACGAGGAGTTCTATGTCAGTGCCCTTGTGCCCGAGGTTATCTCTTCACTGCTACTTACACATTCCGTAGGTCGGACTAGTAAAAAGCCGTTCGAGAATGATCGAAGGCACATCCGGAGTGTAGTTTCCGGTTCCTGTAATATAGAACCTGGGCTCAATATTCGCGGTGAGCGCAAGGGAAAGTGCTCGTACCTAGGAATAGCGCGACGGTGGGGTAAATCAAGAAATTCAAAAACTCGTCCGAGAAGAACCAGAGCTTGAGGAACACCTTGATAGGAAGTAAGCCGAATATGATCTCGGTGTACCGAAGGAACTTGAGCATCTTTTCGAATCTTCGGATTTCGGTTCGGTGCTTGTCGAGTAGAGGAGTTGGAAAGACGTTGGTCCAGAACTTGTCCTCTTTGCCAAAGGAGACTTGAAGATTGACGGGAGTCACGTCATGACCTTGCTTTTGAAACATGTGTATAGTGTGGTGGAAGATGTGCGATCCGCTGCTCGAATACCTGACGGTTAGGAATGCTACCGTTGACATGGAGTGCATCAAGAGTTTCACCTACCCCTGGACTCCCTGGTTGATCCACTCGGCTCCATGCCTCTCTTTGTCGACGGGTATCGAGAATGCTTGGCCTCCGCAATAATCCGTGGCTTCGACTAGAGTGACTTTGAATCGATCCGGGTGCTGAGCTAGTTGATTCGCGCAGCTCATTCCAGCAGCGCCGGCACCAACGACCAAAACTCGCTTAGGATCTTCAAGTTGTGGCATTTGGAAAGAGATCAGAGAAGAGAGGGTGATGGCAAGAACTTCCGCCGACAGGGAGTGGGCTGCCTATATAGCGGACTTTTGTGGCTACGATGAAGACCCGCTGTTATGACGCCATGATCGTAATCCATACATCGGAATGGATTCTTTACGCCGAATGTAGTCCGTCAATCTCCGGTAGCATTTACTTGGCCGCGTTCATGAATTGCACCAAAAAAAAAACAAAAGCATCCTGCAACAGCGGGGAAGGCCGACGATGGCTTCGTGAATTTGGGCCGTTTCACCGTCCTGTGGTATGCAAACTCACCCTGCTTCCTGTCAATGTTTGCATATAGTAGAGAAGATCGGCAGCGCGGGTTTTTCTAACGTGCTTACTCGCCACGTAACGCGTCGTGTCCCGTCTGCGGGGAGCTCTAGAGTTGGGAGGGAAAGTTGGAGACCGCAGTTTGCGCAAGTTGGCTTGCAACGTTTTGCCACGCCTCGTTTTGGACAACACTCCGATAAAACAATGCTTCCACCACCGCAACCTTCGAAAGGAGGAACAAACTCCCTTGTCCTTGCCAGAGCCCTGCTACTTATAACCCTCTAACCTCTCATATTTCAAGTCTAATAACGTTCTCCTCGTCTTCGTAAACAAACACAAAAAAGCCACCATGTCTCAGATGGTAGCGGCCGTTGGTGCAGGCATTGCCTTGGCAGGAATCCATATATACGGAGCCGTCAAGGGACATTACCGCAAAGACGAAACCACCATGCAACTTGCCCTCATCGACGCCCGTGCGCTTGAAGATAGAGCGTATTGGGAGAATTGGTTTTTAGATCATCCGAATGTGCGTATAGGTCTCGATTCGGCGTTCTCACACCCGCTGGGCCACTCATACCCTCCTCATGCGCATTACTTTACAGGTTCCGCGTCATATACCCGGTCGTAGACCACTGCGGTTACTCTCCCTTGGTGGGCAGACGAGTCTTCGTCGATACTGTTCACCAGCTAACAAACATTCTATGCCGACTTGCTGTTATTTAGACGGCGGTGGTGTCCGCGGCATCGTGTCCCTTATAATTCTACAACAAATCATGCAGGAAGTAGCTCCGGGCGCACGGCCTTGCGAGTACTTTGACTTGATAGGGGGGACTTCCACAGGCGGGTAAGCACACGAACGCCATGTTGACAAGTGTTGCCGTGCTCATCACGATCGAATAATCTGTCCAGGCTAATAGCTATCATGCTGGGCCGACTTCGCATGTCCATCCAGGAATGCATCGACTGCTACACCGAATTATCAAAAGACGTTTTTTACGGCGACTGGGAGCTATGGTCAACGGCCAACTTGAACGTCCTCAGCGGACACAAGTTCTCTGGAGAAAAGCTAGAGAAGGCCGTCAAAACTGTCGTCGAGAAGTATCGAGGTACCACAGGGACACAGATGTACGATGATCCCGCTAGCAGAGGAGGAAGACCGCCATGCAGGACGTACGTTCCAAAACGTTGTAACACTCTTCCGTGACCATCTGGATCTAATTCGAAATCTCTTCAATAGGTTTGTAGTTGCCATCCCCGGCTGCAACGTCCCGCGCCCACCTAAATTGTTCCGCACTTACGACAATCGGTGCCAGCGGCACTCCGCTGACCGCTGTCAGATTTGGGAAGCAGCCCGAGCGACTTCCTGCGCCCCCTCGTTCTTCCCTGACATCCAAATTGAAGGCATATACTACTCCGACGGTGGTCTGGGCTACAACAATCCTGCACATCTCGTTCTTCAAGAAGCTCAGTCGCTGTGGGGCCAATCTCATCCTATAAACTGCTTGTTATCATTAGGAACGGGCAGCATCGACTCGTTCATCCATCGCATTGAGTACGCGCCTGATAAGCTTGGGTTTATCAAGGTGTTTGGTGATATGGCCATCGGCTGCGAGAGGGTTCATCAGGAGTTGGCGCAGGACTACTTTTTAGAAGGGACTTATTGGAGGTTCAATCCCAAGATGGACGAGAAGATCGGGTTAGACGAGTGGAGGAGGATCGATGAGCTCAAAGGAATTGCGTGGCAGTACCTCGTCGAGAACGACAGTGCCGTTCGGGCGTTCGCTGGAGCAACAACTCGAGAGCGAGGCGACAGTGAGGCGGGAACCTCCACTTTCAAATCACACACGCTGTAATGGGACAAGATTCGATGAATGTATAGTACTTAATGAAGGCACGACAACTGATAATGATAGAGTTGTGACCCGGTGAATACGGTTTACTGGTTGGCTTTCTGCTGAGCTTCACCCTTTCCCTGTTGGATGTTGCCTGGAGGGGAACCCATTAGCCAAACGTACTACCCAAGTGCCATTGGGCTGGCGCTTACCAGAAGCCTGTTGGGCCTTGTCGCCAGTGATGGCACCCGCGACCGAGTCCCACTTGCCCTCGACGCGGTCCGCAGTACCTTCGGCGTAACCTAAGACGAAATCGGACTTCAGCGATACTGGTCAAGTTTGGTTCGCGTCGTTTCGTCACACCTTTGGCCTGAGCAGCCCTGTACTCGCCCTCGCCCTCAGCGTGCTCCTTCTTGCCAGAGTCGACCCACGACGGGGCACCGGCGAGATTGCCGATCTAAAGAGCGTGCATGCCAATGAGCTGTATTCTCTAGAGCTCGACTGGGCTGGAACTTACAGTTTCGACGACGGTACCCTTTACAGAGTGGTATTGGCCAGAAGCCTTGCTGGGTTGGTTCGACATGATGATGATGATGATGATGACAGGGAATGAAGTGAAGTGATGCAGATGAGTGTGAATAGATGAGAAGTGGGTTGATTGATGAGGACTGAGAGAGCAGAAAGAGCTGGGCTTTTAAACATGTAGCAGGGGTTTGTATTGAAGCGGGCATGATGACATTTGTCCTTGGTCTGAACATCTTCCGCCCGTCCAACAACAGTCTTGGCGAGAACTCAGGCTGGTCAGTTATAGAAATCACCAGTCATTCACCAGCCACTGACATTATTTCAATTGGTGATCGACGCAACGGTCTTGGTTCAAACGGGCAAGCCGATAGCAAAGGCAACAAACACATGACATGGAAGCTAATCCTCTGGCAACAGACTGAATAGATACAAACACCAATTCATACAATAGCACTTTGTCATCAACAGTAAACGAAAAGAAAATGAATAGTTCGTTATCATCAAGATGTTGGTTGTACTTTAAATCGAGGTGTCCATGACGACCGATTATCGCCAGAAAAACATCGAAAACAAGTTGCAGCAATTTACTCTCCAGCGAAGAGACGAATGATCATGTAGGCAGTTGAGCCAATGAAGCGGAAAGCTACACGCAGGTTTAATCAGCCAGCGTTCCTGATCGTGCCTTCAGATGCGACGTACCAGCTAGGCCAGCGACAGAGAACAAGACGAATCCCATGTACCCGCCAACGAGACTATCCTTATCCTTGGTTGAAGCTGAAACGATACCAACTGCGAGTGCACCGTTCGACAAGGTCCAAGCCAACAGGACATTGGTACGGAAAGTCTTGTAGTAGTCCTCTTGCGCAGTCTTGGCATCTTCCTTCTTTACTTCCGGAGCAGGTTTCCTGGATACGACGTAAAGATCAGCTACCTTTAAAAACGACGGTATGAGGAATTCTTCGATCGTACGAGCCCAAGACGGCCATAGCATCTTCGTAAGCGGCGTTGATATCCTTTTGCTCCGTCGGGACAGCGACCTCGACTTCGTTGGAGTCCTTCTTCTTTTCAACAACACCAAGGTCGACGTTGACCTTGTTGTCTCCTTTAGTACCCCACGAGATATCATGCGTGTTTGCAAACTATAATATGCGATCCGATGGTTAATTTTACTATACTGTGACCGGCTAACCTACGACCACATACCGCATAGACGTTAAGGACGTTGATGTACGAGGGGGCCATAAGGAGGTACTGAACGAAAGACGTAATCATGTGCCATGGCTCGAACTGTAGAACAGGGATCAGTATCGTTCGTCGAGAGGCTCGCCATGAGAACACTCACGAAAAGAAGCGAGGCGAAGATATAAAGACCCAACGTCGCAACCAAGGATAACACGATGGTAAAGAAGATCCTGTCTTGGAAGAGCGTTCCAAAGGTAAGATGGCCACCATTGCCAACCTTAACCGATTCGATTCCCTTGACGGCCAAGAAGAATGCAGCGAACTAGAGGTGTGGAGAGCCACTTTAGTACCAAAATACTCATGGGATTAGCAGGTAGCGAGAGGTTCAGACCCACCGTCATGTAAACAGTGATAAGTCCAAATCCAATAATAGCAATAGTGTATTGCCATTTAGCTCCTTGAGGCCGATTACCCATTGAAAGCAAGAAGCACATAACCAGCAAGCCGAGGTACAGGTATTTGAGGATATCATTGAGGATGTGAATGCCATGGAGCCCGAACGAAGGATCTTCGATGGCACCCGCCAAGATAAACTATCAAGGGGATACGAGTCCAATAGTGAAATGAGTGTCCAATCGCCCGAACGACCCAAGGAGACGGAACTCGGACTCACGAACGAGACGTAGTAGTTGCCGAGGGCGAACCACGAGAAGATCAAGTTGAACGTCTGATAGAACATCTCCACATGGATCCACGCCTTTCTTGCAAAAGTATGTTCGCTTCGATAGATGTAACCGAACTTGACGATCGAGTGAATCGCGGCGAAGAAGGAACCGTTGAGCCATCGACGACGCTGAGAGATCAACTCTGCAACCTCATCGGGCACGTCTGTAATGGCGTAAGCGGATTTGACGTAGTGCAAGATCCATGCGCCGCCTCGTTTGGAGACGAGTTCCCAGCAGAGGATACGGTCCTCAGCGAGGTACATGTTGGCGGTGAAGATATCTGCGTCGGCGCCGTGCTAAGAACCATGCAGCGTTAGACCCTGAGGGGAGCTTTCGAAGCATAAACCTAAAAAGCAACTCACCATCTTCTCTCCAAGGAAATACTTTTGCAATGGTCCTTCTCCGACCTTATCGTTTTGCAGCGCGATGTAGCGGTACGCCGAGAAAGCACCAGGAAGCACACTAATGTACCCAAAGACCTATCCGACGATGACACGGTCAGTCGATGAACGCAAACAAAACGACAGGGCGTACTCACCGATTCCAACGGCTTGTCTAAGATATTACTCATCTTATACTCGAAATTCTGAGCCGCGACCAACGGGTTGAGCAAATTCAACCCATATTTCCCCTTCAACGCAACAATCTCTCCACAAGCACCTCCAACGTTCGAATTAATATCAAACGCCTTCCAAAGATGGTAAATGCTCGTGGGACCGGGCATCGTACCCACGTCCAAAAGGACGCAAACGTTTGGAAGCAAGACGGGACCGAAGGCGTTGAAGAACCATCGATGCGAGTTGATTTTCTTCTGGTTCTTTTCTTTCAAACAGAAGATGACCTGAACTGGTACAGTCCCGCGTTCGGAACCATGGAGCCGGAGTTCGGGCGTAACGGATACTTGGGTGGTATATTCGTAGATGTGGGCCGTGACGGGCTTCTTGTTGACCACGTTCTTGGCAACGCCGTCTTGGTAAATACCCATTGCAGCGATGACGGAGAGGGTTCGAGAGTTGATCTTTTGGCGACCATCGGACACGATGCAAACGACGACCTTGCGACGAGTCGACGTCAGTCACGAACCCCGAAAGCCAAACCCGAAACAGCATACCTTCTTCCAGCCGTCCTTGCCCCAAGTCTTACTCCTATCCCTCGTGCAAAGGTGAGCGACGTTCTTAATCACGCCGTGCATCGTCCTCGCGAACAACTCCTCGTCCTCGTTATACATCGTCATCACGATGAACAACTCGGTCCTCCTCGGCGGGTCATACAAGACCTGCCTCAGCGTGTACTTTTCGTCCTTGAAATCGTTGGGATCGCACGTCGCCGCGGTGTACCTCAAATGCGTCACCTCGCGATCCGTCCGATTCGCGCACATGTCCAACAACTTGGACGGGACAGGACAATCAAACACCAAGTTGCCGTGATACAGCCCGACTTTTTTCATCGTCTTGTACCTGCGAGGTACCCTCTGCGGGATTCGTCCATATCGAATGTTGCTCTCTTCCTGAGGCGCGTCGGCGGGGTCGATGAACCCTCCAGGCATAACGCTGGCACCGGAATTACGTCGTCGGAGCAAAGGCATATCACCCAAATCCTCATGAGGCTGAACACCATCGTCCTCTAACTGATATGATTGTCTAGCGTGGCCACCTGAGCTGTCCATTGGACTAGGTTGCATCGGCGGGCGACTCGCGAAATCGCCGGTAGGAGGACGAAGGATAGGTGGGGGGGTTGGACCCGTCGAGTAGGGCCTAACGGGTCCACCGTAGCTGAAATCGGGCAGAGGTGTGGCTGAGGACCATCGAGCGCTCGGGTCGCTGGGTGCACCGGGGAACGGCAAGGGAGGAGGCGGTGGCGGAGGGGATAAGATGGGCTGCGGGGGACCAGCTGGACTCAGTCCAGCATACGGATTGTATAAGCTCGCAGTCGAGTCGCTGAATGGATTCGGGGTGGACACCGGTGGTGTTGGATTTGGCAAAGGTGGGGGAGGGTAAGGAGCTTGAGGAGTTTGTTGCTGGTACCCATAGGGGTTGCCTGGAGGAGGCGAAAGGACGTTTGGTGGCCAATGTCGCTGGGATTCATCAGCCTAAAGGATCGCGTGTAATCGTCCAAAGTCGAATTTCCAGTTTCCAGAAGTGAGTGACATGAGGTGAGGCGTGTCGAGGGTCAGTCCAGATGCAAACTTAGAACGCGATTGACGAAAAAGGCTTACGCACCTCTGGTGGGTATCGCGACATCTCTGAGTAGATGCAAAGAATAGATCACTTGAGGGGGTTTGTTGCTTGGAGAACCAAGGATAGAAACGTGCCGATGGTATAAAAGGAGCTGCGCACGCTGGTGGACAGCCTCGATACCTCAAGAACAGGCGGCAGTGAACGTCGCAACACAGCTCATCAGTCCCTGGGTTCCCAGAACAAACAAACACTTAGACGCTCAATAAAGCCAACATTCGACCCGGGCACTCTAAACGCTTGGCATTTCAAATCCCAAGGGGTACGAACGGCATCAATTACCTACTAGTAACGACATGGTTATCGATATTCATAGGCCGCCGGCAAATATAGGCCGTGTGGACACCGAATTCACTTGGTATGGTCCAGAGAGTGAAGATCGCTCGGCGGCATTTCTGCCCCGCCCCTGCTGAAGACCGCTGTACGTTGGCGAATAGTCAAGCCACTCAGGTACTGTACAATTGTACGCGCACGCCACACTCGAGAGGTAAGGTAGTAAGGCTCTTTTCAGAGATCACAAAATACTACTTGGTTACAAAAACCAACAACCGATGAGAGAGGAAGGAAAAAGAGAAAAAAAAGAAAACTAAGGACTACAAAGAACAGACATCGACAGTTCGAGAGAGCAACAACTGCGATAAGGCAGGAAAGGGAAATATGTCCATGGTGTCGTAATAATAAACGGGAGGAGGGGACTATTCGTAGAGTACTAGTGTTACAGAAGGAGGCGCAAACCCAAATAAACAAGTATATGCTTTTTCTTTGGCGGCGGAGTGGAGGAGAAGAAGAGAGGTGGTTCGAC
The DNA here is from genome assembly GCA_019633425.1 of Tulasnella sp. 424. Lineage (NCBI taxonomy): Eukaryota > Fungi > Basidiomycota > Agaricomycetes > Cantharellales > Tulasnellaceae > Tulasnella > Tulasnella sp. 424. The sequence continues at coordinate 109,251 of WSUB01000051.1, read as the reverse complement.
TTTTGTTTCGGTCCCAATTAGTGGAAGAGGATGGCTCCGCAGGCGAGCGAAGAGTAGGGCGTCGGATATCCTGATGCGCCGGAAGGAGAGGTGGAGATCCCCCCAACTGCGCAGTCGAAAGATGGAGCCGTAATTAGGGTGAGGAGGGTGGGGGAGGGAGAGGGGAAAGAGTCCATGGTTCTTGAGATGCCAGAGAGAGAGAAGGTCCGTGTTGTTGATAGTAGCGATACAGCCGGTGCCGGCCAAGACACGGCAATCCGTAGCGATTTTGATAGGAGAAGAGAGAAAAGAGCTTGCACGTTGCAGATAGTAACGGTGACCGACAGAACCCTTGCGTTTTGGTTGAGAAAGATGCTGAGATGCGAACCCGAGCCCGAAAGAGAGATGCAGAGTTGGGAAAAATGCAAAGGAGACCCGATGAGGAGCGATGGAACGACGACGGAGAGCGATGCGTTTAGAAGTCCGATTCCGAATCGTCGTCCTCGGCGTGCAGTTGGAAGGTCTTTTGTTTTGGGGTAGTCGACCGAGTCCGTGGAAGTGGTGCAGATGCTGGCTTTGCTCCAACGGAAGAAGACTGGACTGGGGTCATGGAGAAGAATGGCGAGGAGTACTGATAACGCGGGGAACAGGTCAGCTGGACCGCATCGCAAGAGATCGCAAACTCGAGCTACTCACAAAGCCGTTCTTTTCCTGAGCGAACTTGCTGTTGGCACCAGAGTTACCAAGAGCCATCTTGAGCTAGAGAGAAAGTGAAAGGAAAATTCCAAAAAAGGTATCAGGAACCCAGTTCAACGGTTGAGCTCAAAAAAAGCGGGAAAAGCTCACCTTTTCGTGGCTGCTCTTCTGAGCCCGACTCGGCATTCCCTCGTATACTGGAATCTCCTTCCCGGTCTGTCCAGCAAGGCTGGGCAAGTGGTTGAGGCTCTTGCTCAGACTTGGCAAAGCGGCGAGCTTCGAGACGCTTTCAGCGATCTTATCGCTTTGGCTGGTCGAAGACGAAATGGACAGGCGAGATGCGGATGGCGAGGAGTTGGATGACGAGCATGGGGAAGAAGTCGATTGAGGTGGGATAGGAGATGATTGAGCACGAGTGTACCGTCTTGAAAAAGTGGTCGTGGTTGGGGGAACACCAGTGACCATGGCACCAGTCTGGGTTGAGATGGTAAGAGTGCAAGTGAGACTCATTCTGATAATAGGTGATAAAAAGAAGATGATGTTCTTTTTGGTGATGTGCTTTGAGCTACCCGACGAAGGTGGTAGTGGTGGATGAGGTGAAGAGATGAGTGAGGGATGGGGAATGATCAGCAAAAGGTTCGGTCGGAAGGGGGGGGATATAAATGGGAGAGTCGGGGCGACTTCACGTCCGATTTTCGAAATCAGGGACGGTCAGAGCGCGAAGGACCAAGTCTGGATCGCTGCGAGGTCTGGACTCGACGATCTAGACCCTTTGAAACCAAACAAACCTCCTAATCCCGTCCAAAAGCCGATATTTCGACACTGAAACCTCTCAATTTTGACACGAAAACGTCTTAAATTCACACACAATACCCCAAGTTCGTGACATAAACCACCTCGGCACTGTTTACATTGGAGCCAGGTCTACGCCTCAGCCTCTTTTCTTCTTTCCCCCAATACCCATTGTGCTTATCCCTTCCTTCCTTTTCAGAGCGTATTGCAGTTGGCCTTGTCCAGACCTTTTCACTGCCAACCGACCTCACGAAGGCCAGTTGCAAGAGCAAGGTCCACCCTCTCGCCACGAATCTAGGTCGAGTCAAAAAAACTAACTCTAGGGCCCACCACCCTCTTCGAACGCATGCCCGTAGAAACGAGCGCTCGTACCGGCTCGGTAATTGATACGTACATCCGCGTCCCTGCTAGACGGTATTGCCCGCGCGTAAGAGTAACATACAAAGCAAGATCTCGCGAATACGTTCGAATAGATAAGAAACACTTGGAAACCTAATAGCTCCACAGGGCGGCGAGTTCGAATCGATCAACACTGATAGCTCAGCCTTCTCGCTCTGTTTGCGGGACCATCCGACGACGCGACACCACCAGAGGAAGTAACCCAACGGCAGAGATAACGCTGAAGCTTTTTGGCCGGGAACAATGAAACCAAACCCACCGACGGACCAGAACCCCTCTCGAGAACCCCACTTTTCTTTTGAAATAAGCCTCTCGTCTGAAGAAGTCTTCTTACAGAAAAAAGAAGCTAACGTTTGACGGTGAGAAGGGAGCGAGAGAGGACAGGAGTAGAGCGGCGAGAACCCAGCCCCGATCTGGATCCGGGTGCCCGATAGATAGTGTTTGCTCCCTCCCCCCCCCACCTCACCTTGCCCCTACTTCTTAAGAAAAAAGAAGGCCTCGTAAACCAAGCACCCTCGCCCTGCCCGAACGTTAAGCGCTCACCCTCGCCCTTGCCGTGCACCCCCTCCCTAGTCTCACCCGTTGCTCACTGCCCAGTTCGAAAAAACCAAGGCCTGAACCGTGCAGCTTCCTGAGCTCCGAACTGGCCAACCACTCTTGTGGTCGTTTCACCTCTAGAACAAGAGTCGAAAAGGCCAGTGGAAAGGTCTAGTCCGGTCCACTCGTCAAATTGCTCTCTGCCAATTGCACTTGAGGAGCTCCGCATTCGTCATCAGGTCCCTATGTACAATTAAACGCCTAAGGATAAATTCCAGGTCTCGTCCCACTTTACTTTGTTCTACGGGTTCTCGGATGCATATACGCAGTTCGCTCAGGCCTGTTACCACTCATCCTCAAGCGAACGGGGGTCGGTCGTTTCGCCTACGTCGTTCCGAGGATCCCGATAGAACCGCATCTGCCCGACAACCCCTATGACCGCTGCTGCTCTGCGACATTCCTTTCAAGTACGCCGAGCGCTCAATCCCAATGTGTGAAGAGTCTCGACCATGTATAGTCAAAATCCATCAGGACACGTGATGACTTCTCAACGAGCAGGCAGCACGTCAAAAGCGCCCACATGCCTTTTGACTTTTTGGTCTGGCACCTCAGTCTCTGTCCAGACCGTAGCACATAGATCACGAGTTCTCCCACCACCATAACAGGTGTTCTCTGTCCCCTAGAACATCGACATCCCCCTTTCTAGGCCACCGTACGAATGTGAGTATAACGTAGCTTCCCTTCCGTAAAATCAACAACGCTCTGCAAGTCTTCTAGTGCTACCGGCATTTTCATATCCTGTCCGACTCTCCCGATGGATATCATCATCTTTTTTTCCCAGCTCACCGTCCGAGTGCGAGTAGTAAGCGCAGCTTTCCTTCCGTAAGTTCCATAAAAACCCGCTCCCCAGAATTTTTCATAATTGTATCCGATGGCTATTGCGATTTCATTCCGGCATCGCAAGGAGCACGCGCGCGAAGAGCAACGCGGGGTAGAAGTGAGAAGCTCAATCGACCGAACCATCCATCCCAATTTGGAAGACCTTGCCGATCATCAGCTCCAAATCACTGCCTCGACCTGCGCCCCGTCGGCCCGACCTTTCCCTTACTCTTTTTTCACCTCAAAGTCGCGCCATCATTCCATCGTACGGAATATTGCGGTTTGGGCGCTAATCTCTCTCGCCGACTCGCTAGACCGGCGATGGCCGTACCACGGCGCCTTCCGCGTCGACCGTCCTTTGTCCGCTCTGAGACTCCCAAGGACATACTCAACGAAATAGGTTACCACCCCGATGAGCGACCGACTCATCGAGAACACCCTCAAACAATAATTTCAAAATCCCTCACTCTCACCCCAGGTATATGCGTAACCAGCGTACCCACCAACGTCTAGACAGAGGGAAGGAGAGCTTCCCCCTCAACACCCGCACCACACAACGTTCCGGCGCTTTTCGAAATCCATATAGTTATACCGCAGAGCGCATGCTGTGCGGCCCTTCTTTCTTTTTTGACTTCCTTTGCCTTCTTGGAGAAACTTTACCTGCCGACCCCCGAAACCTTGAATGTCGTGATTAACCGATGGGAGTGTCGCACGGTACGGACCTTTCTCCCCGGTCACGTGCAGCTGCTAGATCGTCTGTGACGTCATGGACATTGGCGCCCTGAGCCAAGACTCCAAGAAGTGGGAGATCCATGACGTTGAAGAGTTTTTTATAGCTTCCCCGCTCCACCGCAGGCAATCCCGTATGAAGAAGCGAGAAAGAGTGGGGCCGCACAATCCTTCGCGTCTTTTCACGAGATAGTTGCGCCCTCTCGCAACGAAAAGACATGATTTGTTCTATGACGTAGTGCACATAATCCCTCCTAGCGGGCCGACGTTTACAGCTATATAAAAGGGGGGCGTAACGGCGCAAGTCTACTCCCCATCCCATTATCCCAAACGCACTCTCATACACTCTTAACACTTCTCTAATCAACCAAATCATCATGTCCAACATCAACGAGCCTTCCAAGAACTCCGGTCAATACCACTCCGTCAAGGGCACCGTCGTCGAGACCGTAAGTCTATGGCACCACATCTCATGCCTTTTGCAAATTCGCATCTCCACTGGTGCTAACCTTACTGCCTTCCACCAGATCGGAAACTTGACTGGCGCCACTACATGGCAACAATCCGGCAAGGAGGAACACGCTGCTGGTGAAGCCGAATACAACGCTGCCCAGGCCAAGGGTGAGACCATCTTCCCACCTCTAACCTTTCCGCACTTTTTCGCTGACTTGAACTTTATTACACAGGCTACGTCGATGGCACGGCCGACCGCATCACTGGCAAGTACGACGCTGTCGCCGGTGCTGTCACTGGTGACAAGACCCAGCAAACCTCCGGTAACATCCGCCACGACAAGGGTGTCGCACAGCAGGAGATCAACAAGCCTGAGTAAAGGGCTTTCCGTGTTGTCATTATATATCATAACCATTTTTTATATTGGTTGCCCGTTTGTTGGTGAATAATATATCTTTGTTGGTGAAAAATATCGTGTGGTTGTCGTTCGTCCACTCACAGCATTGGATCTTGCCGCCGTTGCCCTGCTCTGTATGGTGCATCCATGTGGTTTCTTGCAATAATGATCCCTCTTATGACATGCTTTCGCTTATGAACAGCACGACTGTGTACTTTGATCGAGCTCCAAGCGGATCTTGCCTTCTGCTTTGCTTCTGACGAGAGCCAAACGACCAGAGACAGGTCTAGCAAGTGCTTGGGAACGCAAAATTCGGTCCGCTCACTACCGCTTCATCTCCGTGAGCTATCAAACATTCAAAACAGTTGCGCTAGTGGTTCGAACGATCTTCCATCGTAGGAACGTCGATGGGCGCAAGGACGGGCAGAGTGGAGCGCCACATCGTGGAGATCGAAAGAGAATCAATATTCAGTGCTTACAGACACAACCAGCGACCTCTAATTAAAGTGCTTCAAATCCAGACGTCACGTCTTGTAGCAAGCGTAAAAGCCCTTTAGTCGATCATCCCGCATTCCTGATCCCTTTCACTTTACCAAGAAAGTTCGTTTCTGGTTTCCCGAAATGGGTCGCTCCACTCCAGGCGATCCCGTGACCCTCTAGAAGAAGCGAGAAAGAGTGGAGCTCGCACGATCATTTCACGAGGTAGTTGCGCCCTCTCGCAGCAAAAGACATAATCAGTCTATGACGTAGCGCCAATAATCTCTCCTAGCAGGCCGACTGCTATAAGAAGGGGGCGTAACGGCGCAAGTCTACTCCCCATCCAATTATCCCAAACGCACTTTCTACACTCTTAACACTCCTCTAATCAACTAAACCATCATGTCCAACATCAACGAGCCATCCAAGACCTCCGGTCAATACCACTCCGTCAAGGGCACCGTCGTCGAGATCGTAAGTCTTTGGCACCACATCACATCTCATGCCTTTTGAAATTCGTATATCCATTGGCGCTAACCTTACTTCCACCAGATCGGCAACTTGACTGGCGCCACTTCATGGCAACAGTCCGGCAAGGAGGAACACGCTGCTGGTGAAGCAGAATACAACGCTGCTCAGGCCAAGGGTGAGACTATCTTCCCCGGCAACCTCTAACCTTTCGCTGACTTGAAATCGTTATACAGGCTACGTCGATGGTACAGCCGACCGCGTCACTGGCAAGTATGACTCTGTCGTCGGTGCTGTCACTGGTGACAAGACCCAGCAAACCTCCGGTAACATCCGTCACGACAAGGGTGTCGCACAGCAGGAGATCAACAAGCCTGAGTAAAGGGCTTCGGTGTTGCCATTGCATATCATAACCTTTTTAATATTGGGTACCCGTTTGTCTGTCAATAATATACCATCGTCGATGAAAAACCTCGCGTGGTTGTCACTCGTCTACTCCTAGCATTGGATATTGGTTTCAGGTGCTTGATGTCGTCAAGCTCTAGAATAGCGAGGATCCAGACCCTCTTTCTCACCTTCGCCTTCCAAACCTTCTACTATCCGGTGCTGCATGGTGTATCCACATAACTTCTTCCATCGATGATCTCTCTTCTTGACATGCCTTCGCTCGTGAGTGGCACGACCGTGTAATTTGATCGAGCTTCAGCGGATCTCGCCTTCGCTGCTTTGCTCCAGACCGACAGCTAGGTCTAGCAAGTGTTTAGGAACACAAGATTCGGTCCGCTCACTAGGGCCTCATCTCCGTGAGCTATCAAAGCATTCAAAAATAGTTACGCCAGTGCTTCGAATGATCTTCCATCATAGGAACGACGATGAGTCCAAGGATGGATGCGCAGGAGCGAAGCATCGGCTTGCTGAGCACAGGAACGAGTGGAGCGCCACACCGTGGAGATCGAAAGAGAATCAATATCCAGTGCTTACAGATACAACCAGCGACCTCTAAAAAGTGCATCATAACGTCACGTAGCAAGCGTAAAAACCCCTCCAGCTCGATCTTCCTCGCACTCCTGATCCCTTTCACTTTGCCCAGAAAGTTCGCTCATCGGGACATATCAGCCAAGTAGCTCGATAACTGTATAGGTCGCCCTCATCTTTTAGCACGCAGTCAATCGGGAGCGGAAGAGACAAGGTCCTACCTGAAGTGCCTTCGTTCTGATCGTCTCGGCCGCGTTCTGCACATCGGGGTTCTCCATGATGCGTTGAATAGCATCTCTCGCAGCAGCTTCCGCAGCGGCAAGTGTGTCACCACTGTTTCCACCTCCACCGCCACGGTTATAGCTCGTTCCCGCTCCCTCTTCGTCCTCCTCAGGTTCGTCGCGACCAAAGTACTGGTTCGAAGAGATGCTAGTGGCGCCTTGGAACTGCTGTAGACGACCTTGAGCCTCCGACTGCGCGGTAGGATCGTATGTTCCTCGACCGAAATACATATCGGACGAGATGGCCTTTTGGTTCCCGAATTTCTCGCGTGCGTATCGGCTATCATCTTCCGAGGCAAGACTAAGTGAAGCAGAAATCCCGTGAGTACGACCCAACGCTGACGGGAACTAATGTCCCGTTGTCAACTCACGCCTTGGATGATGGAGCAGGGGCAGTGGCACCCAGGCCGATCTTCTTGAAACCCATTCCCAATCTCTCCACCTCACCAGACATCCTCTTTGACTCTGTAACTGGGTTTTTAACGGTCGTGGAGGTCGAGGCGGCTGGAGTAGAAGCTGCTGAGGCCTTGGCAGCTTCAGCCAACAACTTAGCCTCTTCCTCCGCTTTTTGCCTCTCCAACATCGCCAACTTCACTTTCTCTTCTTCTTCGCGAGCCTTTTTCTCCGCTTCTTCAAAGTTGATCGGTGCGGCAGCCTTCTTCGCACCAAGTCCCATCTTCCCCGGCCGTCCGCTGGAGGCAGACGCGACAGAGTTTCCGGACGTGCTTCTCGCACCGAGCTTGGCAGCTCGTGCGGTAGGGCTTCCAGCGGCTGCAGAAGCGGGAGAGCTGCCAGAGGCGTTTGTACGTAAACCAGAAGAGGTTAAGCGCTGCGCAGGGGCAGGTGTGGCGCCATTCGACGGAGTAGGTGCCTTTCCGATCGACGGTGGAGGGGCTACTGCTGGTTTTGCTCCCGCTGAAGGTTTTGGAGTTGGTTTTGGAGTGGCTGGCTTATCCCAGTTGGAGAAGAAGTCGTCTTCGTTCTCTTCAGGAGCTGCGGCAACGTCCCCTGAAGACGTAACAGTCAGGCCCTCGACCCAAATTCGAGTCGGGAAGCTATACGGTTTCGCATGGGCATTAGTACGAGTTGCACAAGTGTACCTTGCGGCACTATACCTGATTGCGTCTTGTTGCACGCGCTTGGCGAGCTCCTCCTTGTAGCCATCAGCGAAGCGAGACGAGTATTTCTTCCTCGTGTCAGTGTCGGAGAGGAGAGACCCGCCACCTGCACGAGTAAAGTAGTCTGTAGCGGATTGGTTGCCGCCGACTTTCATGGTACGAAGTTGGGCAAGCGTCCAAGAATCGAGGTTGGTGGATCTAAGAGGTAGGGAGGTCAGCCACAGCGTTACGCTATTGACGCCTGGAGTCTGCTTAGTAGCATGACTCCAGACCGGCATGATGCAAAGCACAATGACTTGCTGGAACCTCTGCAGTCGAGGACCGCTTGCAAGCTGAGGCGCACAGGTTGGAATCGGAGCCCCTCACCTAACGAAGGATATGTGGACACCCATATTCCGGTGCACGCTAGAGCAATCTAAGCAAATATAAACTCCAAACGTAACGCTCGACCATGTCGGGTTTCGAGCTTTGCAGTCGAAGCAGGACTGAAATAGCGAGCCACGGGATCAGTCAGATCTGCAAGTAATGGATCCACTTGCAACACCAACGAGCTCACTTTATTAGCTTTCTGTCCCTTGAGTACTTTGAAGACCTCCTGCGTCTCTTCTTTAGTGGGTTCCATTTTTTATAATACACGTTCCGTAGTTTGGGGAGGTGTAAGTCGAGAAGGGATGAATTAGAGTCGCCAGGAGCGAGGCACCCTCTCGACGTGTCCAGCCCGTTACTCACGGTTCCTCTTCTACCACATCCCCCTCCTTGCGCTTAGCGGCCTTAGTCTCTCCGAGCCCCATTGAGTGAAACGACAAGTCGAATAGGGCGCTGATATCTGGGCTTTATTTTCTAGAAGATATGCTCGGTATATTTACACCCGATTCAAGTGACTCTAATCGACTTCAGCCCCACAAGTCCCCTGTTTCGCTTTCCATACACGACCGGGACTCGACAACAGTTTCAAACGCTCTAGAATGTCATCCACTGACTCTCTCAGCCGGTATCTATGCCATCTGGCTCAGCCTCCGTTTTCAAGTCCTGACGACCCGCCACCATTATTGCGCCTCAGTTTTGTCCTTGAAAGAAAGGCTGGTTTCTTTGTTTTTGCCCCCCACCTCACCAACCATACACCCGCCGTCGTCGACAAAACCTCTCAATTTGTCTTGATTGGTGTATATAATACATCGGGAGGTCTCAGTGACTCGCTGCTTTTCCATCCACATTCTCAAACTTCCGTGAGCGGCTAACACCACAGCCTTCCGCATCCGCTCAAAACTTGCTTTCGGAACAAAGCTGCCTCTGAATACTTAACCCCCTCCACTACTTTCATCGTACACCCACAATCTCACCTTACTTCAATTCAATGTCCGTTTCTTCTGCCCCCGTTGAGACTCTGTTCAAGATCGACTCGGCCATCCCTCGCGCTCCAGTCGGACCCCGAAGCCCAATCCAAAACACTGAATACGCCTCCAAGGAGACACATCCAACCATGATCGAAACTACTGTTCAGGAATCGCCTGCGTCGCCAGTTGGTAGAGCGGACAAAGGAGTTGCAATCACGGGCAGTCCAGCCGGAGAAGCCACCCTGTCGCCACGGTCGATGTTGGCCAGAGCTCGAGCATCACCACCTCGCAAGTCTTTGATCATAGAGGAGCTCCTTGCCCTACCTGAAGAAAAGCCTGCCGCTTCATTAGCAAAAGCCGTTGCTGCAAACGACGCAGTCCCCGTCCATGTTGAGGAAGGCCCAACCGGGCCCCAAAGCGCCTTCAACTTCCTTCCCAAATCCCAGATTGGAAAGTCCAAGGTCCTCCCGCGCTCGTTGACGATCCGCAGACCCCAGCCTTACAACGCCTGGCGGCGCCCGTCTACCATCCTTCAGAACTCGCTGGAGCTCATCGGTTGCGAGGACAGCCTGGTCGACGAGTTCGACGACCTCGCGGTTTTTGTCGACATTCGTCGGCGAAATGTCTTCGAGGACGCTTGGATAAACGTAATAGCCGCCATAACTATCGCGGGGAGGACCCAAGACATGGATGAGGAGAGCTTGGGTAGCCCCGTCGGCGAGGACGTTATGGCCATGGTGGGCTGTGGATCGATGGACGATCCAGTCGTGGAATTCGTTCCAAGAGCTGGTGGGGGCAAAGAGGAGGTGTAGCGGTCCAAATCGACGTCTGAGGGGACGCTGGCAGGGGCAAATCCCTTCAACCTCTTCCCTTCCGCCCACTCTGCCTCCTCAAGTTTGCCAGCTCCCACCGTCGCACCTCTCTAGCAGGGGCACAAAGCCTCCTAACCCGATACAGCAAAAGATCCGGCTAAGCTGTCATTATGCACGCATCCTCTTCCTTTCTGTACTCCCATCTTCACCCCTCGTCATCGTCAACCTTCCACTTCCCCGCTATCTACCTTCGCTCAAGCCACACACGATCTCGACGAAGTTATTCCGAAGAAACAGCACCTCGAGTAGGGCCACAGACGCGTCATTTACGAGATATCATTCCACTTCTGGACATAACCATGGACGTGCAGGGTTGGGGCGACGAGCCACTTACCCAAGGTCACACCCAAGTGATGGTACTTCCCATGGACCCATTCCTCTCCGCCCCTCACGACTCCCCTGTCCCTCTAAGTACACTAGCACGTGTTTCTCTTCCTTTAATTAAACTCTATACTTGGTATAATACCTGATACCCTATATCCATATTTTGGTTTCTTTTGTAACCTGAACGGATTGTCCGACGCGAGCGGCCCGAAAGCTCGCTCTCCCATACCCCACATTGTACCGCGTCTGTCGATTCCAGCGGCCCTGACCTTTTGGGGATAGTTCTCCGGTTGACCATCCGAGTGAACATGCTCTGTCGCAGCAATCTCGTTGGTGGATGGTCTAAGTATGTCAAGAGTGGGTTAGCCAAACTCCGCCGAGAAGGACGGCGTCACAAGCCACTCAGCTATTGGTGAAATTCGTTTTAAGTTTCTTTGTCCTGCCAGTCCTAATGCGTCTAAGTCTCTCGAGGACTGCTTGAAGTGCGTTCCGCATGGCCGCCAGTCGCTGACGACGTCTTGGTGACGGCTACAACTCATAGCATACTACGTATTATTCTTCCAGGGAAGGAGGCCAAGGTAAATTGCTCATCCTCATGTTCAGGAAACAGCTGTTTATATTAACATATCTTGGTCATCATGAGGGCATGCCTATAACTTGCTCAGGACGTCTACCCAATGTCCAGCGCCGACGATCACGCTGCTCTGCGACATCGCCACATTACTCCAGCGTTCGGCCTTTTGTTGATCGGTCGCGGTCCCGAAATCGTGGGCAAGGTTACCCTGAGCGGGAGGTCCGGAACTGGTTACCTCCGCCCGGCCAAAGCCTTGAGTTAAACGAAATGTCCTTAGGCCCTTCATCTCGAAACAGGCATAGTTTAAATAGTCCCATCGTCCATTTGATATACACATGGTCGGAATATATAATGAGAGTGAGCGTGCATGATTATATCAAGGCGGCAAAGTGAAAAAAGAAGCAACGAAAACATCCGAACGACTAAAGAATAACGTCCATCTAAGCAAAATCACAGCACAGCAACGAGTCCCATCACCATAGCAGTACCAGCCACACTAAGCATAGGCAAAATACTAGCTTGCTTTCTGGAAGGAGCAGCCGAGATGACGACGTTATTGGCGACGTTAGTGGTAGCGGTGGTGGCGGTGGTGTTCGTCAAAATCTCCGTAGGCAACATGTTTGGGGTGGTGCTGACTTGGTACATCGGGCTGAGTGGTGCACCATCGAAACGGTAGAGCTGAAGCTTAAATCCCCTGGTAGTGTCTTGGTAAATGTTCCAGTTGGCGAACAGGGTGGTCTGGTTAAACTGCTGGATAATATTGGATTTTGCCGCACACATATCCTGCACTTGTTGTCGTCCATCATCAGCAAAGGGATTGAGAGTTATTGAGCCGTTGGCATTCAGGGTATATGTGCCGTGTTGCCATTGTACGATGCCAACGATGCATGTTGGGTTGGAACCTGAACAAAGCAAAAAAAAAAAGGGCGGGTAAACAACGTGACAAAGAGAAAAATAGCCGTTGCTATTTCTGCCGCGGCAGAAAGGGGACAACCGCGAAAAAAGACCAAGAATAGAGCACTTACCATTGCCTTGAAAGCGGTATTGGGCTTCTTCGAAATAGCCATCGCTGCCATCGGATAGTGTCTCGGTGGTGCTGACGGCAGGAGATAAACATAAGCCGGCTGCCGCGGTAACATCGGGCCAAGAGCATGCCGCACTCACAAGGAATACGAGATACCAGTGGTTTGAGGGTAGGTAAAGGTGAAGTTCACTGGGTTGGCGAAGCCCTAAAGTGGAAAAGAAAAGTCAGAACCGACTCATACACATAAGGTCGTTGGGGCCGAATGGTGATGGTAACACAAGAGCGTCACCCTAGGGCTCCACACGCTGCGTTTGCATGCCGTGCTGCGGGGCCAAGCGGCTAAGAGGGACTGGCATGCGTCTACTCACAGGCCCGGTCAAGACATGTCCGCTACCAGAGCTCCATGTACCTTCAAGACTGGTGACGTTGTGGGTAGTGTCGTAGCTTTGTGCGGTTGTCAAGGAGCTGGACAGAAGCCCGACGAAGAGAGCAGCGAGCAAACGGGGCGTAGACGGAAGCATGGCTTGTATACCGGTTCGATGTTGAGGTGGGTAGGATTAGTTGGAGTTGTAGGTGGAGTGGAGAGGTTGGATGTTGCAACACAGACTGAGGGGTGAGCTGGCTGGCTGTTGATGTTGGGTTTGAAGGTTTGACGGTCGGGTTTAGAGTATACAGAGTCGAGCTGAGTCGACTCGTAGTAGATCTAGAGCGGTCTTGAGAAGAGATTGAAGGAGGGGAGATGGGTGGGTTAGAAGAGCGGCACAGCAGCAGGTGGTGAAAAGGAGGACGGGTGAAACTTGCGGAAGGAAAGGGAACACAACCTGACAAAGCGGCGTTCGACTAACACGCGGCTGCGCTCCCAAGTTGCTATCATTGGAACCTGACGTCACCCCGAGACATCAAGCGCCATTAAATGAACGTTGCCCGCAATGATGAACACTCGATAAAGGCATGGAGGAAGACATCAGAGTCGTTGCGTATCATACATCCTGTCTGCGCTACAGTCTACCTATAAGGGCAGATGTCACAGCAAAAGGCTACCAAGATACATATACAGGCAAACACATAAGGCCGGAAAAAGAAAAGGGGGAAGAAAGTAAGCTGGAATGATGAAAAATGATGAAGAAAGTCATAGCGTGCAGATGCAGGATGACATGAGCCGAGCCTAGGAGAAGGGGGAAAAGTAGAAAATGCCGCAACCAAAACCAACAGTGGGATAATCCCACGGATCGTCAGACGGACATTTTCTACAAACTACTTCGGTTTCAAGAAACGGCAGACGGGAGAACAGAGTCCATGAAGGTGGAGGCGGAGGCGATGAGAAACGGATAGTATGGACCAGGAGCGAGAAAAGCCGGAGGGAAACCATGAGACGGCGCGTCGTGCTTGGACCTCCCACCATCTCCCAGCGCTCAGTCCTTCTTGAGTTCTCTCCGAAGCACAAAGATTCGCTCGCCCTCGCTCAATGATTCTCCTTCGCTGGCGCTACCATCCGAGTCGTCCACTGTTGAGGTAACTTCCGACAAGCCCTTCACGCCATCCAATCCAAGTCCGGCGAGCGTCTTCCCTTTTGCCAAGATGATGTAAATCTCCAAGCCATCTCCGACTTCAATATGTCGTTCGGTCGCAGAAGTGAAAGAGTCGGTCACGATGGAGAGGACATGAGACAATGGAAGATGGCGGGGGAATGGCGCGTCGATCGACGGCGTTTGGTTTTTGAAGTATATCTGGATGCAGGAATTTCGGGAGTCAGTTACCAATCGCTCGATGGTTCCGTTTGAATAGACTTACCTGGTTGTCCAAGAAAGGCTGAACCAGCGACTGAGCAGCTCCTGCGGCTCGGCAGGCTTCGCGTTCGTACGATCCCACGGGGTCGAATGAATAGACGGCACCGGAGCCTATGCGACAAATCGATTCTTGTCAGCTTTTATTCTTCGACGGATTGAGTAGGTCGGGTGAAGAATAATCCAAAAACACGCGAAACCAAAGGACACGCGGCCCCCGAAGATGGTACAACATTGGAGGGCATGGTCTTCCGGCCTATCCTCGGGTCCGAGTCGGAGAATTTAAACCGAAAGACCAAATGCCTCCCCCAGCCCTCCGTGCTCCCTCTCTCGAGAACGTGGATCAATCCATGTGCAAAACTGCTATTGATCAAAGATCAATTGGATCTGATCCATCGAGGTCCGCGACTGCTGCATCAACGACTCTATTCCGCATCTCGGGCGACCCCGCCATCCATTAGAGCAGACAATACGCCGAAACGCGTCGAAGCCTCGGAGTAGTGGAGCCAGAAAATCCATCGAGTCAAACCGAAGGACCGGAACGTCCCATAAAGGTTGTCTCCGATGAAGTATAGCAAAGACCGATTGGGCCCTGGCTGCGCTGATCGGGCAAGAGCTGCCCACCCCTTTGAGCCGTAAGCTCGAGCTCAGGAACGGAGAAAAGGGAGGAAGAAATAAAAGGGAAAAATAGCGCAGACAATTCAGGGCTGCTAAAGAGCATATGACGGGTACGGCGACATCCAGAGCGGCAGATGTAAGCGTGCCGCAAGGTCATTCGACGCGATCGAATGCAACGCGGCAAGCACTCCACATTTCTGGGTACAGTGGCCCAGAAAGGAATGGTCGGACGGCAGTGGCAGAACGTTGAAGAACAGGAGTGAACACGATAGGGTGCCGAGGCATACCAGAAACGGTGACGGGGGCGAAAGAGGACTAATAGCAGGAATGGAGGCTCACCATCTTCTTCAATGCCGCCGAGGATGTTGTAGACGTAGTACGGGAAGAACCGCTTAGCGTAGAGCATAGTCTGAATCATTCGTGCGATGGCGCGTAATTGCATGTCCTTGCCATGAGCATGTCGGTACCACTGTGGGCGATAATCGCGAGCGTCAGCGAGGGCGACGAGGGTGACGCAAGCGTATAGAAGCGCAGTATTCTCACCTCTAATCTCTGTTTTACTTTCTTGACGAACATGTTACCGTCGGCGGCAAAGCCATTGACGGCGAGGACAGCCTTGTCCGTTCTGGAGATGACCGTCGATCAGCGACGGTTAACGCGAGCCAAGACTTGAAAGACGCACAATCTAAACACTTTGGGAGCATAGCGGGTCTGAATGTTGTAACCTTCTGACTGTCTAGTGTCTCCTGCTACTACAGCAAAGTCCTCCCCAGCGATCGCAAGTATGGTGCCTCCGTTGTCGGAGTACGGGTTGAAGTCGCGCGATACGGGCCCTACGGTAGGCGACATGGCTAGAACGGAGAGATGGAGAAGATGAGAGGGAGGGCGGGAAGGAAGAGAGGAATAGAGTGGCAAGGAGAGAGGCTGACGCGCGTCCTCTTTCCAAGTCGAATGTAGACTGGTCGGTATTTGTACTGTTTGTGTTCGACTTCGACTCTGACCCCGCACCCTTACGCTCATCCTCCCGCCGAAATCTCCCCGCCGCTGCATGCTCAACTCCACTTCCCCGTAGTCAACCGTCTCCTTTGCTTTGGTCCAGCCCATCTGTACACTATCTCTGAGAATACAGGCAGATCCTCTTAATATTTTTTGCTGCAAGGCGCCGTTTAACCCGACACCGCCCGCCCGCTAGCCTCACTTCCACCGAGTATTCGCAGGGCCTGTGTTGTGACTCCAGAAACGGCTTAGCTTTTCTTTTGTGAAAGGAATTCAACCTTATCGCCCTGCAGGAAATCATTTTTTCTAAATGCCGACTATTCCGCTCGGTTTTCAATTGCACGCTGGCACGCTGGCTCCTGTTTCCTCCCCGTGCCCGTACTCCTCGGCAAGTCTGTGACACGAAAATATCTCAAATTAACCAGTCGGCATGCTCTCCGCAGTCTGTGTAGCAGATTACCGTATTTTTCTTGTCTGATGGACATCGGGGGAATGCCATGTGGAAACCCACCATTCGCACCACAGACTTTCACGGCGTCCCTGCGAGTCACATAACCACCGCGGGCCTTTACCAAGCGACGGCCACATCTAGACTGTGAATGCATGTGCCCTCTTTCTTGAGCGAGATGCCAGACCTTTTCTTCGACGGTCCCTTAGTTCTGGCCACGGCGGCCTCTTGAACATTGAGTCTCTTGACTGCCTTTCGCCTCGACTGCTAGCTGGCCTTTGTTAGAAACAACGGTCCGGTTCTCCTGAAAGAGACTATACCCCAGCCTAAGCGTAAAAGAGCACATTCGTCCCGGTGTACCTATCTACACTTTGGACGGCTACGAGATACCCACAAAACCCGGAGCATGGCGGCGGATGGCGCGACTTCAGGCAACCAGCGCTCAAACCCCTATTGATTTTACCCATTAGTAACCAACCTGTTGTCAAACGTGTTGCAATGTCCTATGAAAATGCAAGGACTGATCCTCGTTCGGTTAAACTCGCGGTGTAATGTCGGGCGACATGTGGAGGCATGTTTGTTGCGGTGTTTGTCATGCCCATGCAAGGTATCGCTGGCCCTTGGACCGTCAGTCCGGGACGTAGAAGCCGTAATATGAGAAGTCTAGCAAGTCTCTTCTATCCAAAATAGAGGTGCACAGTCCTAGTTACCACATTTTGTCGCCTCCCTTCTGAGCTTCTTCCATCTTGCGAGGCTTCCAAGTGCCGCCTCTCGATGCACGTAAAATCTCTGTTCACTAACCAGTAGGGAGCGGATGCGGGGGTTTCAGCTTTCTCCGGTTGCAATCCCTTAGTTCCACTCGGCTCGGACGTTAGTTGTGATGTTCTAGATTTGAGCTGGAGCACCATGGAGCGGGCAGGGGAAAGATTCGTCAAAGCGGAGCGAGTTGCTCCGATGCAAATTTTCCGCCCGCCGCTAGGCGGAGAACGAGGCGGGGACTATGTAAATAGTGCGTTATTGTCTCATGGTCTCTCACGTCCAGCCTTTGCATCGAGCGATGGGATCGGATATGCTTCGAATTCGCAGCCTGCCACGGTGTCTGGGAAAGCCCGACGGTTTGACCGACGCGGTCCCGTACTCTCCTCTCCCTCCTCTACCTCAATCGGGCCCCCGCCACCTTACCTATATCACCGGTAAGGAGGTCGACCTAGCGCTCAACCCGTGCACTACTCCGCGGTCTAGGTGGTTGGAATCGGTTAACATCTCCGCACAACTGACACCGATGGAAGACCGCCTTTCATCTCTGAATCTGGAAACACCGACGAAGTTCAGACTCCCGACGTTTTTCAAGGAAGGGTAGACCTTTTGAGTCGGTCAGGCGCTCTATGTCTGGACGAAGGTACTTGCATTGGCTACCTGTCAGATGTTCGGCGTCCAAGCACGGAAAGAACGCTTCTCGCAAATCGTCACCGTTCGACTGTGAAGTGTTCTGTCTTTGATACCAAGACTCCGTACCAGCCAATTGCAGATACCAAGAGCATCCGGTATCTTCGAAGCGAGCAAAACATCATCCGAATTTCAGGCTACTCCTGGAAACTCACTCCTGTTCATCCTCAAGCGTCTTCACCCCCTCTCATTGGCATGTAAGCCACCTGAAAGTCGGTAAATCGCTAATATTAGGACCAGGCTTGGACCTCGATTGGCTCATACTGTTCTGGTGCTGCGGTCGGATGATAAGTCGTCAGATTACGACTCCCGAGCCATTAATATCGTACTAGTCTTGGCGAAAGAAACCCTGTAATGCCTCAAATATTCGGGTCCACTTAATGAAGGGAAGCAACTCTCATATTAATACTCGCCGAAGTACATTTATAGTTGGTTACAATTGCTCTTCTCTAGAGGAATGCTCTGCATTAGGTCACGGAGTCACAGCGTTGCAACATCGGAAGAAACGGCTGAACCTTCCGTCACTCGGATTTATCATGAATAAATCACGTCGTGTGCATATAATCTCACCCTCAGATGACTTGCGCGTTTTATGGCTACGACCGAGGATATCATCGTTGTGCCCGAATGCGTTCATGGGTGGTGCATCGTCCACCGACAGGAAAAATGCCGACCGTACCCAGAACCCACAGCTTCTCGTGCGCATGCCATCTTCCTTGGTTGATATTCCTTGTGAAGCCCGTGGCTCGGCGGAGCTCACGTCGAGGTGGCTTTGCTTCCCGAGGCGTCCTTAAATTCTCCATGGGGTTTTTCCACTAGTGGGCAAGACGACGACTTGTCCCTACATTCAACGAGCGGTAGACCCCTCCGCTTCTTCATCCTGAGGCACCCTCGAATCTTTTTTTATAAAGCATATGACCGGGGCTACTGTCTTGAACATGCCTTCAGAATCGAAGGCAATCTCGAAGGCAAACCAGAGCACCCTTTACGCCTCCTGTCGCTTGGATCAGGCCAGTTTTGCTTTTGTAGAAGCTCTCTGAGACGATGGCCATCCTATTATCTGTCTTAATGTTCAGAGAGTGTCACCCGTGTGAGCATACGACGGAAAGTTCCTAAACCCCTTAAGTTTGAACTTCACGTACGCTCGAGTTTGGATCTCTGTTCTATTTCGGGTTTATCGCAAAGCATCCGGCCCGGTACGACTGCCTAGCGGTCAACAGCTAATCGCAACGTGTCTTAATGAAAGTAAATCGCTACGAGAGTCCGACGATGCGGCCGCCGCCCAAGACAACGGTTGGATGAAAGCCTTCTTCCCTTCTAGCCTACACAATTGGCAAGATGAAGGCGTTCGCTGTGTTAGTGAATCCTCGCGTGAACGAGGGATTGTTTACGAGCCCTCTGACCTGGTTCCAAGAGCGATCTTCTGTCGCCCATAACCGCTTTGACTTGTGCCACAGTCTCGGGACTTTACGATCAGAAGGCTGTCACCAAGTCTCCGTTTGTAATGAATGTGCGAGTCACGGGTGAAGCAGGATCATAGGGCGTGTAAAGCTTTCCGCAGCCATGCTACTTGCAGCGCGCTGTCCCGATGTGAGCGGCGTTATCACTCTCGATATAATTAGAGAAGCTGCAATGTGCATTGGTAGGTGCTCCTGAGACATATAGTAGGGTATCGTAGTGTAGTAGGTATAGTATGAAGGAATGACTATGACTAATAATAATGAGTGTGTAAGCTAGGCATATTTCGTGAGGGGGGTATTATAGAGTCCGATAAGGTATCAAAATGAGCGGAAGTACGCAGTTTCGGCGTTCTTTGAGCTTTTGGTAGGATACATTGTGGCAGGGAGGGGAAGATGGAATTCCGAAGGGCTGGAGAGGAGAGAGGATGAACCAGAAGTGGAGGAAGCTGGGGAGTGGCAGAGATCAGGAATGTCTTCTCCGACGGTAGCTTTAGCGTTCAACAGCAGACTGTCCAAGTCGCTGAGGCAATCGACCTCTGGATCGAAGCAATCAAGGAGGGCGATTGATGACGGCCTGCTGCTTTGCGGACTTGTTCCCACGGTGTTCGATCGCGTGGGGATTGAGAAGACCGTTGGGAACCCTTTAGCTGCCGAAGCATCACCCGCTGAGGCCCAAAGAGAGCGAATGTCACCGCATACCGCGCTCGGGGTTGACCGACTGCGGACATGATGGACGGGACGCTGAATAGGCCTCGACCAGTCAACGGATTGGTGATGGTGGTGGTGCCCTCTGGCTGCTGGCTGTGCCGAGAGCGCGGGGGTTTGAGCGGCCGAGGGGTAGAGGGATGATGGCGTTAGAACGGCGGTGGCCGCAGCTTCGACTGCCTTTTGCATCCGGTCTTGAGCACGACGGATTCGGCGGCGCTCCCTGGAGTTCCTGCCAACGACTGGGCCGAAGGGAATGATTATGGGTTGTTGTTGGGGCATCGAGAACATATTGTAGATGGCAGCGTTCATTGAATTAGGAGTGAGAGTTGATTTAAGTAGGGTAAATGTATAGGTGGGTGGTGCAAAGAGCGAATGAGCGGGAGTTTGGGTTTAGAGAGCAAACAGATTAGTCGTAAGGAGCTGAGTGAGTGTAGTCGAGCCCAGCTCGTGAAGGTATGATGGAGACCACGAGGAGGTAGCGTGATGCCCTCCTTTTATAAAACTCGCGCGAACGTCGGTGATCCCACGTTGAACAATGCGTTTAGGGCGCCTTGGTGGGGCATCTAGGGTTAGAGGACGTTTCGGGTATTTTGCAGTTCGACGACATAAAGGGAAGCTGGCTGACTGTCACAGCCATTGTTCCAGACTTCGACCCCTGGCGACAGTCACATTTTTTGACAGCCTTAAGGGTGTGACAGTACTAGTAAAATGGGTGAAGATGTATTGTAATGCACAAGTTTGTATGATAGGAGTTACAAGTGGACAGACTGTTGGGAGGGCAGTGGTGTGGTTCCAATTGCCGCACTGTCACATCGTGCCAAACTTTCCCATGCCTCGCCCCAGGTTCGCGCTTCAGCCTCTCATCCCGTAGTAACCAACAAAGCACATCATCAAACCCCTACAGTACTCACCGACAGAGTTGGGATAAGAAGCCGGACGTTTTTTAATGATACTCGATTAAGCGCCTTGAAACCAAGACGACGTCGACTAAGGCAACCCTTCCGGCCTATTGTCCTAACCTTTGACCTGTTACCCTGCGCAGAAGGCTCATGCCACAGCCACCCGAAGAACAATTTTAATCATCTAAACATCAGGGAATATTCCTTTCTTCTGCTCCGAGGCGACCGACGCCTGTAGAAATCCCGTCCCGGACGGACTGTTGCCTTTCTTAACACGATTCCGACGTCAGACCTCCATCCCCATTTTCAAGTATGGAATATGCTCCTTGAAAAATCTCGCATTGCCATCTCCACCTAACTCATGCATGCCGCGCTTGACATACCAGTCCATGGCACTCACTCTGGCATCACACCACACCCACTGCACGCCCCACATCGCCTTGACTTGGTTTGTGGCAAAGGAGAGGAGTTCACTGCCTATGCCTTGACCTCGACATTCGGGTGAGGTCGCGAATTTCCGAAATCGTGCTGCCCGCCGAGGGTTGGGTGTGTCCTGCTCGCCGGGAAGAGGTTCTTGGAACAAGGAGATTACCGAGACCGGGTCGTTTGCACCGTCCCCAAGAAATGCGCCAAAGTGCTTCCCATCATTGTCCTCAGGTAGAAGAACAAACGAAACTGGCTTGTCTGGCCAGAGGACCGAGTGACGAAGCTGGACAGTATCGGCCGGGGCGATTCGCCTCAGTATGACTGCGGGAGGGTCGGTTCAATGAAATGGCTGTGAGGTACATCGACCAAACGATGCCTCACCTTTCCTCCCAGAAATTTCTGCTTCCATGTAGTTTGGAAAAATTCTTTAGAGGAGATAAGTCTAAAGTGACTCGTTCTGTGGTTCTGCTTATTCAGCGGGAAATATTATGCAACTGGAGATTGAGGCGTCGTAATATTCGATGACCTCGCTGCAGTCGCCCGTATCTGCCCTCACGGTTTCTATGACAGAAGAAAACTTAGCATGCTCGGTAGAAGCAACGATTTGCATGCACTGGAGAAGCCTCTATCTCTTTTTTTCGATGGATGGGCGACGCGAGCGCGTAACCGAAGCCATGGCCTATAGATCTTTCGGTAATATCTCAACAGGAGTGCATTTAACACGCAGAAGAACCTGCACGGAGCTTTGGCCTAGAGGGCTGAAGTTGAAATGAATATAGATTTCGCTGCCGCGATGAAACACGCTACTGCAACTCCGGCTCATTGTATTCGACGCAAAATGTTTGGAATACACGAAAATAGAGCTCTCTAATGATGACCGTGCTTGTGGTGCTCTGAAAGATAATCAAGTCAGTCGGGTGTTTCCGATATTGGGCCTGGCAACCGTGGTTGAACTCACTCAAGTGCACTAAAAGGGCGAGGTCATGAGTACATCGTTCGATCTCGGATAGAAAACAACGACTTACTATGGTAATCGATCGTGTAACCAAAGACCATCATGCCACCAATGAAGGCAACGAGCGGCTTGCCGGAAGCATTCTTGCCGTCAAAGTACCTGGCCCGAATGCCCGATGATGCAGAGGACGGTAAAGGTCCCTTGGGAAGCTTCGAGTAGAATTCGACGATAGATGCGGTGCTTGCAGAAGTTCCACCAGTCGCCTGCACGAAGGAAAGGGCGGCATGGTATGAGAATGGGTGTGAATATATTTTGAGCAACGCGAAAACGCATTTTCGGCCGGGTTGTCAGGCGAGACGTACCACGCTGGAGGGAGTTGCAATTTTTGGTGGAACGAGGTTAGCGAGTGCCCGTCGAGCGAGAGTAGGACGCATTATTGGTTTGTAAAGGGAGGGAGAGTACGGACTGGGGAGAGAGATGGGATGGTTTCGGTTGGAACTGGCAAAAAGCAAACGGTCTCACGTTCTACACGTCGGGTGCTTCAGGAAGGAACATGATGAGGTAAAACGCGACCCAATCGCCTACTCAGCACACCAAGGCTGTCGAAATCCACTCGTACACAGCAATAGAGGACAGAAGATATGATTTCAAGTTAAATAAGCATGTGTTTGTAGCTGCACGACTAGTCCAACGACACGACCCTAGTCCCAGTTACTTCAACAGAGCGTCAATGATGCGGTCCTCCGAGATGCTTGCAACATTGGCACCACGATAGTTCAGTCTACGGAGAACATCGATCTGAAGGGCGCCGAGATGAACCGCGAGGGAGGAAGTCAGCTTCACACGGCGATGGAGGTAGTCTCAGATTTTCCCACTTACCACCTTGCTCCTCTCGAACCCGAGAGCCTCGAATTGGTCGACATGGGCCTTTTCGAGACCAGCAATCGCTACTTCATCCCTCTGCTCTGATGAGGATCCCTTTGATGATGGCGGACCGCCAGCATAAATCTCCGTCCAATAGCGGGCGGTGTCGTTGAACGACGACCGCGAAGTCATATAATGCTTTGCGACTGTCCAGCACCGCAATCAGCTTTAAATCCTTCTAATTTCGAAAAGTTGAGCGGAAGATGCGCGAACCTTCGGCATCCTGTGGATCATTCGGCTCAGGGGAACAAAGCAAGGATTGCAGCGATATCAGGGTGGATTTAAGAGTGAGGACGGGCGACCAAGCATCTTTGAGGATATCCAAGCAGATGGCACCAGATGCTGAGGAGACGTTCGGGTGGTAGACTTTCCTGAAATAGGGTAGATTGCCGAGGGTCTCGTAAAACGACTCGTTGAAGAAAACAGCGAGGTGGAAACGAGGCTTACGTGAGGAACTTCATCTTGACCGGCTGGAATGGATATGAGTCGGGTATTACGATGTCCTAAACGTTAAGGCATCGCATCGAATGAGACGGCGATGAGCTCGACGCGCCGTCAGGGGGTTTTCACGAACCACGGAGAAGCGACCGCCTTGATACGGTGTGTCTGGTGGACCGGGGAAAGTCCCAATTAGATGGAAGGGACTCTCATCGACAAGCTCGATCTCGACGTTGGATGCCTTGTCCTTCCTGCAGTCTGGAGTGGTGTGTCGAACGAGTGGTGGGTCCTCTCAATCAGCGCAGCGTCCAAGGGCTGGTATCCTGGGCGAACTTGCCTGCAATCTCCTTGTTCACTCGTCGTAGTCGCGCGTCGGTCATGATCGATCGTGTCAAATCGTACAGAGAGGGTGTTGAAAAGGATGGGATAGTGTCTAGTTGAAGGTGCAATAGCTCTTATAGGGTGTGGATGGAACGGGGACCTTAGACGGGCTTTTAGCCACTCTACGTTCTACTCTGGACCAAGGGGTTTCCAGTTTGTTCCACCTTCACACTACTACCCTACGTTTCTTTTTTTCTCCACCACTTCACTTAGACCACTCACACACAGAGCTCCTCCTCACACACATAGCACCTCCATCAGCGTATATTATTGCAAAAAAGCAAGGGAAGATGGGCGAATCGCGTACGGAACTGGTCCAGTGGCTAAACGATCTCCTGCAACTCAACTACACAAAAGTTGAGCAATGCGGAACTGGAGGGGTCTACTGCCAAATCATCGATTCTATCTACGGTGAGTTACGCGTTACTCAAGGACGCTTTCGACCTACACCGCTGACCATCGCGAGTCATTGATTGATCGTGCTCCGAACAACGCCACGACCACCTAATCGCGATGAACGCGCTTTTCGGTGCATTATCAAGGCGACGTTCCAATGGGAAGAGTCAAGATGAACGCTAAGCACGAATACGAGTACTTGGCAAACTTCAAAATTCTGCAGAATACCTTTAAAGCGAAAAAGATCGACAAGGTGCGCCAAATTCTGCAGTGTCATTTCAACTGACGCGGTTCGACCCACAAATGGAATTTTGACACGTCTTTTTTTTCGTTTTTTTGTTTGGTCAGCCTATACCGGTCGAAAAACTCGTCAAGTGCAAAATGCAGTACGTGTTTTCTCCACTTGAAAAAATATGAACAATCGATTTCTGACTGGAAGTGACTGCTATGACTGTCGTAACAGAGATAATCTCGAGTTCTTGCAATGGATTAAACGATTCTGGGAAGCCAACGCTTCTGGGGAACCATATGATGCGGCAGGAAGGCGAAAAGGAGGCGGCGCTGAACCGCCGGCAACTATAGCTCCGATTGCAGCACGGAGTACTGGGTTGAGCGTCAAGCCTGCTGCAACCGGCGCAGGAAGGAGAACTCCGTTAGGAGGAGCAGGTACGGGTTGATCGAACGTGACGAGAAGGCATCGCAGCGGGACTTACCGATTTGGGGGGGTCTTTTTCAGGGCCTCGATCAGGTTCAGCTACCGGGGGAGCGGCCCCCGGAGCTCTTCAAAAGCTACAGGCAGAGCTGGCACAAACCAAGACAGATATTGAAGCTTTGGAACTTGAGCGAAATTTCTACTTTAACAAGGTTTGAGGGGTTTTTGAACTTGGTTGTTTTGCTTAGAGCCTGTTATTAATTTCGACTTTTACCACCCAGCTACGCGACATCGAGATCCTTGTGCAACAGCAGTTGGATGTAGTCGAAGCTGAAGGGAAGGAGGACCCGACGCTGAAGAGCATTCAGGAGATACTGTACAAGACGGAGGTGGGAATAAAGGTTACTAACTGCGCTAGTGACTATCTGCCGTACTGATGTGCTTTGCTTTCCGTGTTATTCAGGATGGCTTTGAACCCCCGACCGAGGAGGATCAGGAGGAGACTTTCTAAACTCTTTCTTTGAAGGCGTGCTCTACCTCGCATTCAGGTCATACCCATTACCCAGTCCCACTCAATTCCCTTTACGATATCGCGCTTTTACTTTTTCTTCGAAGGATTGTTCCTTCCTTTCCCTCTCTTCCGAGTCAATGGCATTTCTCTTTTCATCTCTTTTGACTCAATTGTTCAGTGCGGATCATGGGTAATTTCACCTTAAATAGCTTATTTCGCGGGCTCCGCGGATTCGGGTCTCGCTTCGACGTCGCACACCGTTGCAAATGCCTGTTCAACACCAAGTGAAGGCACAATGAGGCGTATGCGTTCACAGGGCGATTCTGTAAGCGGTTCGGGTTCGACCGAGCATGGAGGTCAGAGGTCAATCCCTCGGGATTACACCGATTGCTTCTGGGAAGGGACTGATCTCAGGTGACAGTGAGAACCCACTATCGCTCGAACCTACCGAGAAATAAGCTGGTCTTCTGGACTACACCGTCAGATGGACAAGCGGGTCCCAAGACTCTGTCCAAACGTTCGTGAAGCTGACATCAGATCGGGTGCTATAGCGAAGTGTACTGGGGCCTTCGATTTGATTAAGAACCCCTTCGGTGCGTGGAGTCAGAAGGATAGGGGAGACGCTGAGCGCTTCGAAATCTTTGAGATCTTCAGGAAAATCTTGGAGCATTTCTCGAAGAGAGATGGGTTTGTCTGACGTCACCGAGGTTCAACAACTGTTGCTGGTCATCGAACAAGGGGCCCCTGATTAATGCCCGCGGCGCGACGATCATTCCGGCTAAAAGCTCGAGCCCCTAACTCCAACTGTCGGAAATCCCCAATCCCGGGCTGAGAAAAATCCACGAGCGCGGTGGGGCACTGATCTGGCCTCGAGGGAGTCAGGTGGATACACGGTGTGATTCCTCAAGGGAGAGACTTGGCAGGAAGCGAGGCTATTGTCTTTTGTGATGGGCAACGGCGAGATCAGATGACTCCACCTGAGGCGTAACGATGGTGCGGTGTTCAGGGGCGCCCCAAATATTTTAGGCTGACGAAAATGAACGGATGGGGCTCTTTGCCTGTCTGTGAGATGTAAATCTCTTATTAACGGGCTGGCACCCTAGAGCCCATTGCTAGTCAGTTTGCTGTGCCAAGAATGGGTCAGAAGGGTGGGTCAGAAGAGCAAGGATGTGGCGCCATATTAGGAGAACTCGTGACGACAACGAGTCTACGACCGAGATTGGATGGTGGGCAAGTTACTCGGTGACCCCCAACAGCAAGGCTGGCGGATTGTTCGGAAGGCCGCATCCAGGGATGCAAGACGATACATGTGGTCATCTCGAACAAAGTCAAAAAGGAGATATTTTTCTAGCATTTTCTTGAGTGAGACGTAATTTTTGCCCCCTCGAGACCTTTGTCCGTAAGCGCGAACTTGCAGGTCGTCTTTTGGGCTTTCAAGAATCAACGGCGTTTCGGGCGATCGGCCAAAGCGAGGACACGGGGATATACCATTCTGTTGACTACATGGGGTGAATTATTGTGCGGCCGCATCGCAATGTGTGTACTGCATGTTGAGGGTCCCCTTATATATCTTTTTGGGACCGGGGCTGAAGGAACAAAGTTTGGTGTCGGGTTACATTCGGATTTAAGATCGGGTGCTTTGGGCCGGTTCACTCGGTCCAGTGCGAAATCCTGTCCCGCATCACCTCCTCTCACTTCACCCATAATCCAGCTACTGGCTCACCCCCCTCCAATCTTCCACCACCACCACCACTTATCGCTCGCCCATCTATCCATCATCGCCCGCACCTCAGAGCACCCAGCAAGTGCATATAAACCTCACACCTGCGCCTCTACATTCTGACGCTCATCTCGCTTCCCAACGCCCGCTAAACCACTCTCAACCACTTATTTACCCGACTGTGGTGAGTTCACACCCGCTCTCTCCCCCCTGCATCTCCTCCTCTCCTCGCCTTGATCTCTCTCTTACAATAGCTGACTCCAGCCCATTGATTGGCTAGCAGGGTTCGTCCATAATACCAGTAACAGCAACCCCCGCAATTCTGTCAAATTCCCCCGCCTCGGCTTTCCCAACCGCTTCAAGAGTGAACCACCTGTCTATGCACAACGTCCACCCGACCAGCAAAGTACAGCCGAGACCCGAAGTCACGCCCATCTCCCTTCCATCCCCTGGAAGCTGGTGGTCTCAACCAAGAGCCAACCCCGCCATCCCCTCGCACCTTCGGGCCGCCACAACCCCAGCTCCGTCCGCCATCCAACAGCCTGCTAAACAAGCTCCCGCAGACCATGCGCTCTTCTCGCTATTCGGGGGCCCAGTAGGTCCAAAGTCACCAGGAATCGAGGATCCTTATGAGGAGGCGTTGGACGACCAAACGGATGGAGGCGACTTTCCCTCCTCGCCAGCTGCCATGTTCCTCTCTGGAATCAACTCTCCTAGCGGGTCTTTACGTTCCAACTCCATGTCCATGTCGTTCTCCTCACCTAACCGTCCTCGCATTGTTCCTCCTGCAGATGAAATAATCGGCGGTTACCGTCTCGGTTCAGTCATCGGTCAGGGTGCATTCTCGACAGTGAAGCGAGCGACTTCGGTTTCGTCCTCTCCATCGGATGGTTCTCCGTCCACTGTGGCGGCCGTAAAAATTGTCCTCAAAAACGACTCGCGTCCCGGAGCGAGCGAGGCTAGAGTTAGACTCTCAAAAGAGTCTAAAATTTGGTCACAACTCTCCCATGAACACATTCTCCCACTGTTCCACACCATCGAAACAGACGATGCCACCTTCCTTTTCACGCTCTACTGTCCAGCAGGAACTTTACTGGACGTAATCAACTCGCACAAAATGGATGGGTTGGATGGCGTCGGCATGGATGATGCCGGCATGCTCTTCCGCCAAGTCGTCCGGGGTCTGAAGTACCTCCACGAGGTCGTCCGCCTCGTGCATGGCGATATCAAATTGGAGAACGTACTCGTGGATGATCAAGGTTCCTGCCGGATAGCCGACTTTGGACTTGCTCGATGGATGCAAGACCCGAACGAGGAAAAACCTTCTACAAGTGCTTCCCTCGAGCCACCTACGCACCAACGAGAGAATGTAACGCTCGCACTCCACGACTCGGTCAGGCGCACTCGTGGACGACATCGTCTTCCTTCGAGACTTTCCAACTCCTTTACCGACGAGGCAGATACAAATTCAGCCTCTAGCAAGCCCAACACTCAGCACTATTTCGCCCCTGGTTCACTCCCGTACGCTGCTCCGGAGCTCCTTCGACCATCTCATTCCTCTGACATCCCACCAGCAAACCCCGCTCAAGACGTCTGGGCCCTCGGTTGTGTTCTCTACGCCCTCCTGTTTGGCCAGTTGCCCTTCAAGGATCCCTTTGAACCGCGTTTGACGATGAAGATCTTGAGCGGTATTTGGAGGCTGCCTTCGAACTATCGGGCGAGCGGTCCGACTAACTCACGACCTGGACGCCGGAGTCAAAGTGGAAGCCGGACCCGAAGTGGGAGTGCACGTGGTACAAGCCGGTCCAGGACCCGCGATCGAAGTGCCAGCCGGACAAGAACCAAGACTTCAGCGATGCTTACGTCCCCTGTGGCTGCTCGTGCCCGCCCTCGCAGCAAGTCCCGTGGACGAACAGCCCCCGCCTCCGCCACTCCAAGCTCTCAATCTCAGCTCAAAACCATCGGACGGGTGGCAGAGAACGTGCTCCACGGATGCCTTTGCAACGACCTTCAGCAACGCTGGACTATCTCCATGGTCGATGAGGTTGGTTGGGGAGTCGGTTGGGATCTGGATGTCGACGAAGCTGGAGAGGAGGAAGAAGACCTTCACGAGTTGGAGGCTGGCGAGATGACTTCGAGCTCCAGTGGAAGCACCTGTGCGAGCGAAGCTGTGTCATTCCATCCTGATACTAGCGAGGACACCACCCGGGACCGATTAGGAAACCGGCTCTACATTCCTCCTTCGCCTAGCACGTCGTCTGATGTGAACAACCCTTTGTTCTCAACGACCCTCAGCCTCATCACCTCTCCTCACGCCACGTCGGGCCGTCGTATGGAACCGGTCACGGAGAAAGCGGAAGTAGAACACGACTACGTGGTTGTCGAATCTTCCACCGCCGTCCAGCCTTCGGAGGACCTGCACGACGCTGCTGAATCATCGAAAGAGAAGAGGAGCCGGTCACGAGGCAAACGGGGCAAGACATCGCGATCTTCCAGCCGAACACCTGCCGTTTCTTCTTTGACTCCTTCCTCTCCGGCGTCCTCGATCTCATCGCCATCAGCGCAGGATTCCTCCGACCCATTCCAGGCATTCCGAGAAGGGTACATTCCTCCCTCAGTCATCCCGCTCCTCGCTTCATCGACGCCTTCGTCGCGAGCTTCGTCCCGTGCACCGTCGGATGCTCGTTCGCGCTCGGCATCCAAGGAGCGCGGTGACAATCACAGCGAATGGTCGAGAGGGCGCCCGACAAGCAGCTCCGGGGGCTCTTGGCGCATTGTAGGAAGCAGCGCATCCCGTTCTGTTGGCCACGCCCCAGCTCTACCTACGATTGACTCGGGACGATCTTTTGAGGAACCAGTAGGCGTGTGGCGACCACCCCGGGAGTTTGTCTCGGTTTCCCCCAGCCAGTCTCCTGCGCCCGAAACACCAATTGATAGGGATGCAAGTAACAGGAGGAGTCGTAGCCGAGGTCGAATGGGTGTTAGTCACCTCAACACGCGCGTCGCGCTCGCGGAATCGTCGTCCTCGGTTCCACCTTCGGCCCGCGATTTTGGACAACACCATTCTCGGCCTCGCCGAGATTACCACAGCTCCCAGCCTAACCTCCCAGGGGCAGTGGAGAAAGCGATGAACGATTTCATGGAAGTCGAACGAGGACGAAGAGGCGGCTCGGTTGATTACAGAGTGAATTGGAAGGGAGGTGCTGATTGAACGATGACAGTAACGATGACCAGTCCTTTCTCGTTTTTCTTTTTCTTTTCCCCTACTCTCACCAAATGTATGACCTTGCTCACTATACCTGCTCTACTTTGTTTCCTTATTGGGCACTGCTACTGTCGTTTTCTTGGCACTCATTCTTCAATTAGGAGCAACAACTGGTGACTGACCAGCCAACAATGTAGCATTATAAATATAATAGTGTTTTCTATACCGACTCTGACGATCAATGTCTGAGTAATCTACGGCAAGGCTTTACGAGAAAGGAGTGACAGAGTCCAAGATATTTAGCAAGACTAGCTCAACGCTATGGAACCCGAGCAAGGAATGACAGTGGAGGAATACATCAGGCGATCGCACCTCCTGAGACGACGGCTGACAAAATAAGTTTACAAGATACGGGAGGGGTAGGATAACGAAGGAATATTCTATGTCTGTAGGATGACTGGCGAAACGGTGTGGGTCATGACTGGATTACTTGCCACCAGTCGTCTTGAACATGACCAGGCCACCCAGAGCAACAGAGTAGCCGAACACTTGTAGTGGGGTGATTTGGGCGTTGAAGATGAGGACTGAACCGGAGATGAGGAGAATGTCCTGATATTTGAATATGCGGTCAGCGACACAGCAAGACGCATGGACTCGAGGCTAAAAATCACCTTGAAAACACCAGCAAGAGTCAAGACGAGGCCACTACCAGCGCTGATGAGGAAGACGGCAGCGACGTTCAGGAGGAAGGCAACGGCGGCGTTGGAGATCAAGATGACCGGGCCGATGCGGTACAAGTGCTCGAAAGGCGCCCAACCCTCAGTGAAGGGGAGAACGAGGAGGTTGATGACAGCGCAGACCTATTTGGGGTTGGGTTCCCTGTCAATGTGCTGCGCAGCAGCCGATGGTTCTGCCGCGTACCGGAGCGTAGTAGTGAAGGGAAACAAGTGGGTCCATCTTCATGCCGTGAAGCAAGACCTGAATCATAACCAGTCGAGATGCCTCGAACTATGCGTAGAGGTATCATCAGCATAAAGATAGTGGAAAGCCCCAATAGAGTTTAATGACGTACGCAAACGGCCAGGGCTTGAATGGTGAAGCCGAACATGTCGAAGCGCAGCTCGCCATAGGATGCAAGCGAGACACCTCCAGAGATCAGACAGACGATAGCGAGCAACCTCCTGTTGGGTTCCTGAATCCTGAAAACGAAAGAGATGAGGAGAATGGCCACAGGGTTGAAAGCCTGTACAAGGAAGGCGAAAAAAGACAACGGTCAGTCAGGTACGCAATTCGGCAGGGTGGCTTGCGCCCCTTGTTCGCTTGTTCTCACCTTGAGCATTTGGATGAAGGAGACGGTGAGATGCAAATATGCCTTGTTGCTGAGGATGAGACTGCCACTGAAGAGGATACCGATGGGCAGGATTGACCTGACGAACATCTCCTTGGTCATGTGGATGTCTTTTGCCCCATCGAGCAAATGGGTGGTCCGTTGCAGAACCCGTGTGCCAATAGCCTACAAAAGGGGCATAAAAGTCGTCAACGAGTGTTCCGAGAAGCCTCTCGGGGCGTGCTAGAGAAGAGGGAGGGACTCACAGCAAAGGCAAGATGCCAGGTTACAAGGAAGACTGGGAACTCAAACCCGAGGGTGTTGTACAGGTAGTTGTTGTAGATGATGACGGTGGAGCTGAGAACGATCCATATCGGAATGATGGTAGAAGCCGACAGTCTGATGGGTTGAGCGTTCGGACGGGCGGCACTGGGAGAGGGGAGAGCGGCTGGTGCGCCCAGGTCGCGCTCGAGCTCCTTGAGTTCGTCTTCGGCGTTGTACTCCTTCTCGTTGTTGAGAGGAATAGAGGCCTCAATATCCTTGTCGATGGCGGACATGGTAAGCGATGTAAAGAAAAGCGAAGAAAGTAAGTGAAAAGAGTGACGGGTGAAGCGGGAGGTGGAAAGAGGTGGTGGTGGAAAGATTTGGATTTGTGCCAGCAAAAACGGCGCTTAATACCTATCACTCACAGGGTTTCGGCGATGCATCGTGCCGCACTCCGAACTACTAACCGCCCTCAGGGATGACAGTCTGGACGGCTCAGTTGGGCTTACTACTAACGTGTGCGACATGCTTGAGAGTATGTGGGTGAGAGAGAGAGGCCAGTGGGCGCGTTTGGGTTTGGGCGTTGGTGGTCTGAACGGCTAGACTGTCCAAGCTCTGCGGACCAGGAACGGCAACCCTGCAAAGTTACCACTAAAGCTTGAAGCGCGACCACGACCCTCAGAATCAAGGTGGAAGGGATGCATAGAGATATATTGGATCTTGGATATTTTAGAGTAATAAAAACCGCCCTCGAGACTCATTCTAGATTGATTCTGCCATCCGAGAAGGTTATAAGACGGCTCTCGCCATAAACTTCCATTCCGCCCCACTCCCAAACTCTGAACAGCGAACGATCCTGTTGCTTGTCTGGGTCGATTCCGACGACGTTCTTCCAAAACACCGCATCTTCCGTTGCGCGGGCCTCAGCCTCAGCCCATGTAGTCACTTCGGCGACTGTGACCCCTTGGAAGAGCATGAATATTCTTGTAACAACATCTGGCTGGGGTGATATGTCCAGAGGTGCAGCTTCCTCGTAGGCCTCCTGAGATACGAAGCGTAACGCAATGTGTTTGTGTTGGAGGAATCGGGGGAGCCAGTATCTAGGAAGGAAACAGAGTGTAAGTGAACTAGCAAGCCGCCACCAATCGGCTGCTTGAACCCACGTTACAAAGTTCGTTCTAGAAGAGATATGTAGTCCTAGAAGCGAAAGCGTGTGGTCGAGATACTGGGTGATCCTTTGGACTGGGAGCAGCACGGAGTTCTCTGGCTGGCAACGAGTCTGCCCCGGTACGAACGCCTCTGATGCGACCATCGCTGCCCGGTGAGGTTTTGGTGTAGTTCTACAAGGTTATAAGCTGTCAGGGCTAGATTTGCATGCCGGACGAGTACTTACTTTGCTTCCCAAAAGAGATAGGTGACCTCCATTCCCGACTCCTTGTCACGTATGTTTCCTTCCGGTGTTGCGTCGACCTCCCATTTTATACTCTGCCATCCACTCTGTGGATCATCTTGAATAGGCGAGATGGGATAGACTGCATCGAACTTCCAGCTTGGCTCGAGAGACAACCGAACGGTGGCTTGCAGAGGTTGAGGCGGAAAGAGGTATATCACTGGCTTCCCTCCGACTTGCTCGATGGTGCAATCAATTTCAGTGCAGCCCATGCTGAAAACCTCACCAGCTGTGAGACCTGGGTTGATCCAAACGCCATCGCTAAAAAGCTTGAAACTGGCACGAGTTCCAAGCCTGGATTTTAACAGCGTCGTAGATCTTAGCCATGGATGGACTATGTTTCACCCTGAAGCGAATCGTCTCCCCGGTCGAGCGCCAAACGACGAGCGTGACGTAGTACCTCGTCGCGCTCAGCGTAGTCGTATGCGGCAGCTTGAGGGACGAAGGCGTGTCCGAAGGCTCAAGAGCCCGTGCTTGATAGTAGAATTTGAGGTCCTCGAGAGGAACTGAAACCGAAATAGAGAAGGCCCGGAACACGTCTTGGAGAGGTGAAGTAGCCTTGATTTCATATTTCCGACCGTAGGATTCGTGAACAACCTTGATGGTTCGAGTACAGTCGGCAGTTTTGTCCGTGAGTTCCTCAGACGCTGCAGCGGGCTTCTCGACCTTGGGCTGCTTTACCACGCGTAGGATCTTGACTTGGCCGCGTGAAGATGCCCAGTTATGTTCCGAAATAGGGGCAAAATCTTCTTGACGTGTATCCTTGATCTTCGCGTCTGGCCTGCCCAATTTCGCAGAGAAGACCATTTGTGGCATTTTCTCTGGTAGAGTAAAGGCGTCTGAGACGAGTTTCAAGGCATCCTACTCGTGGAAAAGATGATTGGAAAGAGGAAAACTCGTAGCAATTCATTCACGAATCTTACTTGGTAGGTTTCTGGACGAATCAAAAGTTTACGGAAAGGACCGCAGCGAACGACGATCTTATCGTTGCCATCTTTTTCGATGGTGGTTAAGCCGCTCGGCATTGTGGAGAAGCGAAGGTCTCAGAGGGGAAACTTAAGGACGATTTTGTCGAGCAAGCGGAGGAGAACAAACACCGGATTCGGACCGCGTGAGCATGATGGAACGCGATGGTCAAATCCAGCGAATTCCTTGTGTATATAATGGAATAGCCTTTAATTTTAGTCTATCTCGGCTCTCGCTCTATCCTATGCAAACCCATATACTATTTATATTTACATGTATCTCAGAGAGCTTCAATAGCTCCACGGGCGTTGTGGTGGTGCGAGCCAACTGCGGGCAGTGAAATCGAAAGTCAAACTCGCGCGTTTCTTCCACGGCTTCCGCACGATGGGGGCGCCCCCATCCGGCCGTTCACCCTCTTTCGACCCGCCGTTTGATGCCGGTGGTTCGTGAGCTTGGCTAGATAGTGATGGGGGAGGACCAAAGCTCCCGTAACCGTGATTTATTACCAATAGTGCTGGCTTGTCGGATTGCTGTGAACCGAATTTGGCGAGGACGTCGATGGCGAGATATCTGGAGGGAGGACATTTGCATTCGAAGCGCTGCTCTCTGCCGTTACTGAGGGCCTATCGGCACTTGTTGAGGCATCCGGCACCGTAAATATGGCCGAGAAATCGTTTCCTAGGTGCAAAACCAGATGGAAAACAGGGTATGGAGGTGGTCGTCGAGGGGCTGATCGAGGGTGAAATATATGCTGTTGGTGGCAGCGGGGTCGCAGGTGGTGAAATTTGACATTGCTCGCCAGTTAGTTTGTTAACTTCTGCGAGGCGCGGGTTTCCAACTTTGGAAGTGGGACATGGTTAGGC
This sequence comes from Tulasnella sp. 424, assembly GCA_019633425.1. Taxonomy (NCBI): domain Eukaryota; kingdom Fungi; phylum Basidiomycota; class Agaricomycetes; order Cantharellales; family Tulasnellaceae; genus Tulasnella; species Tulasnella sp. 424. The sequence goes on along the minus strand of WSUB01000051.1, from coordinate 74,106 downwards.
AGGCACGGGTGGTGTTTTCCTGGGTCTTGGCCAACGGAGCTTAGTCAGACGGAGTTAAGTCTGAGTTCAGAGTGATGGCTTTGCAGTACACGTGTCGGGCCCGGTGTGTGTCAGCGAAAGCCCACAGAGCGTCGGCTCGACCTTTTCTGTCGCCGATCTTGCTGCGGATTTGTAGAACCTCGGCGTAGAGCCCGATGGCCTCTCTGTACTCGTCTCGAAGCCGGTGCACGGTAGCGAGACCCCACAGAGCGTCGGCTCTGCTTGCAGTATCGCCGATGTCGGTACAGATTTCCAGGGTTTCGGAGTAGAGCGCAATGGCCTCGCTGTACTTGTTTTGAAGCCGATGCACGGTAGCGAGACCCCACAAAGCGGAGGCTCTACCTTGCTTGTTGCCGAAGTCTGTGTGGATTTGCAGGGCCTCGGAGTAGAGCGGGATGGCCTCGCTGTACTTATTTCGAAGCCGATGCACCTCAGCAAGACCCCACAGAGGGCCGGCTCTGCCTTGTGTATCACCGATGTCGGTACGTATTTTCAGGGCCTCGGAGTAGAGCGCAATGGCCTCGCTGTACTCGTTTCGAAGCCGATGCGCGTCAGCGAGAGCCCACAGAACGGAGGCTCTGCCTTGCTTGTCGCCAAAGTCGGAACAGATTTGCAGGGCCTCGGAGTAGAGCGGGATGGCCTCGCTGTACTCGTTTCGAAGCCGGTGCACGGTAGCGAGACCCCACAGGGCGTCGGCTCTGCATTTCCTGCCGCCGAAGTCGGTATGGATTTGCAGGGCCTCGGAGTAGAGCGCGATGGCCTCAGTGTACTCGTTTCTAAGCTGATGCACGGTAGCGAGCCCCAACAGAGCGGAGGCTCTGCCTTGCGTGTCGCCGAAGTCGCTATGGATTTGCAGGGCCTCGGAGAAGAGCGCGATGGCCTGGCTGTACTCGTTTCGAACCCGATGCACGGTAGCGAGACCCAACAGAGCGGAGGCCCTGCCTTGCTTGTCGCCGAAGTCGGTATGGATTTGCAGGGCCTCGGAGTAGAGCGGGGTGGCCTCGCTGTACTCGTCTCGAAGCCGATGCACCTCAGCGAGAGCCCACAGAGCGGACGCTCTGCCTTGCGTGTTGCCGATGTCGGTACGGATTTGCAGGACCTCGGAGTAGAGCGCAATGGCCTCGCCGTACTCGTTTCGAAGCCGATGCACGTCTGCCAGGCCCCACAGAGCGGAGGCTCTGCCTTGAGTGTTGCCGATGACGGTACAGATTCTCAGGGCCTCGGAGTAGAGCGGGATGGCCTCGCTGTACTCGTTTCGAAGCCCGTGCACGGTAGCGAGACCACTCAGAGCGTCGGCTTTGCCTTTCCTGTCGCCGAAGTCGGTATGGATTTGCAGGGCCTCGGAGTAGAGCGGGATGGCTTCGCTGTACTCGTTTCGAAGCCGATGCACCTCAGCGAGACTCCACAAAGCGGAGGCTCTACCTTTCTTGTCGCCAATGTCGGTATGCATCCGCAGAGCCTCCGTGAAGGAATTAAGTGCGTTCACATATTCACACCGCCCGCAGTGCATGTTCCCCAGCTGCATTAGAAGATCTCCGCGTGTTGAGTTTGGAATGATCTTCGGCTAAATCATAACACATCAATTGCATTTCACTGACTATAAACAAGCACCACTCACCATCCAGTGTATGGCCTTTCGACAGTATTCGGCTGTCGGTCTTGCGCTGGGATTGCTGTTCCAACACATAATAATAAGGGTGCAAAGTCCCCCGAGCAACGCCATGCGAGCATCGTCAGCAATGGATGGAAGATCTCCTTTGACGACGCGTTGGACAACAACACAGTCTGCCGGAACATCTTCAAACGGGATGGAATTGGTCATAACCTGTTTCGGAACTACTACTTCAGCCTCGGCTGTGCATCATGTTCAAATTGAGATATTTACCTCGTAAGCTATCCAACCTAATGCCCATATATCACACCACAGGCTGATTTGGTCCTCATTTATCAGCTCTGGAGCAGCCCAGCGAAGGGTGTACTTGTTCCCTGTCAAGGTTATGGTGTTGCTCGAGGCGCAAAACGTTGCTTGAAACGGTTGCAGTTGGGATTGAGCCTCCCTGAATTGTTTGTTGGGATCGTGTCGTGTGAGGCGACGAGCGGAGCCAAAGTCTGTAATCACTGCGCGATGCCCCGAGTTTACTAATACATTAAGCTATATTATTTGGGACTCAGCTTCTCAAACGTATCCTCACCGCAGGACTGGAGCTTACCGACTTGAGGTCACCGTGGCATACGGGTGGCTTTCGGCTATGGAGGTATTCCAATCCTGTCGCTACATCGTCGATCTGGAGTGCAGAGTCTCAGAAGTTGGGTCAAGGAAGAGTCTTTCGGTCTTACCAGTGAAACCCGCTCTGGAATTTCCCACTCTCGCGAGGCAGCGAAGTCCTTCAAATTGCCATTGTCTTCCCAGGGAAATACCAGCCAGATTGCATCCTTGGATAGGTCTTCGACGAATCCCACGAGATTGACGATGTTCGGATGAGTCAGTTTGACTAGGAATTCCGTTTCCCTAAGTGCCAACTGGAAGACCTTAGCCCCCTTACGAGATCTCTACGGAACTGAGCGAGGCATGCTTACTCCCAGTGCTCGGGGTAGATTCGTATCATCTGCTATCCTCGTTTTCTTCACTGCTACACTCTTTGGAATCGAGGTTCAAAGTCAATTCAACGGTTATTCTAAAGCAGCAGAGAAATCGGCTACGACTGACCTTTTCACACCAGTAGTGATTGTACATAAGAGCTTTTGATACTGTTGCATGCCCTCCATGAAATTCGCGGGCGTCTTCTGGAAATTCGATCCGGCCATGATGAATTCGGTACACCTTGAGCTTCTCCATTCTCGCTCTCTACAAAGATTTATTTCGGTAAGTCGTTCGAATCGAACTTCAGAAATTCAGACGCGACGCACCAACTTGGCGCTCAGCTTGAATCTACTGCGAGAACCACTTGGGTCGGATCCGGCCGAGTGAGGAATGTCGGCGAAGTACCTTTGGTCTCCCATCAAGTGATTAGTGGAGAGGGAATTAGTGGTATTATGGGTCGATGCTCGGCTACGAGTGCCCAGAGTTTGGAGGAAAGGGGGAAGCGAAAGAGGAGGTTTCACGGAGGCAGAGGTGGGGAATCAGGGAGTCTAAAAAGATTCCCAAGTGCTCACAGCATCGCTACCTCGCTGTTCGCCTCGAGGCAAAGGGCGGGAGGTTGGTTGCCCTGCGCGCGTTCCAGATTTGATTTTGGAATTTTCGTTGCAAGCCTAGGTGACGCATTTGAGGTCTTATTGCGACAGATAAACACCTCAGACAATGAGGTGCGGCACGATCGGGCGCCTTACTACTATGCCAAAACATACAGTTCGTAGTCGAAGTTCCGGTCAGGTCGAATCGGGCTGCGAGCAGGACAGGGCTCGAGCAAGGATTTTACCGTTGCGTTGGAGGGTAGTCATGGCGATCAAGCCGTTGCAATTGTCACGTGTCACACGTTGGGATTGAAAGACTCTATCCAGGCTCTCGAAGCCGATCGCGAGTCTGGGGGCGCCTCAAGTATCCATCTCGAGTCTATACTACTATTACTGTAGTCGTTAAAAGGGTACCAATCCTGCCGTGTTAACTTGTGATGCCGGGCGATCTTACCACTACCGGATAACAACGAACTACCGCCCTCACAAAAGTTGTTATCAGTCTGACACCGGGAGACTACCACTACCGTGACTACCCCAATGCCAACGAGAGGGAGATCGCTCATAATTTACTTCCAGAGCCTTGATTCATCAGAGGATTTACAGCGGCTTTAGAGCGCCCGTATACAGATGCCGTTGGTTGTGGTTTTGATCTGTGACTTACCCTGCACGTTAGCCCAACCCTTCTCCAGACTGTGAAAGCTCTTGTTAGACATCATTACAACGTGTGTCGTCGCTCATCCTCTCGGATGGCGATTTAAGGGCGTTCGCAGCAGTGATCAATCCTTCTCCGCTCCTGTCGAGTCCAGGGAGGACGGAGTTCACTGTGGTCGTGTCCCTGAACTTCTGGCTGTTAACGTAGAAGCGCAGCACATCTCGATCCTCCCCTATTACCGTTGCGAACTCGTTGAAAATCGCCCCAAGAGGTTTGTTAGGACGAATGATGAAGCGATTTTCCAAGGTCTTGTGGTACTGAATTACGATGAAGACTTTGGGTTCCTTGGCTTGGGTGCGGTTCTAGAGGACTACTTTGGCTTGATTTCGGGGATCGAAATCGCGTTCGCCTTCTTTTTTACTTGCGAGGAAGGAGCCCGACTGATGAGCAGAATGGATATTCGAGGAGCGACAGTCGCCCAATTCGTTTTTGTCACGCTTTGCTGATCCGTGTCAAAGGTCTGCTGCCCCGTGAGTCTAAGCCAAGCATTAAATGCTAGAGTACCGTTGAACGAAAAGTGCTCTCTTGCGGTCCCGATGGCATCCTGTAGGGCTTGAATTAGTTTACGGTTCTGAGTTTCATGCAAAGGCCGGTTACCTTAAAGGATTTAGGCCGGGGCAACAAACGTCGCTTCAGGCCATAACGGACCACGATAAGATCCAAATCTTCTTTCGTCCAGCCTACAGATCTGGTGGACATGGTGGCAAAACTCGAAGGGAGAGGTTGGTTTATGGTGACGAAATGGCAATGGTGTGCGTAGAAAAAGAAGGACATGGCCAATTGCAGCCACAGCGGAGTCTGAAACCGCGCAACCGTAACCGAAGACCCGAGCTCCCGATTTTACGGTCCTCAAAGTGTTTACACGATAGTCCACTACAATAGACCAAGTTACCGCCCGAAGATAAATCCAGGAAAAGGCTGGTGCACGATACAATACTAAGAAATGGCTTCCGGAGGAGGCGGAAAGAGAAATACCCGTTTTTCTCGATTTCACGTTGGAACCGTAGCAAGCATCCACTCACCTTGGTGGCATTGACAAGCGAGTACTAGTCCTAAAGCCGCTTGGAAGCGCGGATCCCACCGCGTAGTTCACCGCGATGTCGCTAAACTCGAACACCTCGATTAACCTTTACAGACCTTCAATCTGGGCACAAGCGTTAGAAAGCAACCTGTTGGCTAGCCTCATGGCTGAGTTGAGGCTTTGGTGTGTTGGATCCGTTGCAATGAAGGCACCCACGCCTGTCCATTAAGAGGAGCGAACGAGGAAGGATATCGTGCGGGATTGACGAGGCAAACTCGCCCACTTGACATTCGTCGCACAACCTCGCTCATTCCCAACGGATTCCTAACTCAATAGCAAGAGCTCGAGGAAGGGTGGATCAACTGAATATTGTGGTCGTGGTGATTCTTGGGGAGGAAGGAATGAGTAGTCACCAAACGTTAAGAAAGCAAGGCAACCGTGAGCTAAAAATCACGAAAGCAATAAATTAGATTGCCCGATACAGTATATATCTCCATCTAGCCTCTCTGTCCAGCTGTTTTCCTTCCAGTAATGAACCTGTGTTCATGGAAATCAAGCAAGCTGGTAAACACACGGTTCCGTCACGATCGGCATTCGGTCGTTGCTATCTTTTTCGGCGGTAGATGAACCGCTGGCCATCGAGAAGAAAGAGGATAAGGTCGGTGAGGAACAATGGCAATTCCGTGTCGAGGATGTGTTGGAAAAGCAGAGAACAAAACAGCCGAGTTCGGGTCGCGTGATTGCCCGACAGTTACACCTCTGAATAATTGTGACTGAGCGATGTGCCGGCATAACGATCTGCCCAAGTATTACCCACGTACGAAATGATTGATTTCGACGATGAAGAGATCACACAATAGCAATAAGTACTTTGATACAAAAGGGCAAGAAAAATGGAGAAAGAAAAAACTGCCAGACTGTAACCACTCTCCGAATCATACAACGTCGATGACATCGCCTGTGTCCATACCATAGTCGTCTGGCTTCAAGTCAAGAGCAAGCGCCTGTCCTTTGTACCGGAACACGAATTCACCACAATTGACTCCGCGCGCCTGGGCCCAACCCTTCTCTAGAATCCGAAGGCTCTTGTTTGACGTTGTAGCAAAGTGTTGCGTCACTCCTCCTCCCCTGATGGCAATTTGAAGGACCTTCGCGGCGGTGATCAAGGCCGCTTCGTTGCGGCTGAGTCCAGGGAGGAAGGAATTCACGGTGGTTGTGTCGTTCAACCTGTGGTCGACGAAATAGAAGCGCAGCACGTCTCGATCCTCCCCAACTGCTATTGCGAACTCGTTGAAATATTTTCGAGAGGCTTGGAAGGACGGATGGTGAAGCGTTTCTTCGTGGACTTGCCATACTGGATTACCACGAAAACCTTGGTTTCCGCGCCTTGCTTGCCTAGCAGCCTCGATTTGGCTGACGGCACTGGTGGGGTTTTTACATAGGTCCTCGAGAGCATTGCGTCAAGGGACGGTGTCGCTTTCTTTTTTACTTCCAACGCAGGAGCTTGGCCGATAAGCAGGATGGAGATTTGAGGAGCAACAGCCGCCCAATTCGCTTTCGTCACGTTTTGATCCGTGCCAAAGGACTGTTGCCCCCTTGGTTTAAGCCGCGCCTTGAATGATAAATTACCGTTGCACGAAAATTGTTCCTTTGCAATCCTGGTTGCATCCTGCAGGACCTGGATCAGTTGACCGTCGCGACTTTCGGTTAAAAAAACTAGGGGTACCTCGTAGGACTTCGGTCGAGGCAGCAGACGCCTCACAGGTCCATGTCGAATCACGACTCGGTCCATATCCTCTTTCATCAAGTCTGTAGAGTTGGCGGGCATTGTAGTAAAACTCGGGAAGGGCGTCGGAGTCGTGGTGTGATGAGACAGCAGTTGTAGTAGAAAATAAACGAAGCGGAGTTTGAAAACGTGCACCGAGCGCCACCATACTCGTGCAAACAAATTAAGAAGGCAAAGGATTGCTCTACCGAAAGAGGCGACCTGGATGATTGGGAAGGAAAGAATACTTCCAGGCAGTCCAAAATGGGAGATACGAGGACACCAGGCCTATGAGTCGACGTCCCGTCACGAATACTGTACAGTCTTGTTGGAATCCCCAGGTGAACGCAAACCATAGACCCTGACGAGTAAGCTACATCATGGTTAGTAAAGCGAGGAAACTAAGTGAAAAGAGTGGAAGGTGAAGAGGCGGTAGAAAGACTTGGATTTTTGCCAGCAAAAACGGCGCTTATAGTCTCCGCTACCCACAAGGTTCCGCCTATGCATCGTGCTAGATTCCGGACTTCCCGTCCTCAGTGATGGCCCTTCAAGCGACTCAGTCAGGATTAGTACTAATGTGTGCGATATACTTGAAGGCGAGAGAGGCCCGTGGGTGCGTTTGGGCATGGACGCTTGTGGTCGGAACGGTAGACTGGCTGCACAAGATCAGGAACGCAGCCCTGCGGAATTATTATTAAAGCACGAAGCGTGACCAAGACGCTCAGAAGCGGGGTGGAAGGGACAAATGAACCACTTTAAAGAAACAATCCCCGTCTCTAGACTCATTCTAGATTGATTCCGCCCTCCGAAAAGGCGGGAAGATGGTTCTGACCATACACTTCCATTCCGCCCCACTCCAGAACTCTGAACAGCGTACCATCCTGCTGCTTAACCGGGTCGATTCCGACGACGTTCTTCCAAAACACGGCATCTTCCGTCGCGCGGGCCTCAGCTTCGGACCATCCAGTTACTTCGTCGACTGTGACTCCTTGAAAGAGCATGAAAATTCTCGTGATAACGCCTGGCTTGGGTTATATGTCCAGAGGTGCAGCTTTCTCGTAGGCCTCCTGGGATACGAAGCGCAGTGCAATGTGCTTGTGTTGAAGGAATCGGGGTAGCCAGTATCTAGGATGGAAATAAGTCGTAAGTGAGCTAGCAAGTAGTTGCCGTTTGGTGGTTTGAACTCACGTTACAAAGTCCGTTCTAGCAGAAGTATGTAGTCCCAGAAGCGCAAGCGTGCGGTCGAGATACTGGGTGATCCGCTGGACTGGGAGCAGCACAGAGTTCTCTGGCTGGTAACTAGTCTGGCCTGGTATGAACGCCTCTGATGCGACCATCACCGCCCGGTTCAATTTTGGTACGGTTCTAAAAGAATTAAAAGATGTCACGGCTAGATTCACAAGCTGGGCGAGCACCTACTTTGCTTCTCAAAAGAGATAGGTAACCTCCATTCCCGACTCCTTGTCACGTATGTTTCCTTCCGCTGTTGCGTCGACCTCCCACTTTATGCCCTGCCAGCCATTCTGTGGGTTATTTTGAATAGGTGCAATGGGATAGAGAGCGTCAAACTTCCAGCTTGGTTGGAGAGACAACCGAACTGTAGCCTGAAGCGGTTGAGGAGGAAAGAGGTATATTACTGGTTTCCCTCCGCTTTGTCTCCTAAGGCAGGTGATCGTTGCACCGCTTGTACTGAAATATCGCCAGCTCTGTGATTTAGGCGAATCCAGACACCCTCGTCGCTAAGGAGGATAAAACCGTCGGGACAAGGTCTAAGCCCGGATTCGGCAAGGTCGATGACCTCAGCCATGGGTGCACTATGCTTCACCCTAGCGGGAATCCACTTTGGACCCTCGCATAATATGTTGAACGTAGCTAGTACCTCATGGCACTCAGTGTAGTCGCCTGGGGGAGGTTGAGAGACGAAGGTGTGTCCGAAGGCTCAAGAGCCTGTGCCTCATAGTAGAATTTGAGGTCATCGAGAGGGATTGCAACCGAAGTAGAGAATGTTCGAAACACGTCTTGGAGAGGTGAAGAAGCCTTGATTTCATACGTTTGATGGTAGGACCCATGAACAACCTTGATGGTCCGATGACCGGTGGCAGTTTTGGTCGTGGGCTCCACCGATGCCGCAGCGGGCTCCTCGAAGTTGGGCTGGTTTACCTTTACCACGCGTAAGACCTTGACTTGGTCGCGCAAACATGCCCAGTTGTTTTCCGAGATGGGCGTAAAGTCATCCTGACGTGCATCTCTGGTCATCGCGCCTGACCCGCCCAATTTTGCAGAAAAGGCTATTTGTGGCATTTTCTGTGGTAAAAGGAAGGCTTCTGAGACGAGTTTCAAGGCACTCTACATGAAGAAAAGGTGAATTGAAAGAGGAAAATTCGTAGTAATTATTCCTGGATTCTCACTCCATAAGTGTCAGGACGGATCAAAAGTCTACGGACAGGACCGCAGCGAACGACGATCTTATCGGTACTATCTTTCTCGGTGGCGGTTGAGGCGCTTGGCGTTGAGAAGAAGTGAAGGTTTGTAGGGAAGAAGGACGGATTTTTGAGCCAGCGGAAGAGGCCAAATACGGAGCTCGGACTGTGTGAGCGTGATAGAACACCAGGATAGTTCAGCAACTCCAACCACGGAGCCACCTATGCTCCTCAGCACCATACGTGCGCGTATGAATTAGTTTTGATAGCGAGATTATGATACCATGGTAATAAATACTACGATATCGAACGAGAAGAAGATGCGAAGCCAAAATCCCAGCATATCAACAAATCATACAACCTTAATGATATCCCCTGTGGTCCATGTCATAGCCATGCGGCTTCAAGTCAGGATCTGAACCTTTGACCTTGACGCCGCTCACTCCCAAGCCTAAATACTTAAGAGAGGCCACAAAGTAGTATATACGAGAAACATTTCCGTCGTAAAGAACATAAAAGAATCGTGGTTTGAATGTAGCATCACCCAAGCTCTAATCAAACGTAGGAGCGTATTTACTCGTCCTCCGAATCCATGGACCGAATCGATAGAGTCCGAATGGTATCGGGATCATTAGTAATGAAATGAACCCAAGAAGAGTCGAAGCCCATCTTGGATTTAGCTTCTCGTACATGTCGGTTGCGAACAGAGGGAATCCAGCGCCGAACGCGCTGCGAACGACGGTACTCGAAGCCAGAGCTGAGGCCGCAACGATGAGATACGCGTCGACGAGGTAGTTGAACAGGCCCAACTATGGTTTACCAGCGATGGGCCAGGTTAGCTTCCTTTGAAATTTACAGGCGTTCGGAGCACTCACGAAGATGAGCACGATGCTGAATCCCATGACCAATCCGGCCATGAGCGGGGCCCAGAGGCTGATACTCGGGTAACTTGTCCACCCAAACCAGAAGAAGCTGATCGCAAAAAGTGGTGCTGCATACATGGTAGGGAAGAGACGTGCTTCCGGAGGTACCATCTTTGGAGCGTATTGGGGAATCTTGGCTTTGTACATCGGCGCAAAATAGTAAATGTACTAGAAGTCCGGAAGGGGATCAGAGGCGATCGAAGGATACGATGATGAGAAGGAACTTACAGTGAAGCTACCTGCCGTGGCTCCCAAGAAAAGCGGCAGGAACATTAAACCTGACTCGCCATTATTCAAGTGATGGCCGATTGTGAAAACGATGGGGTAAGCTTCAAAGAGGAGGTACATGCAACCGTAGACGAACTATTAAGAAAACAAAGAAGCCTTCAATTCAGCCAAGCCCATTTTAACGCACGCACGAGCCCGCACTCACGCTCATGTATAAAGTAATTGAAAACAGCATTGGTTCGAGGAACATGATCTTGAAAGGCCGCCCCAGAATTCGCTCGAGTCTTGCGAAGAACGCGACTTCCTCAGCCTCCAACTCTGAAAACCATTGGTTATCATTTGTTTCTTTGCGCTTTCGTGCAGCCTTCCCGGTTTGAATGGCAGGTCCGTAGGTCTCCGGGATTCCAAACAGAATCAAGAAGAAACACAACCCCGCGAAAATAGCCAACACTCCGAATAACCACCTCCAACTGGCACCGCCGACGTCGATGTAACCACTTACAATCGGGCCCAGTGCGGGTCCTGCAAAGGGTGCCAATGTGAAGAATGCCATCGCTTTGCCCCGAGTATCCGCGTCCCAGAGGTCTGCCAGGAGAGCTCCAGCAACCGTCATCGGGGAGGCCGCAAAAGTTCCTCCGAGAAACCGGAAAACGAGCACTTGCTCCTTCGTTTCAGCTACCGCACAACCGACTTGAAACGCGGTGTACCCGAAGAAGCCGGCAAGTAAAACTGGTCTCCGACCGTACTGTTCCGATAGAGGTCCCCAGAACAATGGCCCCACACAGTAGCCGACCACGAAAAGAGAAATTGTGAGGATTGCGAGGATTCGGCTGAGGCTGAAACGCTCGATGAGCTGATCCAGGACCCCTGTGGGAGCGGACGAGGCGAAGGAGGCGTTGAGAACCAGAAGACTCGAGGCCATCGTCAAGAACCACCGATAGAGCCTCGACCAATTCTACGTAAAATGGCGTTAGAAGTAGCTCGAAAAAAATGCAAGAAAAATTTGGAACGAAGGGGCATTACTTTTGGGTTCTCCGGATCGTCAGGGCCGTCCCACCGAACAAGAAATGGACTCTGTTCGACTTTTTCGCTCAGCTTGGGCTCTCCAGGTGCATCAACTCCGTCCTGCGTGTCATCGTCGACAATTGTCCTGTCATCTGCAGCGTTGGCCAGGCCTGAAGCAGACCGTGGAGTTTCAATGGTGTTCACTCGAGGGAAGGGATCCATTGGCCCCGTCTTGCCCTTTTCGAGATCGACGTTGTTTGGAGCTGCGTTTGGTCGTGAAGTCATGACAGTAGGCCTTGCGTCTGAACGGGTTAGACGGCCACTGGGAGAGTCGTGCGGTGAGGGGGAAAATTGAAGAGGTGGAGGTCCGATTTTGATCAACGCCCAACGCTGTTCCAGGAATTTAAAACTTCTCGAGAGTAAAATGGCGTATCGGTCATTTCGGTTGTGTCATCACTAGAGATCGGAGAAACGAAGCCGCTGGTTGGTATGGTTGAAAAGGAGAAGAATACAGGATGAGGTTTGCATGAAAAATGTCTTTTATCGTCTTGGCTCTCCGTTGAATCTTGCTTCGGTTCCGGCAACGCTCGGCGACCTTTGTTCCCGTATGTTCACACGGTCCGATTAGGAAATCGGAGCTTTCTCGGCGATGCTCACTAAGCCCCGTCTATTTTCAGTTTCTGTCAACGAATGAAAGCGCCCTATATAACAGATTCAGGGAGCAGTCTGGGCCGTGTCTCCTAATTTCTCCATCTCAGAACGCATTCTGCGCAGCACACTGTTGTCAAATGGTTAGACTCGGAGCCCGTCAAGGGACCTTAGTACGGCGTGAGCTCCAGGCCAGAGTATAGACGAACAGACTACAGTGAAGATCTCGGGGCCTTGGCGCGTTCAAAGCTCCCCAAGTCCGAACGTCTTGTGGCGTGTTGATATTGCCAAGCCCTTCGCAGTCTCTCCAAATTGGAGCTTATCAGTAAGCTCTTTTGCATCATCGGTCCGTAAATATAGCAAAGGTTCTTAGTAACTCAGCATCACGAAGCGTGGGTTCCACCTCTGGTTGGAGCCGTGGTCTCAACCCACGTTGGAGCTCGGTGAAGCCGATCGATGGCCGATGTCAGGAATCGGATGCATATGAGCTCAGCGGCCGCCGGCATGAAACGCCCACCCCTCATCGTCTCACACACCATCTCACACCTCCACCCTCTCAAGTCCCACATAAAGACGAACCTTCCCGTCATGGATGATGATGTCTTTACGCCCCCTCCTTGGCAGCCTTGCGCACGCTTGAACTCTTCCACCACTGATTGACAGCCATGACAGACACAGTTGACGTCGAAAAACAGCAACGCACCATCGAAGAAGCTCCTCGAACATCTTCAGGCATCCGAACACCGGCTGTGACGTCACTGGGCTCCGAACACTTCAGAGATAGTGTCGCAGACGACCAAACTGTTGTCGAAACACCCGGCGGAGGAGACGAAGTCGATGCCCCCGGAGAACCCCAGTTGGATGAAAAGACCGAGAGGAGTCAGTACCTGGTCAAATGGGATGGCCCCGATGATCCTGAGAACCCAAAGGTAAGCTGCTCACTTCCTCATCCTCCTATCGAAGGGTCGAGGCTGATGCTTGCCCCCTCAGAACTGGTCTATGCGATTCCGATGGTACCTAACAATGGCATCAGGACTGCTCATCCTCAACGCCACATTCGCATCCTCCTCGCCGTCTGGCGTCCTTGGGCAACTTATTGAAGAGTTTCACCTCGGCCACGAGCTTGCTGTCCTTACGATCAGCCTCTTCGTCGTTGGCTACTGCTGCGGTCCGCTCATATGGGGTCCACTCTCGGAACAATACGGGCGCAAGCCTATCCTCTTGGTCGCCTTCTTCATCTACACCATGTTCCAAGTTGGATCAGCTTTGGCGAAGACCACCGTTCAAGTCCTCGTATTCCGATTTCTGGGTGGCACCTTCGCCGCTGCTCCGTTGACTGCATCTGGAGCAATTTTGGCGGATATCTGGGACGCAGACGTCAGAGGGAAAGCCTTGGCTTTCTTCACTCTCGCACCCTTCGCCGGCCCAGCCCTAGGACCCGTCGTCAGCGGGTTCATATCCGTTGGAGGAGCCAGCTGGCGGTGGTTGTTCTGGGTTCTGACGATGTTTGCCGGATTCTGCTTTTGCGTCATCCTTTTCACCATGCCTGAAACATACGCCCCCGTCATTCACAAGAGGAAGGCCATAAGGAAACGGAAGGAAACTGGAGACGACAAGTACATCTCCGAGTTGGAAGCAGAGGACCTGCATTGGAGGCAACGCCTGGAGAAAGTCCTCGCTAGACCATTCAAGATGCTGTTTCAGGAGCCGATGCTTATGGCGATAACGCTGTACATGAGCGTAAGTCACACACTCGCCCACTCATTTCCGCCGTGTCGTGTACTAAGATTTGTGGATGGCAGTTCGTTTACGGATGCATCTATCTCTTGTTCGAGTCCTACCCTATCGTATTCACCGAAGGGCATCACCTCAGCGCCGGTATATCAGGGCTGATGTTCCTCCCTATCTTCCTCGGAGGCATCATGGGTTGCATCATCGTGAGTTCCGACCCTTCTTCCTATTATTCTGACGCACTAACGAACTCCCTCACGCCGTAGTACATTCTCTTCTTCAATCCAGCTTACGAGAAACTCATTCCCGTGCACGCCCCGAGGATGGTGCCTCCAGAGCAACGATTGAAGCCTGCCTTCGTCGGCGCGCCTATGTTTGTGATCGTCTTCTCCTGGTTTGGGTGGACGAGTTACCCGAGCATCAGTCTGTGGGCTCCCTTGATGAGTGGGCTTTTCATGGGATGCAGCGTCATTTTCATCTTCGTGAGTACCCACGTAAACTACCTCCAAAGCCCACGCCGTGCTGACCACCGCATTTGTGACAGCTCTCTCTATTTAACTACATCATTGACGCCTACCTGATGGTGTCCGCATCCGCCCTCGCTTCCAACACGGTCGTCAGAAGCGCCTTCGGAGCTGGCTTCCCGCTCTTCGCAACGCAGATGTACAACAAATTGAACCCAAGATGGGCGTCAACCCTACTCGGCTTCATCGCGCTGATCATGGTCCCCATCCCATTCGTACTGTTCAAGTTTGGACCGAGAGTCAGAAGGACTAGCAAGTATGCACCGACGTTCGATTGATCATAGAAATTCGCCTACTGGTCAACCAATGCACTCAATGTAGTTTCATAGAAATATACCTCCCTAATCTCAACTGTATTCTTAGTATATGCCTCTCTATTTGTCTGTTACAATGTATCAAGTGACCGGATCTTGTATGGGATACGGAAGACTGAAATCAAATTCAAATGTGCACTTGCCATAATAGGGTAATCAAAAGAGTTGGGCGGGATACTCAGAATGAGATTGGTCGATACCGAAGAACCCTAAAAACAAAGTCAGAACGCGACAGCTTCCATTCCACCCCACTCCACCACTCTGAACAAGCTTGGGTCTTTTTGTTTTTCAACGTCGATTCCAACCACTTCTCTCCAGAACGACGTATCTTTCGCCGCGCGATCAGAAGCCTGCGCCCACTCGTCAAGATGTGAGGCCGGCACTGGCTGGAAAAGCATGAAGATACGCGTGACAACGTCTGGCTTCGGTTCGACTTCCAATGGGGCAGCTTCTTCGAAAGCAATCTGGGGGATGAATCGGAGGGCGATGTAGGTGTGTTTCATGAAGCAAGGAAGCCAGTAGCTGTCAAAAAAGCGAAAGAAAGAGATCAATCAAGGTTTTTTCCCCCTCCCAGCAATCTAGTCTAGGGTTGGTGAATCTTACGTTATGAAGGAAGTCACTGCTTCGGTGTGTAGCCCCATAGCACGAAGTGCCTTGTCAAGATAGGATGCGCTTTCTTCGACGAAAAGGAGGACTGAATTTTCGGGATGGCAGACGCTGTTCAACGGAGAGAATGCCGAAGGCGTTCTGGGAGATCCGAAGCGAGACCATGTTGGAGTCGGTCTACAAAGTGGGATTGGACGATCAGTCCCAGTATCTGTGAGCCGTGAATGTGGCCCATGCAACTCACTTGGCTTCCCAGAATAAGTAGGACACCTTGGCACCCGATTCCTTATCCCATAAATTTCCATTTGGTTCCGCGTCAACGGTCCAGCAAACCGAATGATGGGGTCTACCGTCGATGGACGTTCCTCTCCAACTCTCTTCCACGGGAGCATTGGGATAGAGAATGTCGAATTGCCACTCGGGCGCCAACGACAGGCCGACCTTGGCTTCCAGTGGCTCGGGAGGGAAGAGGTATATAACGGGTTTGCGAACCCTTCGTATCCGGTGGTCCGTGATGATCATTCCCTGTCGGAGCTGCAGCGATATCGCAGTATCGTCCATTCCAATCTGTTCCTCTCCTCCGACATATAGCGACATGTCAGGATCCAAGGTGAAAATCCTCACCACGGCTTCGTGCAGGGGTTCCGATCGAAGGACCGAAAAGTTTTGAGTGGCGTCGCCTTCACTATCGACACTGAGGTACCGAAGTGATATGTAATCGTTGCGGCTTTGTTGGGATCGAGGGGACGAAGGGACCGATGAAGATTTGGATACTGAGCTAAGAACAGTGTTTCGTCGCGAGGCCCCGACGCTGCCGCTTCGGCTAGGGCTTCCGTGGGCTTGAGCTGGGATGGGGAAGGGCATGTCCAAGGCGGTCAGGGAAGCTGACGGACCAGTATCCATCCCCAAATCATGAGGACTCTGCCTCCCTTCTACCCTCCGCCCGCGCCAGTAGAAGAGTAGTTGATCAATCGGAACGCTCCGGGCGGCAGCGAACTGCGTGAACAAGATGGAGAGCTCTGCGGTCGGATTGACCGAGTAAGCTTTTTGGAAGTGACCATGCTTGATGGCGACGGTGAGAGGTTTGGTGGGAGTTTTGGTGGGAGGCTCGTCGTGCAAACTGGAGCGGATGTCGGAAAGGGGGCTGCTAAGGGGGCTGTTGAGCGGGATTGGTTGAGGTTGAGAGGAAGTACGACGGTGTCCGCTTGGTCCGCTCCGATTCGACCCTCGCGGCGAGTTGATTGGCTCTACGCGGAGGGAGACAATCGTGGGAGCAATGTCCTCCCAAATGTCCCGGTCGAGGGCTATGTCTTGACGTTCTCTTCCTGGTGCTTCCAGCCTTGCTGAGAACGCCACTCGTTCCGGGTCTGCACCTGGGAAGAAAGCACGGACCATATAGCGAGCTTCCTGTAACGAACAACATGCGGGTTCAACTTGTGGTGGCTCAGTTCAAGAAAAATTCTTGGCCTTTACCTCGTACGTCATGGGACGGGGAAGCTTGGCATACTCTTTCTCGTACGCCACGAGGATGTCGGTGTCGCTACCTACGACGTGCATTTGGGCCGGAGCGAACGTTTGAGGGGAGGAAGTATTTTGGTTGAGAGAGGGTGGGAAGTAGCGATAGCAGTTGTATTCGTGGAGTTTCTGAAAGTTTCCACAGTGGCCATGTGTTGAGCTTGCGGTTTGTCCAAGTCAATTCGCGAGGTAAGAAGGACGTGAAGAGTACGGGTTTCGCCGCTATTTGTCATTGTTGTTGAATACGTACAAACCTGTGAGAATGCTAAAGCTGACAAATGGTTTTCGATGCGGAGCTGCTCTTCCCCGTTTCCCGTGGTACCGAACGTCCTGGTCTCGAGCTTTATGAAATACTCCCAGATGGGGGCATGCCGCCTAGAAGCTTTGACTGTTCCCATACTCTCTTGGATTCTGCATTTGAGCAGCGATCTCGCCTAGATCCGCGGTACCACGATAGCTGTGGCAGCCCGCTCAAGCTTACTCGCTTTGCGCCCTTCGTGGCCTCCATAGGCACCGGTTGCGCAATATTGACTAAGTTAGGCTGTCGCACAACACCTGTGTCCCCAGCTGCTTGTGACAAATCGCGAAACGCTACCGGAATGAGCCACACCGCGGGGAAGTGCACAACGCTCTGGATGTTCATAGGCTCTCAACGGTGAAATGGCTCACAGATCCCATGAAGCCTCTGCGCACCTCGTCCTCTCCGTCTGGCTCAGAGAATCATGCGCTCTTTATCCAGCAACGCCACCCCGAAAGTACTCTTTCGGGGAAGACTGGGATTGGCACTCTGTGGCTGGTTCTGCGGAACGGCCGACATAACAGCGAATAGCATATTCCAAGATTGAATCTACACAGGAACGATGCAGCCTTTCTCGCGCTGAGCATCGAAAGAAGAGCCGGACAGGCAGCCAAACAACTTGCGCTCCCCGGACACCCTCCAGATTCTCCGTTCGTTACCGCTACAATATCCCCCGCTTTTCAGCCAGAACAGCCTCAATTTACCTCAAGGGAAGGCAATGCAGATCAGAGGCTGCATGCTTTATCCTACCCTCAATATTCATTCCCGGGTCGCCGTTGACCAGTTGACCAAAGATCATCAGGCCATAAATTCCCAAATGCAGTCTGGAATTACCTCATACAAAGACCAGAGTAGGTTGAATCAGGGTACAATGTGGCTGAGGCCGCCCATTGGAGGGCTGTCCTCCTGTTCGGAATGATAGTTGCAATGAAGGGTTGTACTGTGAGTACGTTTGTAGATTTGAGTTGAGTGCAAGGAGAAACAGTTCGAGAAACTGAAATAGATACTTGGCTTGTGGGAGCCATGTATCCCAAAGGGAGATGTTGCGGTCCGGATGACGCCCCGAAGCTAGCGAGCGACGGGATCGTCCGAGTTGGCCAGTTTTTCCCTCGTATGGCGGGCCGTCAGCCTACGTACCTCCGTGGGTGTTTAGACACTAACCCCTTTCGCTCAAAAGGCCGTCGATGTGTCCTCCTTCTCTTATTACTCGTTAGTGTTGTCCGTCTCGTTCGTGTTGCTACATTCCACTCATTTGGGTTTCAGATATGGGGAGGCTTACGTGTCTGATATACTTTCTCCCGCCAGATCTGGAACACAAAAAGCCTCCAAATGCGTGGCGGGTTTCTTGTTCCCCCTTGTCGCGAATGAGGGCCTCTTGGGACTTTGTTTTCTTTTTGCAATTCATCAAGAAGTTCCTGGACACCGAGACACGCTCGGGGATCCGACCGTTGTTCGAATTTTCTTTCAATTCAATTGGAGCATAGTACTGTCTACGCCGCAAGCGACACAAAGGTCCTAGTACTAGATAGGTGGCCGCGTCGTCGGCAAGAAGCGGTAGGAAGTACCGAGTAGAAGATCAGAAAGGCATTAGGGGAAGGTTTATCATGATGGGTGTCTGGGGGAAAAGAAGGGAAGTGAGCGGATCAAGGCGAAAGTGGTAAAAGAAAAAGTCGAACGGGCAAAAAAGGCGCAAGAAGACGCGGAAAAGATACACGAGTCCGTGTTGGGGCTCGAGGCGAGGAAGAATGGAAGGGGAGGCATATACATGGAGAGGCAATGAGGAGAGAGGGGAAAAGGTAGTCCAGTCGGGGATGTACGTTATGGTAAAAAAGGATGCGAGGGTCGAGGAAAATGTGTTATCGAACGAAAGCTACAAGGCAGAATGGAAGCAAAAAGGCTGGAATGCTGGGGAAAGGTAGAGTTTGATGGGGTTAGGCTACAAGAACGTTGGGGTTGAATTTGGTTGGGTGGAAATAGTCAAAATGGAGTGGGAAAGGTCGTGAAAGGATGTCGTGAAGGTGTTGTCGTATCATGAAAAGTCGTGCTGGATGGATTCAAGATTGGGTATTGAAGAAGAATGAGCGGCTGGAAGAAGGGGAAGAGAAAAAAAGATGGAGGCGGAAGGTTAGACTTTGATTTGCGACGCAGAGACAGCGACAATAGCGTTCAAGGTCCTCCAGCTCGCAACAGCGAGCGTGCTTGTGAAGACCAAGTAGAGGAACGACTCCACGCCGAGGAGGACGAGGGTCTCTGCATCCAATCCGTAAATGACATACCCATTCAGAAAGGACTGGGAACCTCCTGCTCCGGATGAGACTCTGTCGTGGAAGTGTGGATCGTAGCCGGTTGCCGCGTTGCGAAAATTAACGGCGGCTGATGCTCTTGGTGACGATGATCTTCTGGAAGGAGACGTCGACGTTGTCCGACGGTTGCTGTTGCTCTTGTTCGCGGAGCGAAACTGCCCGGGTCGATTTGATGGAGGGAAGATCGCTCGATAAACCATCGCTGCACCCGCACCGAGATCTCTCAACTGAGACGTCAATGAAGCGGCGTTGGTCGCCTCCCTCTCCCGCTGTCTTCTCTCCGCGATCCCCATCCCGTCAAAATCCTCATAAGTGTAATAATGAGCGTCTTCATCATCATCCCAGAGCAGCTGGGTTTCTTCTTCCCACCACTCGGGATCGAATAACCGGGACTTGTACTCTCGAGTAGCGTAAGCGAGTGTGGACACGACTGGGGATTTCTGAACTTCGGATCCGTCGTCGGAAATGACGTACTCGACACCGACGAGACCTTCAGCTCGGACCCAGCTGACTCGGTTGAGGTGGCCGCAGGAGGAGCGAATGAGGACAGCGGAAGTCTCGCGTTCGCGAGTCTCGATCTGTTCGAGCGGGGTCAAGGGGGCGGTTGGAGAAAGGGGAGGGCTCGAGGCAATGAGGGTGATGGGAGGCGGAACGGTCGAGGCATTGCCTTGAAGCGCATTGACGTCTTCGATGGCGGACTTCATATTCAGTGCGAGCGCGAATTGTTCATCCTTCGAGTGCAACGTGCCGGGGAGGTGCAACTCCCTCAGCGCCGAAAAGTGGGCTAGAGCGGGAACGAAATCCTATAGATAATAAGATACCCGTAAAAAGTTAACAACATGAATCCCGTGAATAAAGACGAGCGGAGAGGAGAGGAGAGGATAGGAAAGGATAAAGAGGAATCCGTTAAACAGAAATAAGTACAGGTTGGGAATGCGAGCGAGAAAAGGAAGAGGATAAGGCGAGAATAGTAACAGGGTTGGCTGAAGAATGCAGGGGTTGAAGGGGAGAAGGGGATGATGGTGGAAGGTGATGAATGGAGCCGTTGCTCACCTTCCAATCGAACCCCTTCTCACCAACAACGCGTAGACCCATTCCGCCGTCCGCGTAGTCGAAGCTCCTCGTCTGGAATCCGATCCATTCGAGGTTAGGGCAGGCTTGGCCGATGAGACCGAGTAAGCGGACGCGTTCGCGTTGGACGAGTTGATTGGAGTCGGCTTCTGGGGAGGTTTGCAGAGGGGTTGCGGCGGTGGTGTTGTCGTTGGGGTTTGCAGAGGCGAGTCCTTTGGAACCGATCTGAGCTGCAGCGAGTTCCCAAACCCACATCTCCAACTGGCGAAGCTTGGGAACCAAAGGCAACGAATGGATGATGTTGGCGCAATCCGCGGCATTGAAACCTTCGGGTATCCTCAACCTCAGCGACGTCAAGTTAGGGGTCATGGACAAAAACGGCCGTACGTCCGCGGTTCCATCGAGGTTCAAGTTCCTCAATTCGGGGAAAAGGAGGCTGCTCGGGTTCGCTTCATCCGATGCGGTCGGGATGGAGGTGTTCGTGAGGATGAAAGCCTCCATGGCAGAGACTACGTCACCAGCAAAGGGGATGCCCGCCATGCCAGGCCGAGGGAATTGGCTCCAAGCGCTGCCGGACGAGGTTGGCCTGGAGTGCATGACGAAACGGAACGTGCGCAGTGTTGGAGCCGCGCGGACAAGTATCGAGGCTAAAGCATACACAGGGTCGGACTTGGAGCGGTTGCGGGCAAGCTGATGATTCGTCGTTGCATCGGGACCCGTTGTCGTGGATTGTGACCTCTTCGGGCTAGTGAGTGAGTTGCCGAGAGCCGGGTTGTGTGTGTGCGACGTCCTTTTCAGCGACGAACGAGCTGCTTTATGATCCAACGACCAAATCCATGTCTCGTAGAAATCCAGGTCGAGTTCAACCGTGAAGGTTCGAACTAGTCCCATAATGTGATCTGGTGCCTTTGATAACGCTGTCAATCTAAGCGGAGTTGAGGCGCGTGGAGAAGCCACCGGAACAAGCAACAATAAAAGACAATTATGGTTGAAAGGGGAAAGAGATAGATCCTCATATTAGTAACCAATTCAGGCAAGTCACAGTCGATGAAATCCCGGGCGGCAGGGGGCTGTCCATCGGCAGACTAACTCACCTTGACGAGGTGTGTACGCTCACGTCGGCGAATAGCACGGGTAACAGGACCTGCCTGAGCGATTTGCTCACTGTCGCCAACGACGTCAGATCGGATTTGGCGAGGGATGCGGTGTGGTCGGCGCCGGCATTCCTTCGCGGTTCGTATCGCTTGGGAACGAAGAGCGCGATGTAGAGGATGAGCTCTGGTGGGAGATGCATCAAGGGGGAGTGTAGCGAGTGATTCGTGGCGCAAAAGCATTCAGTGCACCGGCTTTTATGGGAGGTCGGGCGATGTGGCGTCCACCGAGACCGGCTAAGCGCCGACGGTAATGCGGATTCCCGGAAGTAGCTTTGAACGAAGCTAAACACGTCGAACATTGGTGGTGGCTTATGGTTTTATTGGATGAAGGGTGGGAGGTGGGAGTGCGAAGAGGTCTTGAGGTACAGAGGTGAGTCGAGGGTGTGAGGTTTTATCGTGAAACGAGGTGTGGATGGATGGGATGGCTGCACTGGGTTATAGTGGACAGGAACCGATCGAAAGTGGATGGTCTGTGAAGAATATTGGCCGAGGGTTGCGTATATAGGGGGTTAGATTCGTGGATGGGGAAATCTTCACGAGGAGATGCGTGAAAAGAGCATGCAAAGGAAGCCAAAAACAAGATTCGTGGTAAGTGAGTGCGCGGTGGGAGAAAACGAGGACAGGGAGAGGGAAGAGGGGGGGGTGGATTGGGGGGGATCGACCGAGGGAACTTGCTTGGACGCTGGCAACCCTTTGACTTTATAGACGTGGCCGTCGGGGACTGCGCCCTTAAGGAAATATGGAATTAGGCTTGCGATGGTTGTCGTACTTCATTCCGCTGGAACGGGGAAAGAGGCGCATCCGAAAGTCGGGTGGGCGCCAAAACAAACCAGTCCCTGGGTGAGTCTCACCACTGGTCCCGTACTATCTGCGCCGCTAGCGAATCAATCGGGTCTCGCGAAAAAAAATAAAAATTCAAATCCACCAATCACATTCCTCGTCCGGAGGAGGAGCAGCAAGGTACGATAGGGTGGTCACTTGATAATTGGTCGAGGTGCGGTCGTCTCCCTAGTCGGATTTCCGTTCGAATGCTCGCACACACTGGCCTCGCAGCAGCAAATTTTCAATCATATAAAGAAAACGACGTACAGTGCATGCGTACAGACATCGGTGGAGGCACGGCATTAAGGAAGAGAACATGATTGGGGGGGGACCTCTGGAACCTCCTCGCTGGCACTAAATTTCTCACGAATATCTTTTTCGTTAGCCTCATTGCCACCGACAGGCTTTTCGGGTAGACAAGACCCCCGGAGATCTCCGCTCTCTCCACGTGGCCGTCACCCCCAATGATGACGGGGACCGTCACGTCACCAGCCCTACACAGCAGAGACACGACGCCTCCGCCTCTTCGCCATGGCACCGCCGCCCCTAGTGCCCTGCCAACGAAGTGACGAGTCGGTCCCAGTCGCTCTCCCGAGTCAGAAATGACCGGTGATTAACGAATTCTGCCATATTTCACAGTAGCGACGGGTTGACTCACTGTGAAATCCGTCGCGGTTAACCCTGTCCAGGGAAGTCGAATTTCTCCCTCCGCGTCCAACCCTGCCCGAACATTGAGCGCCCCGACTCAATATTTTCCGTCTTGGGCTCGACAGAAGCGTGCTAGTCTCTGATCACATCTTTTGGCGTTGTTCCCTCTCCATCATAATCCCTTTTTCGACCGAGCAAGGTCTCGCCCTAAAACGGTCCAAAACACTTCCATGTGCTCCGTTCGCTAGTTTCGCTTTGTTCTCTAAACGCTAACGACGATCCTCTCCGCTTTCTTCTCATCATCATTTCGCCGCGGAAAAAGTCTTTTTCACTAAATGACGAGACATGCCAACGCCGTGGAAAGAATCCTCATTATGAGCACCGTCACAGCGGAACCCACATGCACATTGTTCTCCCATCTTTTTTATTCGCAAAACCGAGGGACCCCACAGTTTTACTTGCATGTAGATCTCCCAGTCTAAATGTATAAGATACCCCGGTTCGTGTTCTCGAGTCTTCGCTCGGATGGCGCCCCGAGGGGATGGAGCCGCGCGGGATAACATTATACATTTTTTTGAAATACGAGACAACACGCACATCGAAGGCGAGAGAAGCAAAGGAAAAATTACTGTGCTGCGCCACGGCTTTATTCAGCGTCATTTCCAACAAACTGGTCGAACCAGCGGAACACCTCATAGTGCCATTTGTAGCTGTGAGAAGGCGAGCACGACGCGTGAGTGTCTTCGTCGATGAGCGAGACGGGAAGGAGAACCGTACCTATTGGCTGGCTTGAGGACCCAATGATTCTCATCCGGGAAAAGAACAAGGCGACTTGGCACCCCACGTCTATTGCAAAACGATAAGATTAGCATTTGCCCTTTCGGATCTCGAACCATCCTCGGTCCGGGATGACACGTACTGCTGCAAGGCATTGAAAGCGGCTAGACCCTCCGTCTCGGCCAGCCGATAGTCTTTGCCCCCATGAACAATCAACTGAGGAGTGGACCATTTGTCGACGAATTCCGCCGGGCTGAACCTGAATGGGAAAAGGAAAGGGACCGAAAGTCAGATCGAAGCCACACATACAATCACTCCTATCAAAAGATCAGAATATAGACGGTGCCGCCAAAAAGCACACAGCAGAACAATGCCCATTCTGGGACTCGACCCAAAAAGGAAAAGTAGGTGGCAGGGTTGCCGGCGGCAAGGTGCAAGGAGAAGCCAAGCCTGCCGCGTCGGTACCGACGGATGTGATGATGGAGAGAACAACCCCCGACGAATAAACGTCAACGTACTTTGCACCAGTTTCTCTGGCTTTCTTAGACCAGGGCAGTCCTCCAAAGTCATGATCCCAAAAGTAGCTAGTAAAAGAATCGGGGTCAGCGGCGTCCTCTCTCCCAAAAGCTGCATTGTGCAACCACAATGTCCCGACTCACAGCTCCTCCGTCATATATCCACCGTTCCTCGTATCGAAAATCTAAACAGAACCGACGAGCATTAGCAAACATGCTTACATGACGGGAAATTTCACATGGGAACAAACTAAAAGGTCCGGCCTGCCGAATGCCGAGCCGAAGCTGTACGTACCCCATCATGACAGAATAAAGCTTTAAATCCAAACCCATATTCGGGGTGTCCTTGGATCCAGCTGGAATAGATAACCGAGGAACCGATTAAAGATGAAGAGGCGTGGCACAAAAGGAACGAGCAGAGACGTCAGCTGGGAGTGTACTCCTGTGGACAACCTTCCCACCGGCGGAAGAGAGGCACGATATCGAAACTTACTTGATTGCGAACCCTCCCCACGACGCTCCTGCCGCGACCGTTCTATGCTCATCGATCTAGGCATGCAAGGCACGCCGTGCAAGATTGCCAGGGCAAAGGGGTACCATGAGAAAATGGGGGTCCTCGTCAATTTCGGTTTCCCAAATCTCCAATGGGAGGAAAGCGCCACTTGGCACGCTGGCCGGCTCGGACGTAATAGCTGGAAAGGGAAAGGACAAGCTTACCGGATAATGCTTCAATGCGTACTTCCAGCCGTGAAGAAGGTCCTCGAAAGGCTTTCCTCCCCAATCTTTGGTAATTGCGTCCGTGAATTCTGCAAAGAAACGTCAACAATAATCAGCGAACGTCACTGGCCACGCCTATCGTGGACCACAAGACATGAGGCGAAGGGACAACTTACCTTGCCCGAATCCAGTGCTGCCAGTGGGGTTTACAGCGATAACAAAGTATCCTTGTTGAGCGAATACGTTAGGATTCCACCGGGTACTCCACCCATCTTCCCAAGCGCCCTGTGGACCTCCGTGTATCAAGAACACGGCAGGCCATTTCTTGTCCTTTATCGCTTGACCGTTGTCCCCTGCCACATTCCCGGAATTACCGTAGCCATGAGGTTTGAACACCCAGCCTTGCACCTCTCGACCCTTCTCAGCTCCCTTGAACCAGAATTGTTCACCACGATCCAAGTCCTTCCCTTTCAACTCTGTCACCCCAAAGCGAGTGATTCGCTCAACTCGGGTGAAATCGACATGACCGTCCGCTTTGGAGACACCAGAGGCCAAGTAGACGTTGTTGGGACCACTGTAGCTGCTACGACCGAAGAGGAGCTTCCCGTTGTGCAAGGCTTGCACTCCGTGGACACTGCCCGAGTGAGTGATGGCTGAGGGCTTGGGGAACTTGGGAGCCTTTGGCTTGTTAACATCCTCGGAAGTGACAAACTCAGGAATGGGGAAAGAGAAGACTTTGACGTATCCGTGCTCGGACGCGGTGACGAAGACGGTTGGACTTGAATGATCCTCATCGTTGGCGAACTGAATAGAGCAAAAGGTAAGGTGCTAGGAATCCGTCCAGCATGAAATTGGCGACTCACTTCGATACTCTGCACAGATCGGTCCCAATCTTGCGTCAAGTACCATCGCTTGTTAGTCTTGAGATCGTAGAGGACAAGAACACCACGATCGCTCTCGTAGCCATCCTCTGCTAGCTCGGCCCAAGCAACAAATCGGCCATTGGGCGAGAAGACCGGTGAGTGCGTGGCTCCTTGTTTACCAGTGGTCAATACTCTGGGTGGAAGACCGCCTTTGAGAGGCACGACGTAAACCTGCGAAAGCAACGATTAAACACTGTGGTAGTGGGGCTCGTATCGCTGACGCACATTCTGGCGAGTATGCGTGGCCTCCGAGACGAGAGGGTCTTTCGCCGTGTAAACAATATGCTCTCTAGAGACGTCAAAGTCGTCCGTGCCTCCAAAGGGTTCGACGGGAGTGTACTAAGGATAGAAATCGCGGTTAGCGCTGAAAGGAGCCTAAGATAGCCGTGCGCTTACATGTTCTGTATCCTCCAGGACCTTAAAATATTCGGTTCCGAGTGTCCAGGACCCGCCCAGATCGTCTTTCTTCCAGTTGAGCTCGACGGAAAAGAGACGGGACTTCTTCTCGGTTGTATATTGGTCCCAATGGCGAACGAACAATTGATCATAGACCAAGGCACTATTTCCTCTATCCTCCCATTTCTCGTCGTGCTCTTTGACGGCACTCAAGTCGTAGTCTGGATACACGTTGGCCGAAAAGACCAAAATGTGCTGCAGGTCATCCTTTTGCTCAGGGCTGGTGTGGACCTTTTTGCTTCCAGTGAACTTGAAGTTCGTGGCGCCGGATCCAGCGGGGAAGCTGCCCACGAGATACGGCGGTCTCGGGACCCGAACGAAGGACGAAAGACCGGAGGTCAAGGCCGTCGCGTTGTAATCCAACGTGACCGCGTAGATGTTCTCGTTGACCACATGGGCCAGAGTTCGAGAGTCGAGCCAGAATGCGTCGCCTCCGTTAACGAGGGGGAACTCGATGGGGCCGACTGTCGAGTCGAGAGGCGAGATGTAGATGGTCTTGTTCGTTCTGGAGGATATATCGATGGGGTACACTTGTGTCAATACTTGCTAATTGCAACCCCGCCTTTCTGAAAACACCCACTTTTTCGTCTCAAACGAGTACTGGGAGACCGGAACTATGACCAAGTCTCCATCTGGATTCGCTAGACCTTGTCCGGGTCGTGGCATTGACAACATGTCCTTTGGGGAAAAGACATCGGGAGATGATTTCAGTTCGAACTGCAAGTTCGCCTGGTTCGCTGGTTTCCCGCCGTCTGCAAGTGGCATTTGGATGGTAGCTTGTGCGTTGGTAGCCAAAAGGACGTTGAGTAATAAGGACAGCATCTTGACAAGGCGTGTTCAAGATGGTGTGCTTTGCACGCCCCGTTGAAAGAGTGCGGGAAATGGCGACCGCGAACACTCGGGCAACGCCTGCGAGCGATGACATAACCGAGTATACACGTGATGAGGCTTACTCAGCCTCCCCTGAGACCAGGCTGGTCCTCACGTGGGCGCTTAGCCCTCGAAACCCAACCTGCGAATTCGAACATCATCGTCGACGTCGTCGAACACCAAAAAGTCTGATACCTCTTCGCAACTTCGGGATCGCCCGACGATTCGTAGGAGCGTGGACGGACAAGGTTATCAAGCCACCAACCAGAATAATGGCTTGCAAGTGCGCTGAGAAGCCAATCATGGATATAGACTAGCGCCACGCACGCAACCTGCCACTTCAAGGACATACCGCCATCGTGGAATCTCATCGATACAAAGGAACGTTTTCCATCTTGCGGTCCAGTGACCTTCGCCAGCGCATGGCGATGACTCTCAAAACCAGCCATGGGGCTCATATAAGCTCTGAACACACCGCTAAGCCAAATGCCACTGTCCCAATGACCTGCTTACCTACAACTAGCTAGCTCTACGTGTCTGCCCAAAATCCAGGAATGTACCAATAATTAGTGTTTATACAAAAGAGGTCACAAGTCTCGTCTCCTTTCCCTTGGATAGCCTATCCCAGGCGCCTTCCCCAGAAATTGCTCTATAATACACTCCATTACGTTGGACCCATCCAACCTAAAATGACCCAAAAGAACGAAAAGAATTCGGAACAACCATGGTAGAAAAGGAACTCAGTCAGTAGTGAGTATCCTACAAGCGTTAATAAGCATGACGGTTTGGGAGGGGAGGGGAATTATCGTATGTATGTACGGGGTCGTCGTAAGCAAAGCTTCGACCAGAAAAGCAAGAAGAGGGGGGGAAGGTGGAGGGAGGGCATAGTAAGGACGTAGCGAACATGAAGCAAAACGACGGGATCCAAGTCGTAACAAACCTGCAAGTAATAAAATTACAACCTTCATTCCACCCCTTCAATCTTCCATTCCAAGAGACGGCAGTTGGAAGGATACAGATGGCAGCGCGGGCGCCAACGCTACCTGAATAGCGCGTCCCGTGCCCGGCCATCTTCATTGCCCTCCGCTTCGCCAGCGAATTGCGCCTCCGACTTGAGATTCTCGTCCTTCTGGCTCAGCGCTGTCGCCATCGTTGAAGTGGAGGAATAGAATCCAACTCCTCCTCCGGAAACCGATGAGCCTCCGTTGTTCATAGTAGTCGCAGGGACGCCGTACATAACCACGGGCGGTGATCCGTACGGGGGGCCGGCGTTTGTGGTGAGTGGGACCGACATGGTAGGGATCGCAGTCGGAACAACACCTGCTACCATCGGGTATCCAACCGATGATGAGAACATAGGAAGGCCGGGTTCCGACTTGACGTTCGTACCTAAGGCCGCCGACGACACTGCCGTGGCAGCAAATGCTGCGGGGGGTGTCATGTTGTGCAAAATACGCCCGCTGCCAGGTGACGCACTGATGGTGCCATTCACGGGCAACACAGGCAATACGGGAACAGCAGGCATAACCGCGACCGTAGCAGTCGTTGGAAGCGACGGAACATCAACGAAGGCTAAACGTTCGTCATGTGGTCGGTCGGCCCACGGAAATAAAGTCATCGAAACAAAGTAAATTAGAGACAGGCGGTCAGATAAATGGCTCATGGAGACCACGAGCTTCAACGCATTACTCACGTTGCTGAGTTCCGGCCAGAGATTGACGACTCACGGCAGCCTCCGAGGCCGCCAGGGCCGCGTAATTAGCCACGCCCGATGACCCGGGGGTCAAGGAAAGCTGGCGGCTGGGAGAATATTTGCTCACGGAGCTGCCGGTCGCGGGAGAGCCTGACGCTGCGGGATTGGGCAGCCCTGCCGACGTGGGTGAATCGGTCTATATCAGTGTTGCACGTTTGGGGTTTCATTCCACGGATCGGACGAAGGAGTTCCGTTATTGAGAGGTTGAGGGGAGGGAAAGGTCGTCCGGGAGTTCAGTTGAGGTAGGTTGGGACATGGGAGAAATCACGGAAAGGAGGTCGTATACCAAAGTCGGAGAAACAGGCCCATAACGAGAGGCGGTGCAGAAGGCATGTTAAAGAAGACGAAGATACCAAAAGCGGGGAAAGAGAACCAAGTCAGCTATCAGATCCTTCCAAATCCGACCAAGCGGGGGAAAGGACGGGAGAAACAAACAAGGAGCGGTTGTGGATGGTAGCGCTCACGCACCCCTGGGTGATCCAACCGAGGCATCTTGAAGACAGGACCTTGAGTGTCTGCGGCGTCGTCAGAAATTGACCTCTTGATGCGTGGGTTCGGAGGGTGCTGTTAATTTTATTGCGTTATATTTTCGTTTTTGGGTTCCCGAAATTGCATGCGGAAAATCGGAGAATGAAAAAACCACCAAGGTTAGTCAAAGATGAAACCGGGAATGGTATAACAGAAAAAATGCGCATAAAGGATCCGCACTGCGAGGCCTACATGCAATCGCTTGTAATCGGATGTCGCTACAGGCCCGAAGGCCTGCGCAACGCGAGACGGGGGGAGAGGAGGGGTTCCGACGCAATGGCTCCAAGGCCTGTGATAGCCATCTTCCGTGGCTGCTCCACCGCCGTTTTGTGCTCTGCTGCACTCCCGACGTGATCCAACGTAAAAAGGCGTTGGAATGTTCCCTCGCCCAGGAGTTTTGAAGGAGACTGACGAAGACTAAAAACTTACCCTTGGAACGATGCTCTTGCCGTTCTCCAGAATATGGCGCATCTGAAGCGCCGTATCGAGGTGCATTTGGTCTGTCAGCTGCTTTGTGGAATAGCGCATGTCTTCCATTCTGTTCACGACTGATCGGAGGCGTTCAATTTCCTTGTCGATTGTCGCTCTCTCGGCTTCCAGTCGATTGGCCTCTTCCTCCGCTGCATCCGCCTGGGCGAGTAGCTGAAGGGCACGGGGACGGATATCTCTGAGGTAGTTGATCTAGCAGGTTCGCCAACCATCCATCGGGGCACGCGCATTGTCGGATACGGCATCGGACGGTCATGCAGAAGGGAGTATAGGTAAAATGGAGATAAAGTGAGTCGTCGGAAACAACGAAGCAAGCAGCGAGGGCGGCGCTGGCTCACCTTGGAGCTCATGTCGTTCTGGTCAGCTCTCAAGCTATCGAGCTTTGAGGCCGTTTCGCGGATGGTGAGCAGCATTGGATCTTCGACTGGCAAGGGCTCATTGTTCTCATACGAGGCGGCCATGGTGGAAGTGGAGGGCAAGGTCGAGTCCATGACTGAAGCCATTGACCAGAGGTCTGTGGAAACGTGGTGACTGGCGGTGCTGCTGTAGGTGGTGTGCGAGGTGGAAGCAGGTGGGCGGGTGGGTTAGGGAGAGTGGGAGGACGGAGGAGCGAAGAGAAAGAGGTTTTGCATTTCCACCGGATGGTGAGTAGTTATGCTCTTGGGTCTTGTATTGGGTGACCATGGGAAAATGAAACCCGCATCAGAGGCCTCAGGCCTTAACTTGGAAAGGCTTCAGGGTCCCTCAGCGTGACACACGCACCGAACTCTAACGCTCACTTAAACCCCCATTGCCCACGTCCGTAATACACTCTGCTGCTGACAACGTAGAACCGCATCTGCACGTCGTCTATAAGGCAAGATCCGACAGACTCTGTGTGCAGGATAGAGTTATCGATGTAGAGGACCGCGAGCCAAGGCCCAGTACAACGGGGAGCATGAGGCCTGCACTTCTCGCTAAGATCTCCGATCGACCACCCCCACCGATTTACCCATCATTAGAAAACAGGTCTCCGTCACTTTCTTTGTGGATTTATAAGGCTCACGTCGGCAACGAACCCAATCCAATTGGAGCAGGGTGCAAGTGATGATGCGCGGGCAACCCAATCACTTGACGTTCGAACCACGACACATCCATCAGACAGCAAGTCGACTCGGAAGCTCACCAGGCTGCTTGCACTAAATACGATCCCATGAGTGCGCGGTGTGGCCGCTGTATCATCTGTCCATTTGAGGACTTCCCTCCTGAAATTACCCATAACGGAAGCTTTCGCCCTTGCAATCATTGCGATCCAACGACCAGGAACTTGTCTTGCAAAAATACGATGCCGCGTCATATTCATGCTCTGCATGGTCACCACCCCGCCGCGCTGTCCTTGTCCTTTTCCAAGCTTTCTCCTTTTTTTCACGTTGCAGCGGTTTCTCCGCAACCCGGTCTGCACCTCCACCGGTCTTCCACCAGAAGAGAAACACGCCATCATCTGTTCCTTTCATTCATTCGGTTTTCATCAAAATCCCCCGCCTCGCCTCCTTTCTTCTCCGGACGTAGCCAGGGTGCATCGACGATGCGAAGTTCGAGATTATTCCTCCCCACCTCTTGGGCCGTTTCCGACCGTCGAATTTCTCTCCTCCCCTCCAAAAAAGGACTCATCGGTCCCGAAGTGCACCAAGATATCGTCCGTGGAAGACTTCCCATCGCCCCCTGTAGCCTCTCCGATAAGCCGGGCGTGGTTATAAAGCAGGAAGCCCAACAGTTCAAGCGGAGCGCGTTGCAGGCTCACCACATTTCGCGGTTTTTGCGGGACCACGCTAGTCCGCACTCTATAATTTTTTAAACGACGTAGGCAAAACGTTTTTGTTTGTTGAAACTTACGTGGTCCATCATCATCGCGTTCGCTTAGTGTAAATATAGTTTAACATCGCATTACGTCAAGGCGTCGTAGCCGCATCAGGTGAACTCGTCAACAGCGCTAGCGAGGGCGGCGCGACATGACCGACTCCCCACGAGGCTGCGGCCGGGTTGCCCGAATTAAGCATTCTTCTCCGATACCTTTGTGCCTTTCACGTACGCTCGTACCACGAAGGTTCCGCTCCCGGAAAGCACCGAGATTACTTGATTCCGTCGGGGCCTGTTTTGTTATCCGTTGCCACTGCGGAGCCAGTTTCCGGACAGCATTAGACCGGAAGGCTAACCACGCCACGGGATAGTTTGCTTTTTATTTGGCTAGAAATTTCTACTGGAGTATGCTTGGGTATAGTTATGATCTGGTTCATCAAAGATGCCTTTTCACCTGATTCAAGCATTCCATTGGTGGGCGTGAGTAATGAACCCCTATCGTAAAACCTTCGCCTTCCGGCCCGCCCTTTGAAAGTCCTCTCCACTCGTGCTCTGTTTTTATAGATCTAATTTGTTTGTGGGGCCGATCAAAGTTTAACCTTTGTATTCGTAGAACAAGAGCTATCAATCTCCCTCCCGAGGCATCGCCAAGATCCTAGAGCCCTTTGCCGTAAGTTGGTATCATCTGGAGAAACATACTCCCCCCCAGAAAGGGTATTTGTATGGGGATCTCGTCTTTGATGAGGATATCGTCAGAAGTTCGGAAATGTCTTCGGAAGACACTCAAGTCAGCTAAGGTTGTTGCTAATGACGCCTTCGACCCCCCCCCCCCCCCCAAATTCCTGAATAAAATCTCCCCGCGAACCCAGGGGAAGCCAAAGACTTCTATTAGGGCCTGATGAGTACTGTAAATCATCGCCGGTTCGATGAATTTGTAAATATTCGGCTTCGCCGTAGTCCTTCCGTCGAGATTCCCCAAATCTGTGGTACCACTAGCCTGTTAGATGCTCCAGATAAGACCACTGATCGACGAAAGAAGAGAGAAGAATGTTTGTTCTAGGGTGTGCTACATGCCATTTGAGATGCCGAGAATTTGTCGAGGTGCCGATGTCGCCAGACCCGCGACATGAATAACACCACCTCGCTCAAGGTCTTATCCGACCGACCAGTCCTTCCTCAAGAAGAAACAGCGTGCCTAGGAGGGAGCTTACGATATGTGGTGAATTCCGCGCCTTTACCCCGTGATCGAGGTGGTACGGGACCGCACAAGAGTCCCCAAACCTGTGGTACCATTAGCTAGTTAGATGCTCGAGATAAGAAAGGCCATGGGTCGATGAAAGAAAAGCTCTTCGCAGAGAAGAACGCTTCTCCTAAGTTTTGTCGTGTGCCATCAGGAATACTGAGAATTTGTCGAGGTCTCAAATAGCTACACAGCGATATAATCAACACCACCTCGCTAACGCTCTCATCCGACTAGTTAGCCCTGCCGAAAGGAGGAATAGCACGCCAAGGAGGGGGAGCTTCCGATAATTGGTGGATTCCGCATCTTTACCCCGTGGTCGGGGTGGTACGGGGCCGCAGAGATAATTATAGTGCAGGAAAAGAATATATACTTTATTACACAATGGAAGGTCACCCCAACATCGCGCAGGGGAAGAGAAAATACAAAAACGTCGCCTCGAAACCCAGTATGGAACACGATTTCCAGCCAGGGCCCCGCGACGAGCGAAATGTCCGTTAGAAGGGTGTAAATACATACAAAGCCAATATCAAAAAGGAGCGACAAATACTGTAGACCAAAGGGGGAGTGTAGTAAAGAGAAAAGGGATAAACGATTGTTTGGGTTTGAGTACACGGCAGGAGAAAACCCAATAAGGGATATGGCCAAACGTGTTAGAACACGAGGCGCTGGTGTTACATCGAAGCTAGGTCGGACGTCGGAAATCGAAAACACATTGATAGAGAATCGGAAATTGTTATCAGATCCTCTGACGAGGCTCGGCTGCCTTGAAGACGGGCGATGGCGGTTCGATCAAGTGTTCTGCGCTCGATCTGGCTTGAACTTGACGAACCGACATCGGCACGTCCAGATTTGCAGAGTTAGGTGTCTGGGGGAGGGTAGAACCGTACCACTCATTATTCGGAGCCTCCATCGGCCGCATGTTGGAATCCGAACCGTTCCTCATCGAAGCCCCAAGCGACCCAACGGAATACACGGACGGGTACCTCCCATCATGCTGCTGAAGCAAACCAGACATGCTTCCGTTGCCCCAAACATAGTCTGAGCTTTCAGGTGCCCGCTTGAACGTCTGTCTTCTCTGAGCAACCGGGGTGGGATGAGAATGGTCGTCTGACCGATCTTCGTCGCTGTCTCCCGGTTGATTGATCACGAGATCCGCGCGAGTGAGACGACGGGCGGGTTTAGGAGGGCCTTCTTGACTTCCGTGTCCGATATCACTAGCGCCGCCTCCATTCGCTCCCGACGGACCGGCTCCATTTGCACTGGCACCGAACATAGTGAAGGCCTCGTCAATCTCCAACCCAAAGACGCTCCTGCCCGCATGAGCTCTCTTCTCCTTCCCACTGATCGCCATGTCACGAGGACGAGCGTCGGGAGCATTGGCCTCTTCTTCCGCTTGCTTCTTCCACCGCTTCTGCATCAGCCTCACGCCAAAGAAGATTCCCAAGCCGGCAACGATCAGGAAGACGACGATAGCGACGATGACCTTCACACCAATCATGGTGCTCTTGTTGTCGCTCTCGGGCGATTGAGATGCCCCTGCGCTGGTTGAAGTCGATGTGGTTGACATATCGGCGTTGACGGGAGTGATGGTTTGCTTGAGAACGCGAACTGTGTTGAATTCTTGGTACGCTGTGGCGGCGTTGGTGAGAGGGAGAATGCCGAGCTGCGGAGGGTCGGTTTCATATGACAGCACGGTGTATATGTTTCGCATGAACGCGGGACCAAGGATCCTAGAAAGTTGGTCCAAGCCCAGGTGAGCAAGCGCGTTACTCGATTATCCAAAGCAGACCAGCTTACAGGTCTCCAGAAGTTAGATCGGAATCCGTGGCTTGGAGCGCTCCCAAACAGGTTGAGCTTCCAGGCTCTGTCGGGATCGCCATGGACATGTCCAACGGATGAATCGGGACGTCAATCGACACGTTCGACCCAAGAGTAAGAGTGACATTCATGGCAAGCTGGCACGGAACGTAGTCTGGGATCGAGCCAAAGGGTTAGCGTCAAACGGAACTTTTCGCTCGTTGGCTGGGGCCTCACATTGACCATCCTGCTGCCCAGGTCCAATTCCCCATGTTCCGTAGAAGGCATTTGCGAAAGACCTGGTCGAGATCATAGATACTCCACCCGAGTCGAGAATCGCGACGGGATAAATGCTTGAAACACTGGTCGCCTCTGTTGAACCCAACGGCATGTAACGAGTCTCTCCTGCCAAGTCGATTGCGACCTTTGTCACAGGTGTCCTCCAGTACAACGGTCCAGGATTGGACGGTGAGATAGGCGAGTATTGGATATTGGAGGCTTGAGAAGAGAGTTCGTCGGGGTGTCGACCTATACCGAGTTTGCTCGCATATCCGGGGTAGAAGGGGCGTTCAAGCAGGAGGGAAACGAACTTCTTTGATGGAGGCGTGGACGTTAGACCGGTGTCATCATTCGAAGTCGAGTTGGAGAGGAGGTGCGTCAGGACGGTCGGGCTATCGTCCACCTCTTGCGCAATAATAGAGTTGGCTTGCGGTGCGAGACCGATCAAACCCGTAAACCCAGAACCCGTAGAAAGTACTTCGTTCTCGATATCGGATGCGGAAGCTATATCGGATGCGACAAGTAGGTGAGCACACGCAAAAACGGGCCTTGCGAGTTTTAATCATCCATACCAAGCGCCTGCTTAGCAATCGAATATCCTCCGACTTGGAACGCGTCCAACACGATTGGGCCCTGAACCGTTCCCCGCTGATAGGTAACATCAAATTTCTGCCCCGTCGACTGTGCACTCGACGCATCGTACTTGGGACCAGTGAAGGTCGAGCAAGAAGGTTTGGAGGTGCACGAGGTTGAGGCAAGCCACTATCCATCCCAAAAGCGGAAAAAATAATAATTCAGAACACCCCCCAAATGAATCTCACGCGTAAGTGACGCGGAAAAAAAAAACTTACGGTATCCGAGGAACCCGTGTCGACCTGCCAAGGGTGAAAGCGATATAAAAGATACAAAAATAGACTTTCGGCATCAGCCCCCGTGGTGCCCGTGTATGTCAAAAAGCAAACGCGATGAACTTCACCTGCAGCTGGAATTGAGTTTGTGACGTGCCAACTTGTGCTGGAACAGTGTAGACACTGAAATACAAGCAGAGTCAATCGGGGTTACTCATTCCGGACAGCCGGTGGTGATGAGCTGTCCACCGCTCAAGAAAAAACCAACCAGTGATATAACCCATCTCCTTGCATAGTCAAGTCTACGACAACTCCATCTTGGCCACCAGGGCCTGAAGTTCCGCGACGAGGTATTCTGGGCATGCTTTTTTCGCTTTTTTGAAAATGAAAGAGTTGCTTGGCGCACGGAAGGCGGGAAAAGGGAGGGCTTGCGGGGTTGTTGTGACCGTTTTGGATTCTGCCGTTCAGTTTCGTTTGGCTTGTTGTTGTTGTTTTTTTTTGCTTGTCAACAACGAGAGACGAAGTTTTAACGAGACGAAGAGTGAGAAGGAGTGGATAATTGACGGGAGGTGGAAAAGGAGAGTGAGGGGGGGGGGGAGAACAACCACGACCGTTGGCAGCGTTGGCAGGGGGATCTACCTTGGTAGAAGAGAATGGCACGACACGCGCGACCCTGACGTTTGTCGGTGTTAGGATCCATGCCTTGCCCCTGAGATTTCTCCGACCCTGCTGTACATGTCTGCTTTTTGTATACCGTCGGCAATTGCAAAATGCTCACCGTCACTAAGATCTAAAGATATCTGTCTGCGGAATGCGATGATGGTATACTTTACTAGGGTTCGTTAGCGTGGTGTGGTTAACCTTGCTTCGTTTGTGCTCAACCCTTGCCCACTGTAAATGCCTGAGGCCGTGGGCCGCAGTCTTCATAGCCACATTCAAGTACATGAGAGTGACCACGAGAGTGGTTATATTTATTATTCTTATCAAGCGTGTCGACCAAGTTTCCCATGGCTATCCAAGCGAGATGTGTCCTAACGACACGTATCGTTTTTCCTCATCCCAGGAACCCATCTTCCATAGATGGATTTCATCAACCCCGTATGTCCCAAAGTCCGCCTCGCTTGCGGCATCGTCGGGTGTTACCGACGACTTTCCATTCCTCTGAATACCGGCAAGTTCCGGCTGGACGGCGACTCTTCTAAGAATCTCGGCAAAGGAGAACGCTTGGCGCGGCCTTCTGAATGTGGAGTTCAAGATAGTGCAATGAAGCTAACAACCATATGGATCGCTTAGTTAGAATGTCTGCGTCGGTTAGAATTGGATGTCGCGAGGATAGACTGCAGACCTTTAAAGGTCGGTTCTCTACGACGAAACCTGCCTCCTTAAACCTATTGTGTACAAGTACTGAGCGGAGAACGAGGGCCAACGAGTCCGAGTCAGTCGAGGGACAGAGTAGAAATGACATTGATCCCCTTTGCACTTACGACTGATCCTCCATAACGATGAGCCATCATTATTCGTCCCAGGGCCCGCCCATAGAACGTAAGCCTCTTCTGGTCTGTCGTTCATTATATTCAAGCCAGTCAAGGGCACGCTGATATTTCCGCTATCGTTTATGATTTCCGTGATCTCCGGGCGAAGGGAGTTCAACAGTTCCAGCGCCTCCGCCACAGTTTTCTTGGGCGCCGAAGGCGCCTCAACTGGGACTTCTTCTGATGTGGCCGTGGTGGCTTTTCCTGAGCCACTTGCCGATCCAGGAGTATTGGTGCTTCGATCGGCTTGTGTGGCAGACCCATCGGCAAGAGCCATGACGCCAAGCGTCATGTGGAGACGCTGTGTCTGTTGAAAGAGGCCACCATCGAATCCTGGGATGGGGGATGTCCGATGGGATGCTAATAAGCCGTCTTGGAAGTTTTGAACACGGCTGCGAAGGGCTTGATGCTGGTCCTGCGCAGCGAAATGCCGGAACTGAGCGATGACGATTTACATAAAAGGTGAGGCAATGGCTTACGAGGGGGAGGGATAAAACTGGAGAGTCACAAAGTTAAAACGAAAAAGGCTGTTGAGCTTTATCAAGCTGCGGATGAAGGTACGGCACAAGTGCTTACAGTGGGTCGGACGAGAGTTCTCCGAATCATTGCCTCCGGGCCCCCTGGAACGGTGTTGGCCACCCCGCCACGGACCCCTGCCTGCACCACCTCGGCCACGGCCTCTCCATTGTTGCCCGTCACCTCGACCACGACCTCGATAGCTGCCGCTCGCACCTCGAGTAGCGATTTGCTTGGGGGCTTGGCTTGCCATGCGGATGCTGATGGTGATAAGAGATCAGGCGCGCTCTGATGCGCTTTGACGCGGTGCCCAGACGAAAAGGGACAACTCCGGGTCGTGGGACCGAGTGGGTGGTGGTACTTATTTCTGTTCTGGGGTTAGGCGCCGGCCCGGCCGATATATACCGTCTTCTCGAAGTCACCATATCTACCGCCTGTCGTCTTTATAAATATTCCCATCGCTTTCTAGTCCCAAAAATACTCCAAGGCATCAGGTCGTCCGTAGTCGAGCTCGAGGCAACCGCACTGCCATCTTGTTCAGCGTTTACACAAGAATAGTGAGTCGAAAGCTAATGATCGGTGGGGCTGTGCAGAGCGGAGTACTATCTTTATTCTAGGCAGAGCAATCAATAAATCACGGTCTCACAGCCCGCCTCATTGTTCGAATTCGACTGCCCGCATCCCCGTCGGACTATAAGACCTCGTGTGCCAAGAGGCGAGTGGTAGTCCGTTATATTCCCCCCTTCCCCTCCACCCTAATTTGTACTTCCCCCCTTTCACCCAACCACCGCATCCAAGTACCAACATCTTACACAACATTCTCAAATAGTCTTTGCATCAATTATATAAATGGCGCCCGGAAAACATAACGACGGCTCCAGTACCAATAACGCCGGCAATGACGTCTCCTCATCCACGACGTTTCCGACAACGGAATCCACGACGATCCCGGCAACGGACTTCACCTCCACGACCGCGAGCGGCATCACCACCACAACATCGATGCAGTCTCCCTCACCTACCGCCCTGTTCAATACTGCAGTTGTCACGACGTCTGCGCCGGCCGGTTTATCCAACGCCGCACCGTCTTCAGCCCCGACCAACAGCGGTCAATCTAACACCTCGATCAAAATCATCGGAGGCATCGTAGCCGCTCTCATCGGTATTCTCCTTATCTTCGCGGTCTCCATCTTCTACTTGAAGAGACGATGGAAAGCCAAGGAGCAGGAAGAAAGCGCTCGCCGAGCTGCATACGCGGCTAGGGCTGCGCGGGACGAAGAAGAAGGTGGAGGAGAAGGTACCGCGTTTATCGGCGACAAGAAGGAACATGTTCGAGAAGACAGCATGTCTTCAAGTCGAAGCAAGAGCAGCTCGGATGATTACCTCAAATCCGGGAGAAAGCGCTCGTCCCTCGGAACGTTCTATACGCCCGGAATCGCCGCAGAGGAGGCGTTCATGATGTTCGGCGGAAGCACAGCCGACCTTAACGAAGATGAAGAGAAGAAACCACTCACGTACCATGAACGCCATCTCAGCGAAAGCATGGCCGCCTCCAAGAGAAACTCATGGGGGAGCATCCCGGAGACAAACGACCCCCGCGGCCGAAGGATCTCTCTCCTTGACGATGGCTCACGCTACCCAGGTGTGAATGCATCCACCGACTCCCTTGGTCGTCGAGGAATGCGCCACTCCGTGTCGTACCCACCTGGCATCGTCGACCCGTTCTCGGACGCCACCCCCACGACGTCTCCCAAGGCACCAAACAGAGCATTCACAACCGGAGATGTCACCGCTCCCGGAGCCAAGCCAGCAGGAGCCAAGCCAGCAGGACCTCCAGCAGGACCTCCAGCTGGGACCCAATCACCTGGGAGGCAGGGAAGGAGAGTCAGTTTGCAGGGAGGCGTTGGAGTACGACGGGCGACGGCCCCAGGCTCACCTGGTGGAAGCCCCGTTGGAAGCCCTAGAACTGCATGGAAGTAGATGAAAGACGCACAAAGAAAGTAAAAGAGTCGGTTCTAGTGTGTGTGTGGTTGTTGAGTGTATCTAGTCTAGCGACCGATTCGGACGGTTTCATGGTCATGGTGTTTCCCCTCTCATCTGGATTCTCATATATGCATATGTACCCATCGTCATTTGTACAGTTAAGGCATCTTTAGAACATTTGACTCGTCTTCCCGGCTCCCCGAAACCCCTTCGAGCGTGTCTCACTAGTACTTGCAAGTCCGGGATGCGCGAGGAAACGTCATTACCGCAATTGAAGTGGTCACGTGGGCTCCCCAAATTCCCGTTCTACTCTCAACCGCCCACCTCTGTTCGACTGTCATGTCCGACGTCGAAGAACGAGGCTCATCCTCCAAGTCGAAACACCGTTCATCAAAGCATTCGAGCTCAAAGGACAAAGATCGAGATAGGAAAGAGCACAAGCATCGAGAGAAAGACAGAGACCGAGAGAAGAAGCACTCCAAACGGCACCACCGCGATGGCGACAGTGACGGTGAAGACAAACATAGGAAGCACAAGCATCGGAAGAAAGACAAGAGCTCGAGGGAGTCCAAGGATTCTGGGATGCAAATCGTTGACGACGACGACGATGCCGACATGTGGGTCGAGAAGGACATAACTGCCGATGGTGAACGGGTACGTCCAGATCACTTCGCCCGAGCTGCTGAAGTCTTCATTTGACACACTATTCTACTCGTGATATGACAGCCCATAGCAACTACAATCCCGACAGCAGAGTCTCTCAACTTGACTTCCAACGCCTCTGAATCCACGACCGCTCAGCTCCAACTTTCCTTGCCAACCGAAACGAAACGCCAGCGAGACGAATGGATGTTACTACCCGAATCCCGACCTGTCGTTCCCGCAGAAGGACCTTCAAAGGCACAGAGAATGCTCGACTCCTTGGGTGATAGCTTGACAGAGGAATATGGCGAACCTCAGGGAGACAAGCGGAATATGGACGGCAGCATCGACTTTTTCAGCAGTTTGGGGACTGAGAAAAAGAAGAAGCCGAAGGAGGAGAAACCTAATCCTGAAAAGGTACAAATATCCATGATCGTGATAAGTGAGCTATGGGGCACTGATAGTTTATTTGGCTAGTTACATATTGTTCCTCACCTCGAAATTAACAAGGCTCTTGTGGAAGGCAAAGCTTTTGACGAACACGCTCCAGCTCCTCCGCCCAAACCTCAGACGCCTGGGGGTCCAGGGTCAGCGTGGCGTATGCAAAAGCTCAAACGGATTTACGAAACTGCGGAAGATGAAGGACGACCAGTGGAAGAAGTTGCGTTGGAGCGGTACGGTACCCTCGAAGCGTTTGAGGAGGCGAAGGCGGAGCGTCGCTACCTTGATGAGAAGGAACAACGTCGATCCGGTCGGGGTGGGAGTGGATTGAGACCTACTGGCAACGGAGGTCCTGATGTTGATGAATTTGGAAGGGAGATTAGGAGACCCCGGCAGTCTCAGGAAACTCCCACTCGACCTCCAGGACCCGGGTCAGAGAGGTACATGTTCACGGAAATTGATGATCGGAGCCGTGGGTCTAGCCGAGGGTCATCGTTCCGCAAACCTGGGGAGAGCGCTCCTGGAACTCCTGGCCCTACTGGAGCAGCCACTCCAGGCAGCTCCCAACAGCCAGCAGCTGCTAACAGACGGGTTGATCAGTTACGTGGAGGTCCTGGTTCTCAGCCGCAGCAGCATCAAGGAACTGCTACTCCGCCTGCGAAGGTTTCAACACCAATCCCTTCGGCTTTAACACCTCAGCACCTTACTGCCAACCGTCCGCGCGCATTATCACCTTCGTCGCTAAATAAACTGCAAGCCAAGGTCCTACGAGCGAAGCTAATGGGAGATGACAATGCCGAGGAACTGGAGCGGCAGTATGAGGAAGAGCGAAGGCGAGCTGAAGGTGGTGCGAACGAGGAGGATTCGAACGTCAGAGTGGAGATGGTCCCGACGATCGATGCGCGAGGGAGGATGTACGATATTGGAGGTGCTGGGGGAAGCTCGAAGGAGCCGGTCGTAGGACCTGGTAACCGGAAGAAGAAAGAAGTGGTATGCGCAAGAACCTGACAGACTGGTTGAGGTTGGCTTAACACAATTGTCCCTTTCTAGGTGGAAACTCGAGACCCCAAGACTGGCGAGCTCGTGAGGTATAATGCCGATGATGATACCACAACGCTTGGCGATCTGCTACGGCAGGAGAAAATGGGAGCAGGCATGGCTGACCAGAAGGATCTCGACGCCGAGCTGGCAGGTGCCATCATGCGGGATGGCAAATTCGAAGTGCGTGGAATGGCATTGATCGCGGATTTCCGACTAACGGCCAACCCCATGCAGAATGACCTTGAGTACATGGATGACAACGCCGAGAAACTGGGTCGAAAGAAGATGCGGACGGATGCTATGAAGCGGCAGTTTGCTATCAATGGTATGGATGCGGTCGTTCCCCCTCCCCCGTACCTAGACGCTGACATGTTTACTGAAGATTACGCTCGGACGCAAAAGGCCCTTGCAAGCTGTCAATTCTGCTATGGCGAAGACGACTCCCCGCCGAAAGCCGGTATCATCTCCATGGGGACACGGGCTTACTTGGCAACGGCTCTGTTTGAGGAGCTCACACCAGGTCATTGTCTCATCGTACCTATCCAACACCACCTCAGCATGTTGGAAGCTGATGACGATGTGTGGGACGAAGTCAAGGTGAGTGGCCTTGGTTGAGCCCTTGGACCGGATGAACATTTTCTGACTACAAATGTGATACAGAATTTCATGAAATGCCTTATGAAGATGTACTTCGAAGAGGAGAAGGGTGTTATCTTCTACGAGACTGTAATAAGTCTGAAAGCACAGAAACATACCGCCATCGAGTGTGTACCCGTACCGATGGACCTCTTCGAAGACCTCCCAGCTTATTTCAAGGTGAGATGAGCTGCACTTCTCGTGGTATTCTTGGCTAATTGATACTATCATCGTGGCCAGGAATCTATTCTCGCCTCCGAGGCTGAGTGGTCCCAGCACAAAAAGCTCATCGACTTCTCAAAACGACCCGGTGGCTTCCGTCGAGCAATGGTTCCTAATCTTCCCTATTTCATGGTTCAATGGGATTATAAGGGCGAAAAGGGCTATGGGCACGTCATCGAAGGAAGTGGAAAGGCTGGAGATGAGGATGACATGGATGTGGACGATGGAGATAAAGGAGGCGGAGAGTTCCCAAGGTACGCTTTTATTAAGTTATTGCAGAACCATGACTGATGGGCCTCGAAACAGGTATTTTGCTGCTGAGATCATTGGTAACCAGCTAGATGTTGAGCCCAGACGGTGGATGCGACCACGAAAGATGGATATGAGGCAAAATAAAGAACGGGTGGCAAAGTTCAAGTCAAAGTACGACAAGTTTGATTGGACCCATCTCATTGGGAAGTCATAATCAACATGTACATCATTCATGCGATGCGGGATTATATACGCGCAATGTATTAGATTGTAACGCATACTCGTTGTTCTCTACCAAAAGTACGAAGACTACAAACGTCTGCTTGCTACGTTATTAAATAAAGAACTTTTCGCTTTTGTGAAATCCGATCACTAGTCTGCCACTCGCCCTCTGACTTTTTCATAGCTAGCCAAGAATTCTTCGAACCTTGGAAACTCGGTCTCTAGATCTGACAATCCATTTTGGGGTTGGATGACAATAGGTCGGCCTCTCCAATCAATAAGGTCGATTGTGTTTTCCCGGAGGAGATCCGTAAACTCCCGCCACGGCTTTTGCCATTGACGGGATTTTGCCGTACTCCAGTTCCTAAGGTAGCGATTTCGCAAGGTGCTTGATTTCCAACACGTATCTTGAACAACCCGAAGAGATGGAAACCCCTCAATCAAACGAGTTACTATGTTTCCTACGTCCTCCTTCCGAAGTAGGTCGTGCAAGTTGTGGATGCCCAGTACTTGAAGCGAGGTATGGGCGAACCAGTTGGTCGTAGAACTAGCGCCTTCGAAGACGATACTGAGTCGGTAGAGGTGAGGACAAGTGCGATCCAAGTTGCGTAAGTCCTGTGGGTTCTTTCGGAGCGAGAGCTCCCGTAATCCTTCTCCGTGCGCTGCGAGGAATTTATCCAAATCCGGTTCATCGTCTTTTGGAATGAGGTCCCAAACAACCTTGGTGAGCGATGGCATGACAAACGTCACGGCCAGCTGAAGGGCCGCGAGCTCCGCCAAATGCAACTCGACAAGGTTGGGGAAACGCAAGCGCGGTCTGAAGCTGCTAAGGTCCAGGAAGCTTCCGTTTGAATGGAGCTTGAGGACTTTGATCGCATCGAGGCTGTCGGTGTTGGGCGGTCTGAGGAACTTGGTCATTTCGTTCGGATGATCAATGTGGAACTCCAGCTCGACTTGCTCTGGAGGCATAATCGCTTTCGAGGTGTGCTCCGTGCATTCCTTTTCCTCCTTATCCAAGGCCCAGAGGGGGTTCTGGGTGGACCGCACGATGCCAGAGAGGACGGGTAAAAGGTTCGTCGTTTTGAGGAGGGGACTGTGGACTCGGACTCCGAACCCTCGAAAGACGATTATGTGCCGGCACCGCACCACAAAATCCAGGAGGGATGGGCTCTCCGGATATGGTTCTGGGCTTATCCTCTCAGCTTTTGGGATTTCGTCGTCCACCCAGAACAGCCGTACAGACCAAGCAGCGCATCCTGGGCCGTCACCGGTTTCCCCAAGCCTGCTCTTCCTGCTCTCGAATGCCTGCCAGAGCTGCCTGATCTGAGCCTTACGGATGATCCTGACCGAGTTAAACAGGAGCTCCGTCGATAGAACATTCCACTCTCGAGATACGAGGGAGAGGTTTCGCTTTATGGCCATGCTTCTGGAGTGAAGCGCCCGTTCCAGGGTCCGGTCATCGCCGGAGGCGAAGGAGAGCGGGGAACTCGGATCCGGGGTGAAACGATGA
This sequence comes from Tulasnella sp. 424, assembly GCA_019633425.1. Lineage (NCBI taxonomy): Eukaryota > Fungi > Basidiomycota > Agaricomycetes > Cantharellales > Tulasnellaceae > Tulasnella > Tulasnella sp. 424. The sequence continues at coordinate 29,157 of WSUB01000051.1, read as the reverse complement.
ATGGAAAAGGGATCAGGAAATGTATCTGTGGCGAGCTTGACTATTTCCATGATTATCTCCGGCGGGAGCCGCGTCGCTTTGGTCGGGGATGGGGGATCTTGCCGTCGAACAGGGTTTGTCCATTTCGATCTCCTTATTTTCCAAAATTAGTGCCCAAGTTGGCGGAGCATCAGAACATTAGAGACACCACTTTACTCTTTGGGTGTGAAAACCTTGTTCTTGCGAGGACTGTCTTTCTGGGAGACTTTTACAATGAGTCGGCTCAAACTTGGGAGGCGAAACCTTTAAGAGAGAAACGCGGTATTAGCCAATGTTTTCACGCCACTTCCGTGGGTTCATTTGAAATACCTACAAAGGGCGGTGGCGGTTCGACAATCCTTTATCTTGTTCACCCATATGCGTCTGTAAGAGGAGATAAAGGGAGCGCAGTGATAAGCTTATGAGGAGAATCGGTTGCCACAGCGAAAACTCCAACGCGGCAGGTACAATTTGCTCTCGGACAACTCAGGTCACAAGGAACCAAACAAGTGCTCACGGGGATGCTTCGACAGGCGTCCCGCAGTGTTCGTTTCCGCCCTGCAGACTAAGGAATGATGTCAAAGAGGTCGCATCTGTATCTCTCACTTCGACCTGTTTTTACACTCCTTTAACCCCTCCCATGTCCCATTCCCGTAGCCCCCAATATCTGTCCACTCCTCTTCTTGCCCCTTCATGCTAACCTGGAAATTTGCGGAATGAGGGAGGAAAGTCGAGTATTATTACAACCGCTCGATTTGTCTAGTAGGACTTAGATAGTACATAGGCATATCCGATGGCTACAAAATCACAGGCAAGTACATGAATAAATATCTCGGTCCGACTTCCCACAACACTACAGCATATCCGGCGGCATAAGTAATCTCTGCTAGCACTCGGTTACGAACCGGTCGATGATGTAGTCCTCGAACATTCGGGTGCGACTGCCCTTTTCGAGCACGACAGATCTACCCCGCCAATCGACTAGTTTGATTCCTCTCGCGTGAAGAGTCTGTATGACCGTCTGCCACATTCTCCGGTATGTTGAGGCGTCCGAAGCATCCCAATGCCAGATGCACCGATCTCGCATGGTGCTCGATTTCCAGCTGGCATCCTGTACAACTCGCAGCGAGGGCAAGTTGTATATGAGGCTGCAGAATTCTCTGACGCATCCGTTTCGGAACGTGGCGTCTAGATTGTAGACACCGAGAACCTGGAGACTCGAATGAGACGAGTACATCCACGCACCCTCAGCTTCAAGGGCTATGTCGAGTCTTTGAAGTTGAGGGCATTGGCGTTCCAAAGAGTCGAGGTGGAGCGGGGTACCGAGGAGGGATAGCTCCAGCAATCCCTCACCATGTACGTCAAGGAACGTATCGAGTCCATAGTGGCGGGTTGGAGGAATCATGTCCCAGACGAGCTTGGTCAGTGATGGCATGATAAAATGTGTCGCCAACTGGAGGGCACCCAATTTCGCGACGTGGAGTTCGACAAGGTTGGGAAATTCGAGGCTGGTTCGCACTTTTACAGCCCATCCAAAGTCTTGGTTCGAGTAGAGCTTGAGCACTCTGAGGGAGGTGAGGCTGTTTGTATTGGGTGGTTTGAGAAACATCTCCATCTCCAGTTCGTTCGCAATGCTGAAGCCGAGCTCGACCTCTTCTGGAGGAGCGATCGCCTTGCGCTCGTGTTCCGTGTTATCGAATTCTTCCGGGTCCGGGGACCAGATGCGATTCTCGGTGGATCGGACGATGTAGGAAAATACAGGTAGCAAGTTGGCCGTTTTGAGGAGTGGGCTGTGGACTCGGACTCCGAATCCTCGGAAAACCACGATCCGCCTGCACCTTTTAATAAGTTCCACCAACGAAGGGCCTTTTGGACACAGGTCCGGGGCGATCGTCTCGAACACCGGCACTTCGTCGTCCACCCAGAACTCTCGCACGGACCAAGCGGCGCATCCAGGTCCGTCCCCGCTTTCTTCCAACCTCCGTTGCCTGCTTTCGAACGCCTCCCACAGCTGCGGGAGCTGGGATTTGTGGACGACCCTCACCGAGTTGAATAAAAACTCGGTTGCGAACGCGTTCCATTCCCGCGATACCAGGGAGACCCTTCGTTTTATTGCCATGCTCTCCGCATGGAGTCGACGCTCCAAAGCCGCGTCGGCCGCAGAAGCGAAGAAAGGCGAGGTGGGTGTGGGTGATACGCGGTGAATGGAGAACGGGTCGGGAAACGTGTTCGTGGAGAGCTTTATGATTTCGAGGAGGATTTCAGGTGGGAGTCGTCTGGCATTGCTCCGGGGGACGGCGTTCTCCAGATCATTGAGCTCTTGCTGTGTTAGCCTCCTATTAGCTCTTTCGCTCAGTATCAAGCGGATCCCCTTAAAGGTTCGCGGCACATACCCAGTGATTATTATTCCTTTATCAGTCCCGGAACTTTTCCTATCCGATTGCGTTCGGAGCTTGGCGAGACTTGGTAAACGGAACCTGGAAGAGAGCGAATTCAGGAGCTCGGGTCATAATGATATTGGTATTGGTTATCTTTTGACCTACAGGCTACGAGTACGAGTACGGTTTCCACCACCCTCGTATATGACCATAGAGGCAGGGGTTGCAATTAATGCTAGGCGATGTGTACGTGGCAAAGGGAAATGGAGGTTGAACTGAGACTCCTAACGTTCGTTGTGGCGTGGGGTAAGGTCAGGGGCGTCAACTTCGGCATGCAGATCGGGCAGGTAATTTAATATGATGGCATTTGCGCGTGCCGAATCTCACCGAACCACCACGATTTAAACATCGACGCATCAAGATTGGTTGGGTGCGAATGGCTGCCTCAGTCGGATGGACGTATGGTTCGGCTCTGGGGCTCAGATGATTTTATCAAGCCACTCGGCGCCATGTTGGGAAGCCGAATACTCTCATTTTCGATGCGATCATAGGTGGACGGCATTCGTTTCTATAGTTGATGGCACTTGTTATTGCTAAAAACTTGGATGGGGTGTGCTGGCTAGACGGGACTCTGGTGATCCTGAAGATGAGGAGCCAGATTAAAGGTTTTTTGCCGAAGGAACGAAAAAGGTATCAAAAGCATCACGAATGAAGAAACGGATATCGAATGTACTTCAAAATTAATCGCACGTATAAAAATCCAAAGGTGTTCCCCCAAAAGCCGAGGACATGACATAAGAAGTCGGTGAGATGGGCTTTGAAGTATTCCTTGTGGGCCCATCCTCTCGTTCGTTCGAGACGCGTAATCGAAGACTGAGCGCGTTTCAACATGTAATTTTACGAAGAGGATGCGCTGGTAAGAGCCGCCTGGTCTCCTGCCGCTGGAACTCCGGAAGTCGAGTCCGGTTCACCGAGCTTGCGAAGCGAGATGTCGTAGACCACTGTTTAAGGTAGTGCGCCGTCGGGCCAAAAAGAAGAATGTTCAACGTCAGAGAAATTGGAGTTCAATGAAGGGAAAGCCGGCTTGCCTTCTTCAATCCGCTTGACGTCATATTTGATCCTAGGATGCAACTCCAATTCAGAAAATCGACCCAACCGAGGGGATGTGAACCGAATACTTACGAGTCAAACCTTCTCCGTAGTGGGTCATTTTTAAGGTTCAGCTGGAATAGGAAAAACGTCAGTGAGATGAGAGAGCGGCGCGTCGCAGTCCGACAGTTGCCGCACCAGAGAGAACCCGCTGTGGATTTCTTTCACGAAGGTGTAGATTTTACCGGGAAGTTCAAAGTCTTTCATGATGACTGCGTTAACCGCTAGCCGTGCCTGCCATCGATACCCCGTGTCAAGCCTCAGGCCAAACGCACGTAGATTCTTTGCGTCGACGCACCAGTTCGTTGGTGACGCTGATTACACCGTGCAGGTAATCCTCTGAAGCGAGGACGAAGCGATCCTGCCATTCTGGCTTCACTGCAAATCGCGTCGAGTTGGGTGTCAATCCAGAGCAAGCTGACACGGGCCGAGTTCGACCACCCACCTCCCAGCTCTTTCGACACTTGATCAATTGTAGCCAACTTGCCAGTCTTGAGCCACTCGCACATGCAGATTACGTACACCGCGGACTGTAAATGCTTCGCCCACATGTCCTTGACTCTACGCGGTGGGGAGGAACGAATAGCATTCGCGAATCAGTCGGGATGAGAGACGCCTAGTCAGCCTCAGAGGGAGGAGGAAAACCTTCGGTACCTCCAAAACTCCTCTGGTTTGACAAGTTCGGTTAAGGTCTCGAGGTTCTCGTGGACGCTTCCAAGATATGGCTGAATGGACGCAATGAGTTCGGGGACTATATCGTTCCGGGAAAGCCGAACGCGAGATTCCGGAAGCGTCGATCAGAGAACGACAAAGCGAACGTTTCTCCTCTCCCATTCGTGCTTACATTGGGCGGTCGGCGTCCCATGCACTTTATTTAAAATTCCGGTCATGGTCCTGACTTTTTTCTCGAGTTCGCTGGTCGCTTCTCGGATTTGCTGTGATACCGCATATGAAAGAAGGGTTCCAAGTCACTTCTGGAAGGTCCTCCCAAAGGCCTCGAGCGCTAAAAATCTGACGTACTTCTCTCATTTTGGCTTCCTCTTCTAGATAGGAAGAGATTGCTTCCAAGTCTTTTGGATCCATCTTGTGTTTAGGAGCTGTGACCGATTTGGGCAAGTTGTTGGGGATGGGGATGGTAGATTCGCTGACATCAGGTACGGTCGGCGGGGGGGGGGGGTATTAGCCGTGATGTCTCACCCCTAATTATGTGAAGGTGTGGAGGGTGAGAGCGAATGAGAATTGAGATGTTGAGCCCTTTTCGTCCTTCGGCTGTAAGAAGAGAGAAAGGAGAGCAGATGGTGTGCAAGGAACGAAAGAGGGTGCCTTCAAAATATTTAGACTTGTAGAGTTGACTGGTCTCTTTCGCCGTTACAGCAGTCCCTTATGGCACACTTCCTATGCTGCGGCCGGAACTCGCGGTCATCGTCGTACGTCCGACGATGGGCGCGGAGCAAACGGAATAGCAGTAATGAGTTAGCTGTGTAAGCATGGGAGAGGAACTTGCGGGCGGTGGGGAGAGAGAGAGAAAAAAACCGAACTTGGGATTCAGACTGATGCATCGACTCAAGGGAAAACACTCCATCACCTCAACTCTCTCCCCCCACCAGTCCACACTCTCCCACCTCCCACCTGCTCGCTCCTGCTTCGACTAGCACCTGCTCAGTCATTCTACCCATACACTACACCACAACTACTAACCCGAAGCCGAGCCAGGACCGACAAGCTCATCCTGTCGGCCTCATCAGAGCCAACACCTTACTCTCCTCTTTCGTCTTCTTATTCCCTCGCAACTTGAATATTCTTATCATTTGCTCTCTCCTCTTCGCTCTCCACTTCGCATCAACATCTTTCACGACCCACAGTGTTCTCGTTGGCCTTGAACATCTCGTCATTGCCATGTCGGCCCCAGTGCTCACCCTCTCAACAGCCAGCTCTCCATCCTCTTCAAGTCCATACATCTCTTCATCAAACCAGGGAACCCCTCCACACACTCGTCACAATCTGGACCCAGACCATCATCCACTTCACGCACTAGCAACCCTCTCGCGAAACGCCTCGGTCATCTCCACCTCTTCCTCTTCATCCTCATCCTCCTCGGTCACCGCTCCAGTCAGGCCAAGGCCCATACGTACTTTCTCTCGAGACTCGACCACCACCGCCCGTGCCCGCTCTCCACCGTACAACGGTTATCCACGTTCTCCAACCACTCCAACCAGAAGCACCCCAATACCTGCAGCCTACTTGCCTCGAGCTCTCTCCCCAGACCCACTTCGGCCCGGAACAAGTCCACCCACTCCCACAGCCTCCAGACCTGCCTCGCGCGCCGGCTCAAGGCAACATTCCAGACCACCCAACAATCGAAGTAGAAGCAACAGCACAGTTCAATTGCAACAGCAACGAGCCCTCACAGCAGATGATTTCGACTTTGGCGAGATACTGGGAACGGGCTCGTACTCCTCCGTGAGTCCTTTTTGTTACACGTCTGCACTTTTTCCTTTTCTTCTTTCTTATGCCTCCAACCGGCATACGGGCCTGTGAACGAGAGTCACGTTGGATCTTTTGGTCCCTCATCTCGGGAATTTCTCTTGCACTACCTATCCTGGCTCAACTCAGGTATTAGGTTAAGGGAAAGAACACAGTCTGGGCTTCCCCCCCACGTCTTCACACGTGTCATCCCCAGTCTGTTCCAAAATCCCTAGGCGCCACAATGCTGTGCCCTTCGATCTCATTAAGCACTCACCCTGGGCGTCATTTTCTAATTCGCTTCCTTGCACTATGACAGGTCATGACAGGGGTCCAGAGGACCAATGGCCAAACTTACGCTGTGAAAGTAATTGACAAGGCACACATCATTCGCTATCGCAAAGTCAAGTATGCGAATATCGAGAAGATGGCGCTTGTTCGATTGGGCACGGGAAATTGGAAAGGAAGCCCCAATAATTCCTCGTCCAAGTCCGTTGCCGAACGCAACCATCAACGCAAGGCTAGTGGGATGGCCGGCTCGACTTCTGGTCACCCGGGTGTCATTAGGATGCATTACACCTTTCATGATGATACGAGCTTATGTGAGTCCCAATCGCCCTTGAAGTGTCTTCGACGTCGCCGTTATCTAATGCCACTTACCAACCGTCGTCATCAACAGATTTCGTCTTGGACCTCGCTCCCAACGGCGAGCTCAACTCACTTATCCGCAAGCTCGGCTCGTTCTCCTACCCAATGGTCAAATATTACACGGCGCAATTGGTCGACACGCTCGAGTACATCCATAATATGAACGTCTTGCATCGGGACGTCAAGCCCGAGAATATACTGCTCGATGCGGAGAGGAGGATTAAGGTTACAGATTTTGGTTCCGCTAAGATCTTGGACGACGAGAAGCCTCCACCGACTGCGGGTGATGGAGCGGAAGAAACACCCAGAGCAAGTTCGTTTGTGGGATCGAGTTTGTATGTCAGTCCCGAGCTTTTGACCAGATCGTTGGCGACCAAGGCGTAAGTACCCTCTTTTTTTTTGCTGGAAAGGAGGAGTCGAGACTGAACAGGATTGGGATTCAATTAAACTTGCAGCTCCGACGTCTGGGCTGTGGGCTCGATCATATACTACATGATTGCCGGTGACCCACCCTTCAAGTCCATGTCAGAGTACTTGACGTTTGAGAAGATCAAGAAGTGCGACTATGTGTTCCCGCCGGACGATTCTGAACATGCCTTTGATCCCGAGGCGAAAGATTTGATTCAAAAGATATTTGTACGTTGCAGCGATCTTGTGTTGGTTCACTTGAAGCTGACCGGATGTACAACTTTTTTTTTTACTAGAACCCCGATCCCGTGGAACGTATTACCACTCAGCAGATCCGAGCTCATCCGTTCCTCTCTTCCATCGCCTGGGCCACGTTATGGACCGACCCCGCACCAACACCGGAATCTGGCACGCGCAAACCCCCACCGCCGCCTCCAAGGATGTCGGATGTCTTTGACGACTCCGATGGAGACGATGAAGACGACGTTGGTGCGATGTGGGACAAGTTTGTTGGGACGCAGGCGAGCGATTCCGAGGACGACGACGATGGTCCTTTGGCCCCTCCGAAAGACGTCTCAGTCCCTGCGCCCAAGGTTGAGAAGGAGGATCCAGAGCTCCAGCGCGTTCTCCGGATGTATAGTGGGCTCAACCCAAGTACCAGGCCGAGTGACGTGGAGAAGAGCAAGGCTAGCCCCTCCACCTGTCCCGTGGTCCAAGAAGAAGGGGAAGATGAGAGCAGCAAGGACGAACCACTGGCACCACTGGATTTAGGACCCAGTTCGGCTCCGTTGCATCATGTTCTGAGCCCCGTTGTTGAGGAAGAGCCGACGCCTAGGGTTGGGACGTTCCCTGCTTCTCCACCGCTGAGGCAGAGGAACTCTGGGTTCGTGGTTGTCAGTCGGCCGACTCATAACCCGTCTTCTTCCCTGTCTGGAACTCGGTCTGGCTCTCCCAACAAGCGCGATAGGCGCGCTCCACCGTCCATCGACCCCTCTGCGGCTGCAGCTGCGTCGATCCCGCCTGCACCTGGATCCGCTTCCTCCTCGGTTACGAGCTCCGAGGGGAGCCCGCTTGAGGCTATGGTTGCTCATATGCAGCAGCACAGCACTGGTGCTGCGACTACCAGCGGCAGCCACCAAGGTCTGGGGATGTTCACGAGGGTGTGGGGACGCGGTGCTCGACGGGGGTCGAGTTCGTCGACTACGGGTGGAGATAATTCCGGGTTGGGGTTGTCGGTGTGGTCGAGGAGAGCTTCTTTCGGGAACAATTCGAGTGGTGGAGGGTCAAGTACGGGAGGGAGGAGATTGTCGCCTGATATTTGGGGGACCATCTCGTCTACTGCTTCGAGGAGGATGTCGAATGCCAGCGGGCACGGCGGGACCAGGAGTTCGTCGAATTCGAGAAGGGGTAGTAGGAGTGGGAGTATGATTGGTGTTGGTGGGGTGGCGAGGGGTGAAATGGGCAAATGGTACGTGATTTGTCGTTGGATGACCCGAGCCGAGCATGAGAGCCAACAGACTGACTCTCTCTTGCACGGTTTCTCGTCAAGGTCGAGTATGTTCTTGCAAGGAGAACAAGTGATCTTCCATTCGTCCCTTCAATCTCGGACTCGTCACGGCCTCCTCCCTTCCAAACGCCGGATCTTGGTTTTGACCGACCTGCCACGCTTGCTCCTGGTTAAAGAATATCCAGCGCGCTCTTCGAATGCGGCAAGCTCGTCTGGTGACGCCTCGGGTCCCCAACCACCGGTCATCCAAATGCCTTTCGCTGGAGACATAGCCGTGAAAGCCGAGATTTTGTTCTCAGCCGCGACGTCGACGGTCCGGCCCCCGATCTTGAGCAAGATTTCGGAGAGGAGTGGAGAGAATGGAACTTCAAGTCATCCTTCTGACGATGCCGATGGAAGTGAGACGCAGCAGCTGGATTCCTCGACGGATGAAGCTGCTATCCCGCCTTCGCGGCCTAGTCGACGACCTTCCTTTGTGAGGGGCAATAGCTCGAGTCGGGCTGGGACGATCGTTCTCAAGGGAGTTGAGGCGAAGGGCGACAAGACTTTTGCGTTGAAGACGGTGAGTGTCGTTTGTTTTTTGATGCCGGAATCATTTTCGAGGTGAAGGATTACTGATACAAAATCTAAACTCCAGACGGTCAAGACTTACACCTTTATCACCGATGACGCTAAGACGACGTCGCAGTGGGTTCGCGAGATTGAAGATGCTCGCTCGAACCTGCAGAACGAAGCGCTTGGGGTCCCTTCCTCCGCTTGAGGCTCTGAGAGAGGGCCAACCAAGCGCTCTCAAACGACACTTCTCTTACTTTAGCATTTTTTCCCCTTTTCCTTTGGTTTTGTACTGTATGCAACACTTGAGTTTTTAATACTGTTTCACTTTCTCTCTCTTTGTTCTTGAACCGATGGACCGTGGTCATGTCGAAGAAGTGCTGCATATGCATTCTTTCGTTTTTACGTTCCAAAAAAACAAAATCCTGTATCAATTGTTGGCCTTTCTTTCGAGTTTCTTGGATAAGAACAATGTATCTAGTGCTAGCTTTTCGAAATGGCGTTGCATGCTCTCAAATTCTTCTTGCTCAGATGGTCCTAGCGTTCTTTATACGGTAGGCATTGTACAGGTATGTATTTGCTGTTATATTTACACAGAGACAAAAGAAAGTATCAACTAGGCTTCAACAGTAAGGGATCGAGCCTCGATGTCAAGGAGAACGGAAGGAATCTCGGGAAGCGCGTTGAGTGAACGCTCTAGATCTTGCTTCCACATGAAACCGCACATCAGACCAGTTTCGGTATCCTTTATAGTTTCAACGGCATCTACAAGTCCTTTAGCGAAGTCTGGATGCGCCTGGAGTGCTTGCATAACGCTGAAGTGGTTCGCGAGGAACGGATGCGACCGGACGTCCGCGGGGTCGACCACACCATGGCCCATTGTGACGCAGCGAATACCACCAATGAACACAGCGTGACCATCGGAATCCTGGTTCTCCTCGAGGATGAGGGAGTAAACAGAGTTGCAAGCTGTTTGCCTTGGTGCGACAATATCAGCTGGGAAGCGCCATGTTCCTTCCTCTGATACGTAGACTGGATGCCAGGGCGTGATAAGGAGACCATCTCCCAGCTTGCAGAGGTCGAAGGAGCCGTCCGGTGAGGAGGTCTTGACGATACCGATGACCTTGGCGCTTCCGAGTGGGGTCTTAACTGAAGATCCGACTAGGAGATGTTCTACTGGGACGTTTTCGCCGTCGGAGAGCTCGATGATGCTAGACCCCGCGAAGCAGGGTGCGGAGGGGCTGTTGTATGCTGACATGCTAAAGGCCCTGCCACCACGCGAGGCAGACAGTGCAGACAAACTAAAGGCTGGGTGCTGCACCCCCATCTCAACCGTGGCGGGCCTGACCACCGCGCCAACCACGCCGACCGGGCCTGCGGCACCGAGAAAGCTTGACGACGCAAATAGACCAGAGGCTGCGCTGGGCACCCCACCCCGTCCCCTGCCACCTCGTCCCCGTTCCCGTCCCCTACCTGGCGGCACACCCCCTCCCTGCGCCCCAACCAGACGCGAAGACATACCAACAGCCATAGCTAGTGCTGCCGTGGGGGCTGCTAGTGGGAAGGCTCCCCCCACTACAGAATACGGGCTGACGCTCAGGCTTAGCTCAGGAGGAGGGAGGTTATCGAACGTCGCACCTCGTCCCCGTGCCCGTCCACTACCCGGCGGCACACCCCCTCCCCGCGCCCCAACCAGACGTGCAGACATACCAACAACCATGGCTGGTGCCGCCGTGGGGGCTGCTGGTGGGAAGGCTCCCCCCACTACAGAATACGGGCTGACGCTCAGGCTTGGTTCAGGAGGAGGGAGGTTATCGAACGTCGTGTCGATTTCGTCGCGAGTGGCCCTGAACAGGACAGAGTCTCGTCCATAGGGTTGTAGGCCCGGATCTTTGAAGTTACCGCACTGCTGACGCTGGTGAGAGCGAGATAGGGAGAGGAGGTAGTGTAAACCCCACTTGTTGAAGGCGCCCCCGTCTGCAATGCCGAGAAGGATTTGGCCCGAAATGTCCTCTGCAAGATCCAAAGCGTCGGAGTTTACAGAAGGCTCGGCTGGTTTTTCACCTGGGAATGCGCCGTGGATGCGGGATGCGAGGTCCTTGAATGTTGTTGCAGCGTCGGGAGGGACAGGATATTTGCGAACATAACCACTCCTAGGATTGCTACCAGTAGCAGCAATCTCCTTGTGCACTGTGGATACAAACTCCAAGCGGAAGCTTTGGTACAGCAGAGCTGGGTCGGTGGCGTTTTCGGATGGAGGAACGTGAGCATCGCTGATGACCCGTGTTGTCTTCACTTCGTCGTCAGAATCCCAAGGACGGCAGCGGGCGGTCACGGTCACCGGGGACTTAGGCAAGCTCCTTGGGAGCCTGATAACAACGTCTCGGGTTTGACCGTATTGTAGTTGGCCAAGTGGGACCTGGACACCCCAGCTCGCTTTGTTGACCTCGAAGGATCCTAGAACTTCCATCTCCTTGGCAACTTGGCTATCATCGATCTCGATATCGACGAAGAGACCCTCTGCATAGGTAGCGTAGGTGTTGGCTACAGCATGGACGAAGTTGGTCCCAATTATGCCAGAGTCGGCAATGAAGCCGAAGTGACCGTTCCCGATTTTGGCGATATCATTGAGGAGTTTAGAGTCGAGGGTGTAACCGAAGCCAAATGTATTAATGGTAAACTTGGTCTTGTCGCTCGGCTGCGACTCGAGGTAAAGCTTGAGCATAAGAATATGACCTCGTGGAGGTTCAACATTGGGTAGACCATCCGTGAGGAGGAAGATAGAGGAAAGGCGGTGCTTCGGGTTGCCGTATTGTGGCTTAGGAACTGGCGTGTCCATGGTCGTACTGGCAATGGCGGCTGCAATGGCACCACCCGCAGCAGCCAAGCTCGCGATAGTCCCGCCAGGAGATTCGGGATCGGTGGCTGGGGGTGCTTCGGTGAGGATGTTCATGGATTGTTTGAGACCATCCCAGAGGTTGGTGCTGTCCAAGGGTCGAAGGGATTTCACTTCTTTGAGAGCCTTTGCTTTGCCTTCCTCATTGGTATGTGTTAAAGGTAAGACGACCTAGATTCCAATGTGGTTAGCAGGTTTTTTCTGGAAATCGGATCGAGATCGATGATCCACCTTAGCCTTTCCGGTGAAGGAAACGATAGCTATTCGATCCTCTGGCTTCATCGTGATAATAATAGTATTTGCTGCATGCTTCACGACGTCGAGGACACTCAGTCCGGTACGTTCTAAAGGGAAACGATAAGCTATCACTGGGAGTTCCACTGACAAGAAGGGTTCGTTGCTCACCGTTTTCACCTGGAACAGGCGCCTCGGTTGCCATGCTGCCAGATACATCGATCGTGAGGACGAAATCCACAGGCGCGCGTTTAGCTTTCAGCTGTTCCCTGTCCTCCTTTTCATCTTGTTCTGGTTTCGGGTCAGGTGTGGCCGGTGCGGCAGGTGGTTTGACGGTGATGAGAACATCCTTGCCGCTAGGATCGGCGGTCAATGTCAAGTCGAGCTGTGAGAGACCTTCATCATATGCTGGAGGGGGAGCATCGAGAGTGACCATGGTGTCTTGGACGATGAGGTCTTGGAAGATAAGGAATGGAGCAATATATACCATAACGTGACCGCGTCGAATCCTCCTGCGGGTGATGATCGAAGTTGGCTCTAGCCCCCCGGCTGAACCCGTTTAGGTGAAAAGGCCCTCCCACTCAACAACGAGTCCTCCCCACGTTTCCCGCCGAATTCTCTCTGCGGTCATTTGATCGAGCTGAAGAAGCTTGGATGGAATTCAGAAAGGAACACCTAGTGGTTTTATAGCCGCACCATAACCGCACTGCCCTACGGACATATTACGCGTTGAGGAGGACATGCCTCACCCCAAAGCAGTATTGATGACCACTCTGGCTTCGCCTTGGTAAACTTGCAAACCCTCATCCATGCCAAACGAACTATTCGATTCGTTTAGAGGAGCAAACACCTTTAGCAAGTTCAATCGAAAATCATGGAAGCTGTGGGGTTGACTTCCTGGCTTAACTAAGAGCAGATCGCTGGGACGGAGGGTTAATTCTGACTAAAAGACTATATGGACTCTGATAATCTCAATATTCACGGCCAGCTTCTGGCACACTCTCTTCAGTAAAAGTAGCTTCGTCGTCACGTACCGCGCCGAGGTTCTTCGGGGCGTCGACTTTCTTGGAGGTGATCCATCATCAGCTAGCCGAATGTTAAAGAGCTCGGATTGGCCAAATTGCTGACCACATTTCGTTCCTTTACGCCTCGCCCGCTGCAACGACCCTGACGAGCCCCCGCCTGAGCTACGCGGCGTCAAATATTTAGCGCGTTCCATAAACTCACCCTTGGAATATCAGGCAAGTTTGTCTGGAGGGGGCTTGCTGGAGTTTGCAACTGTAAATCCCGGCGCTTCAGTGTTTGCGGCCTTTCTTTACCTTTGTTCCGGCCATTTTATTACTGTATGGAACACTCAGGTTTTCGCTGTCTCTCTCTTTGCTTGGGTCGATGGAGCGTGGTGTCAAAGAAGTGCTGGATATATGCATTCTTTAGTTTTTACGTTCCAAAGAAAAGTCCTGCATCAATTGTTGGCCTTTCTTTTCTTGGATAAGAACAACGTATCTGGTGCTAGCTTTCGAAATTGCATTGCTTCCTGCTGTCTCAAATTCTTCTTGTTCATGGGGTTCTAGCATTCTTTATACGGTAAACACTATACAGATATGCAGTTCCAGAGACAAACCAGGTACCAACTAAGCTTCAACAGTAAGAGATCGAGCATCCATGTCAAGGACAACGGAAGGAACGTCGCGAAGCGCGTCGAGTGAACGCTCTAGATCTTGCCTCCACATGAAGCCACACATCAGACCTGTTTCGGTATCTTTTACAGTTCCAACGGCATCGACTGGTCTTTTAGCGAAGTCTGGGTGCGCCTTGAGTGCTTGCATAACGCTGAAGTGATTGGCGAGGAACGGATGTGACCGGACGTCCGCAGGGTCGACCACCCCATGGCCCATTGTGACGCAGCGAATACCACCAATGAACACAGCATGACCATCGGGGTCTTGGTTCTCCTCGAGGACGATGGAGTAAACAGAGTTGCAAGCTGTTTGTCTTGGTGTGACAACATCCGCAGGGAAGCGCCATGTTCCTTCCTGTGACACGTAGACTGGATGCCAGGGCGTGATAAGGAGACCATCTCCCAGCTTGCAGAGGTCGAAGGAGCCGTCTGTTGATGTGGTCCGGACGATACCGATGACCTTGGCGTTTCCGAGTGGGGTCTTAACTGAAGATCCGACTAGGAGATGTTCTACTGGGACCTTTTCGCCGTCGGAGAGCTCGATGATGCTAGACCCCGCGAAGCAAGGTGCAGAGCGGCTGTTGTATATCGCCATAGTAGCCAAGCTGGGCGAGGTAGACCGTGGAGCCAAACCAGAGCCCGGGAGTGCCCCCACAGCCAAGTTCGCCCCGAGACCTCGTGCTCCACCTCGTCCCCGTCCATGCTGCCAGGATGATCCGGAATACCGATTGGCGTTCAGGCTTGGTTTTGGAGGAGGGAGGTTATCAAACGTCGTGTCGATCTCGTCGCGAGTGGTCTTGAACAGGACAGAGTCTCGTCCGTAAGGCTGTAGGCCCGGATCTTTGAAGTTACTGCACTGCTGACGCTGGTGAGAGCGAGATAGGGAGAGGAGGTAGTGTAGACCCCACGTGTTGAAGGTGTCACTGTCTGCAATGCCGAGAAGGACTTGGCCCGAAATGTCCTCTGCGAGGTCCAAAGCGTCGGAGGTTACGGAAGGCTCGGCTGGTTTTTCACCTGGGAATGCGGCGTGGATGCGGGATGCGAGGTCCTTGAATGTTGTTGCAGTGTCGGGAGGGACAGGATATTTGCGAACATAACCACTCCTAGGATTGCTACCAGTAGCAGCAATTTCCTTGTGCACTGCGGATACAAAGTCCAAGCGGAAGCTTTGGTACAGCAAACCTAGGTCGGTGGCGCTTTCGGACGGTGGAAGATGAGCATCGCTGATGACCCGGGTTGCTGTCACTTCGTCGTCAGAATCCCAAGGACGGCAGCGGGCCGTCACGGTCACCGGTGCCTTCGACAAGCTCTTGGGGAGCTTGAGAACAACGTCTCGGGTTTGACCGTATTGTAGTTGGCCAAGTGGGACTTGGACTCCCCAGCTCGTTTGGTTGACCTCGAAGGATCCTAGAACCTCCATCTCCTTGGCGACTTCGCTATCATCGACTTCGATATCGACGAAGAGACCCTCAGCATACGTAGCGTAGGTGTTGGCTACGGCATGGACAAAGTTGGTCCCAACCATGCCAGAGTCTGGGATGAAGCCGAAGTGACCGTTCCCGATTTTGGCGATATCGTTGAGAAGTTTCGAGTCGAGGGAGTAACCGAAGCCAAATGTATTAATGGTGAACTTTGTCCTTTCTTTCGGCAGAGACTCGAGGTAGAGCTTGAGCATAGGGATGTGGCCTCGTGGAGGTTCAACATTGGGTAGACCATCTGTGAGTAGGAAGATAGAGGAAAGGCGGTGCTTCGGGTTGCCGTACTGTGGGTTAGGAAGTGACGTGCCCATCGTCAGATTGGCAATGCCGGCTGCGATGGCTCCACCCGCGGCAGCCAAGCTCGCAATAGACCTGCCAGGAGCTGAGGGATCGGAGGCTGGGGGAGCTCCGGCGAGGATATTCATGGATTGTTTAAGGCCATCCCAGAGGTTGGTGCTGTCCAAGGGTTGAAGGGATTCCACTTCTTTGAGAGCTTTTGCTTTGCCTTCCTTATCGGTATGTGTTAGAGGTAATACGACCTAGATTTTAACGTGGTCAACACGTTTCTTTTGGGAATTGATTTGATATCGATGGCCCACCCTAGCGGTTCCCGTGAAGGAGACGATAGCAATTCGATCCTCTGGCTTCATCGTGGTAATGATCGTGCTTGCTGCATGCTTAACGACGTCGAGGACACTCAGTCCGGTAGGTTCTAAAGGTAAATGATGGCCGATCAGTAGAAGTTTTGTCAAGCAGAACGGTTCGTTGCTCACCGTTCACGCCTGGAGCTGGCGCCTGATCCTCCATGCTGCCGGATACATCGATCGTGAGGACGAAATCCACAGGAGCACGCTTAGCTTTTAGTTGTTCTTTCTCCTCCTTCTCATCTTTTTCCGGTTTGGGGCCGCCTGTAGCCGGTGCGGCGGGTGGTTTGACGGTGATGAGAACGTCCTTGCCGCTGGGATCAACGGTCAATGCCAAGTCGAGCTGTGAGAGAGTCTCATCATATGCTGGAGGGGGTGCGTCGAGAGTGACCATGGTGTGTTGGATGGTGGGGTGTTGGAAGATCAGGAATGCCGCAATCTACCCTTTTATATCCTGTAACGTGACCACGATGGGTCCCCCTGCAGGCAGGTGATGATCGATGGTGACTCGCGGAACAAACTTCGCGGACAATTTAATTGGTTGATAATTTAGCGCCCAGTACGTATGTCCCGCGGCTGAACGCGTTTCGCTATAGGTGAAAAATTAAGGCCCTCACACTTAACAGCAAGTCTTCTTCACGTTGTTCGCCAAACTCTCTCTACGGCCACTTGAGTTGAAGATGCTTAAACGGAATTCAGAAAAGAGCACCTACCGGTTTCTTACTAGAACCCCGGTCCCGCGGAATGTATTACCCCTCAGCAGATTCGTTCATCTCTTCCATCAACTGGGCCACATTATGGACCGACCCCGCACCAATACCAGAATCGGGCACGCGCAAAACCCCACCGCCGCCTCCGAGAATGTCGGATGTCTTTGATGGCGATGCGGGCGATGAAGCTGACGTTGGTGCGATCTAGGATAAGTTTGTTGGGACACAGGCGAGCAATTCTGAGGAGGATGACGATGGTCTTTTGGCTCTTCCGAAAGACGTCGCTGTCAGTTGAGAAAGAGGATCCAGAGCTCCAGCGCGTTATCCAGATGTATGGCGGGCTCAGTCCAAGCCCTAAGCCGAGTGAAGTGAAGAAGAGCCAAGCTAGTCCGTCCATGTGTCCTGTGGTTCAAGAAGAAGGGGAAGATGATAGCAGCAAGGATGAACCCTTGGCACCATTTGGATTTGGGACCCAGTTCGGTCCTTTGCATCATGTTCTGAGTCCCGTTGCCGAGGAAGAGCCTACGACCTGGATTGAGACGTTTGCTTCTCCACTGCCGAGGCAGAGTAACTCTGGGTTTGTGGCCGTCAGTTGGCCTTGGACTCATAACCAGTCTTCTTCCCCATCCGGAACTCGGTCTGGCTCTCCCAACAGGCGCGATATAGGCGTACCCCGCCGTCCATCGACCCTTCTAGGGCTGCAGCTGCGTCGATTCCACCTGTACCTGGATCCGCTTTGTCCCCGGTTACGACCTCCGAGGGGAGCCCGCTTGAGACTATGGTTGCTCATATGCAGCGGCACAGCACAAGTACTGCGACTACCAGCAGTCGCAGCCGCCAAGGTCTGGGGTTGTTCACCAGGGTATGGCCCGGGACGCGGTGCTCGACGGGGATTGAGTTCGTCGACTACGGGTGGATATAATTCTGGGTTGAGTGGAGGAGGTTGTCGCCTAGTATTTGGGGGATGCCGAATACCAGTGGGCACGGCGAGACCAGGAGTTCGTCGAATTCGATGAGGGGTAGTATGAGTGGGAATATGATTGGCGGTGACGGTGTGGCAAGGGGTGAAATGGGTAAATGGTAAGTGCTTTGTCATTGGCTGACCCGAGTCAAGCAAGTGGGCCAAAAGGCCGACTCTCGCTTGGACCATTCTCCGTCAAGTTCGAGCATGTTCTCGCAAGGAGAACAAGTGATCTTCCACTCGCCTCTTCAATCCCAGACTCGTCGCGGCCTCCTCCCTTCCAAACGGCGGGTCTTCTTTTTGACAGCCCTGCCACGCTTGCTCTTGGTCAAAGAATATCCAGCGCGCTCTTCAAATGCGCGCAAGTTCGCTCGGTTGACGCCTCGTGTCCTCAATTGCCTACCATCCTAATGCCTTTCGCTGGAGACATAGTCGTGAAAGCCGAGATCTTGTTCTCGGCTGCGACGTCGACGGTCCGATCCCCGATCGTGAGCAGGGTTTCGGAGAGAAGCGGGGAGAATGGAACTTCAAGTCATCCTTCTGATGATGCCGATGAAAGTGAGGCGCAGCAGCTGGATTCCTCGACCGATGAAGCTGCTGTCCCACCTTCGCGGCCGAGTCAACGACCTTCCTTTGTGAGGGGTAATAGCTCGAGTCGTATGACACGGGCTGAGACAATCGTGCTCAAGGAGGTTGAGGCGAAGAGCGATGAGATCTTAGCGTTGAAGACGGCGAGTGTCGTTGTTTTTGACGCCAGAATCATTCTTAGTGAAGCTTACTGTTACGAGTCTCAACTTCAGACGGTCAAGACTTACACCTTTATCACCGGCGACGCTGGAATGACGTCGCAGTGGGATCGCGAGATTGAATATCCTCGCTCGAACCTGCAGAATGAAGGCCTGGCGAAGTCCCTTCCTCCGTATGAGGTTCCGAGAGAGGGCCAACCAATCTTAACCGACCAAGCACTCTCAAGAGACACTTCTCCTACTTTACCTTTTGTTTTTTCTCTTTTTTTTTTTCAGCCATTTGTGGTACTGTATACAATACTTAGGTTTTTGATACTGTTTCGCTCTTCTCTTTGTCTTTAACCGATGGACCGACCGAGGTATCAAAGAGGTACGTATGCTGCATATGCATTCTTTCGTTTTTATGTTCCAGGAAAAAATTCTGTATTAATTGCTGACCTCTCTTTTTCTGGATAAGAACAATGTATCTAGTGCCAGCTTTTCGAAATCGCATTGCCTCCTTTCGTCTCGAATTCCTATTGTTTAGCTGGAGGCTCAAAGAATTCTTTATACGACAAGCACTATGTAGGTATGTATTTTTAGATTTACAGAGGGACAAAGTAGGTATCAACTAGGCTTCAACAGTAAGAGCTCGAGCCTCGATGTCAAGGAGAACGGAAGGAACCTCTGGAAGCGCGTTGAGTGAACGCTCTAGATCTTGCTTCCACACGAAGCCGCACATCAGATCAGTTTCGGTATCCTTTATAGTTCCAACGGCATTGACAGGTCTTTCAGCGAAGCCCGGATGCGCCTTGAGTGCCTGCATCACACTGAAGTGATTGGCGAGGAACGGATGCGACCGGACGTCTGCAGGGTCGACCACACCATGGCCCATTGTGACGCAGCGAATACCACCAATGAACACGGCGTGACCATCGGAATCCTGATTCTCTTCGAGGATGAGGGAGTAAACGGAGCTGCAAGCCGTTTGGCGTGGTGCGACAAGGTCGACTGGGAAGCGCCATGTTCCTTCCTCGGATACGTAGACCGGATGCCAGGGCGTGATAAGGAGACCATCTCCCAGCTCGCAGAGGTCGAAGGACCCGTCTGGCGAGGAGGTCCGAACGATACCGGTGACCTTGGCGCTTCCGAGTGGGGTCTTTACTGAAGATCCCACAAGGAGATGCTCCACTGCGACCTTTTCGCCGTCGGAGAGCTCAACGATACTAGACTCCGCGAAGCAAGGTGCGGAGCGCTTGTTGTACCTCTTCATGCTGACCCGGGCCGAAGGGGCAGAGGGCGCAGGGGCAGACTGATTCGACGCAGCGGAAGATGAACCATACGCAGCGGAAGCCGGACTATACGCGGCGGAAGATGGACTATGGGCACGGGAATACGGACTAAACCGAGGGGAAGTCGGACTAGAGGATGCGAGCTGCTGCCGAGCCTGCTGTTGAAACCGTAGCTGAGCCTGCAGCTGAGCCTGCTGCTGGGCCGGCTGAACCTGCTGCTGCTGAACCTGCTGCTGCTGAACCTGCTGCTGCTGAGCCTGCTGCTGAGCTTGCTGCTGAAACCGAAGCTGAGCCTGTAGCTGGGCCTGCTGCTGAGCCTGCTGCTGAGCCTGCTGCTGGGCCTGCTGCTGAGCCTGTAGCTGTAGCTGAGCCGGCTGCTGGGCCTGCTGCTGAGCGCGCTGCTGAGCCTGCTGCTGAAACCGAAGCTGAGCCTGCTGTTGAAGCTGCTGCTGAGCCTGCTGCTGAGCCTGCTGCTGAGCCTGCTGCTGAAGCTGCAGCGGGGCCTGCTGTTGAAGCTGCAGCTGAGCCGGCTGCTGGGCCTGCTGCTGAAGCTGCTGCAGACGAACCATTTGCATGCCATAAGTCATGACAGGGGTTGGAGCCCCTCCCAGCAGAGGTGGTGGGATAATGCCAGAATACGAGTTGACACTCAGGCTTGGTTTTGGAGCCGGGAGATCATCAAACGTCGCGTCGATTTCATCACGAGTGGTCTTGAACAGAACCGAGTCCCGTCCGTAAGGCTGTAGGCCCGGGTCTTTGAAGTTACCGCACTGCTGACGCTGATGAGAGCGAGAGAGCGAGAGGAGGTAGTGCAAACCCCATTTGTTCAAGGTTCCGATGTCTGCGATGCCGAGGAGGACTTGGCCCGAAATGTCCTCTCTGAGATCCAAGGCGTCAGACGCTACAGAAGGCTCGACTGGGTTTTCGCCTGGGAACGCAGCCTGTATGCGGGATACGAGGTCTTTGAATGCTGTCGTGGCGTTTGGAGGGACAGCATATGTACGGACATAACCTCCGCGAGAATTACCGCCACTAGCAGCAACTAGCTTGTTCACCGTAGATACAAACTCCAACCGGAAGCTTTGGTATAGCAGAGCTGGATCGATGGCGCTTTCGGATGGAGGAAGATGAGCATCGCTGATGACCCGTGTTGTCTTCACTTCGTCGTCAGAATCCCAAGAGCGGCAGCGGGCGGTCACGGTCACCGGGGACTTAGGCAAGCTCCTTGGGAGCCTGATAACAACGTCTCGGGTCTGACCGTATTGTAGTTGGCCAAGTGGGACCTGGACTCCCCAGCTCGCTTTGTTGACCTCGAAGGATCCCAGAACTTCCATCTCCTTGGCAACTTGGCTATCATCGATCTCGATATCGACGAAGAGATCCTCCGCATAGGTAGCGTAGGTGTTGGCTACAGCATGGACAAAGTTGGTCCCAACCATGCCAGAGTCGGCAATGAAGCCGAAGTGACCGTTCCCGATCTTGGCGATCTCATTGAGGAGTTTAGAGTCGAGGGAGTAACCGAAGCCAAATGTATTAATGGTAAACTTGGTCTTGTCCTTCGGCTGGGACTCGAGATGAAGCTTGAGCATGGGGATGTGGCCTCGTGGAGGTTCAACGTTGGGTAGACCATCCGTGAGGAGGAAGATAGAGGAAAGGCGGCGCTTCGGGGCTTGGGGAGCTCCCGTGAGGATGTTCATGGATTGTTTGAGACCATCCCAAAGGTTGGTGCTGTCCAAGGGTCGAAGGGATTCCACTTCTTTGAGAGCTTTTGCTTTGCCTTCCTCGTTGGTATGTGTTAAAGGTAAGACGACCTAGATTTCAATGTGGTCAACACGTTTCTTCTAGAAATCGGATTGAGATCGATGACCCACCTTAGCCATTCCGGTGAAGGAAACGATAGCGATTCGATCCTCTGGCTTCATCGTGGTAATAATAGTATTTGCTGCATGCTTCACGACGTCGAGAACACTCAGTCCGGTACGTTCTAAAGGAATGATAAGCCATCACTCGGATTTCTATTGACAAAAATGGTTCCTAACTCACCGTTTTCACCTGGAACTGGCGCCTCTGATGCCATGCTGCCAGACACATCGATCGTGAGGACGAAATCCACAGGAGCCCGTTTAGCCTTGAGTTGCTCCTTCTCCTCATCTTCTTCTTGTTTAATGACAGCCTTAGTGAGGACGAAGTCCATAGGAGCACGTTTAACCTCGAGTTGCTCCTTCTCCTCATTTTCTTCTTGTTTAATGACAGCCGTAGTGAGGACGAAATTCCCAGGAGCACATTTAGCCTTGAGTTGCTCCTTCTTCTCATCTTCTTGTTTAATGACAGCCGTAGCAGGTGTGGCAGGGGGTTTCACGGTGATGAGAATATTCTTACCACTAGGATCAGCGGTCAATGTCAAATCGAGCTGTGAGGAACTCTCATTGTATGCTGGTGGGGGCGTGTCTAGAATGACCATGGCACGTTGGAGGGTGTTTGGGGGATGATGGGGGATGATGGGATAGAGCGAAGACCACGACAGTTATATACTATCTAATGTGAGGCGATGATTCAAAGCAACCTTTAGGAATCATCCGGTCGGCACCGCCGCTGACGCCGCCGTTACAATCATAAGCAAACAACTGGTATAAGGCGAAATAACGCACTTCTGTAACTTCCAAAGCATTACCCTCCGGGCAGTCCTGGGCACAGCAGAAGAGTCTCTCGGGACTCGGCAGCGGGTAACTTGTAGCTCGAGAATATTGGCCGTGCCGTGCCGGGCTTTCCGGTGCTGAAAGGATATGGAAGGCCGCAAGCATGTGTAAGGATCAATAGGCCATGAACGGGTGGCTGTCCTCTTAGATGTATTGGTTGCGCTTCTTAGTAGTAGAATATATAATAAAGGGAAAAGTCAAGGCGTAGGCAAGGCGGTTTAGGACCCAGGAAATAGAGTTGGCAAGGCAAGAGAAACCGGCGCAGGGAGCGACACGCAGGGATAGCCGAAGCACGAGAGTGACATACAGAAAGACGATATGAAGCAGGAAAGAGGTAATTGGAGTGCTGAATGTCCGGGTGAGAGACGGTGGGGGGAAACAAAGAGTCCCTCGGAGCAATCACGGCGATGAGGGGTGGAATGATGAGACCATAAGTACAAATAAAGCCATCGCAAGGGTACCTTTGTTCAATACGGGTTTGGAGACCTGGTCCACGCTGTGGCCAGGAATCTAACTCTCATCTCATTCGCACCTCGTCGTATAACTTGGCATCGATCTGGTATTTCCCGCTGCGCATGTCGCGTGGGTGAACCAGCTCTTGGGGGGTCCCTCCCGTCCAACAGCACGCCCTCTCCATGTTGTTTGCCCAATTCTCTCCGCAGTCACTTGATGGCTTTGCAATTCTCTCAATCAAAGGTCGAGCATGTTTGCAAGCGGAATAAGTGACTGCTTTAAGCTTCTTCGATCTCGGACTCATCGTAGCCTCCTCCGTCCGAACAATGGATCTGGGTTTTGACTGACCCGCCACGCTTGCTCCTGGCCAAAGAATATCCAGCGCCCTCTTCAAATGCGGTCGGCTCGCCTCATGACGGCTGGGGTTCTCAACTTCCCATCACCCAGATGCCTTCGCTGGAGGCGTAGTCGCGAAAGCCGAGATTTAGTTCTCAGCCGCGACGTCGACGGTCCGATCTCCGATCTTCAGCAAGCTTTCGGACAGAAGCGGGGAGAACAGAACTTCTGGTCATTTTTCTTCTGACGCCGATGGAAGCAATTGGAATCATCGGCGGATGAAGCTGCTGTTCAGCCCCCGCGGCCAGTCGACGACCTTTCTTGGTAACTCAAGTCGTATGACGTCGGCCGGGACGATCATGCTCAAGGGAGCCAAAGAGGATAAGACTTTGGCGTTGAAGACGGTGAGTGTCTTTGTTGGTGCTAGCCCTGGGCGAGGATCATGGAAACAAATTCCAAATTCCAGACGGTCAAGACTTCCATCTTAGTTACTGACGAGGCTGAGGCAACGTCACAGGGGATCAGCGAAATTGAAGATGCTCGCTTCAACTTGCAGAACGAGCTGCTTGGTTGGGTTTCTTCCTCCCCATGAGACTCTGAGAGGGCCAACTAATCATAACCTACAAAACACCCCTTCTCTTGCTCTGCCGATTTTTATTTTTCTTTAATTCGTCGGTTTGGTACTGTATACAAACCTTGGGTTTCAATTCTGTCTCACTTTCTCTTTCTTGAACCGACGGACCGTGGTATCAATAATTTATGAGATGGTGCAAATGCATTCTTTCATTTTTGCGTTCCAGGAAAAAAAGGTCTGTATCAATTGCTGATCTATCTTTTTCTTGGATAAGAACAGAGTATCTAGTGCTAGCTTTTCGAAATCGCATTGCCTCCTTTCGTCTCAAATTCTTCTTGTTCAGCTGGAGGCTCAAAGCGTGTTTTATACGACAAGCACTATATAGGTATGTATTTTTAAATTTACAGAGGGACAAAGCGTGTATCAACTAGGCTTCAACAGTAAGAGATCGAGCCTCGATGTCAAGGAGAACGGAAGGAACTTCTGGAAGCGCGTTGAGTGAACGCTCTAGATCTCGCTTCCACACGAAACCGCACATCAGATCAGTTTCAGTGTCCTTTGTAGTTTCAACGGCGTCAACAGGTCCTTCAGCAAAGCCTGGATGCGCCATGAGTGCTTGCATAACACTGAAGTGGTTGGCGAGGAACGGATGCGACCGGACGTCTGCAGGGTCGACCACACCATGGCCCATTGTGACGCAGCGAATACCACCAATGAACACGGCGTGACCATCGGAGTCCTGGTTCTCTTCGAGGATGAGGGAGTAAACGGAGCTGCAAGCCGTCTGACGTGGTGCGACAAGGTCGACTGGGAAGCGCCATGTTCTTTCCTCTGATACGTAGACCGGATGCCAGGGCGTGATAAGGAGACCATCGCCCAGCTTGCAGAGGTCGAAGGACCCGTCTGGCGAGGAGGTCCGAACGATACCGGTGACCTTGGCGCTTCCGAGTGGGGTCTTTACTGAAGATCCCACAAGGAGATGCTCCACTGCGACCTTTTCGCCGTCGGAGAGCTCAACGATACTAGACTCCGCGAAGCAAGGTGCGGAGCGGCTGTTGTACTTCTTCATGCTGACCCGGACCGAAGGGGCAGAGCGCTCAGGGGCAGACTGATTCAACGCGGCGGAAGATGGATTATACGCATTGGAAGACGAACTATACCGAGGGGAAGACGGACTATACGCAGCGGAAGTCGAACGAAGGGATGAGCGCTGCTGCTGGCTAGCCATTGGCATGGCATAACCCATGGCTGGGGGTGCACCCAATGCCAGAGGTGCAGGCGGAGGTGGAGGTAGTGGGTATGCACCCCCCGGCGGAGGTGGAGGTGGAGGGATGGTTCCAGCATACGATCCGACACTCAGGCTGGGTGTCGGAGACGGGAGATCATCAAACGTCGCGTCGATTTCGTCACGAGTGGTCTTGAACAGGACAGAGTCTCGTCCGTAAGACTGTAGACCCGAGTCTTTGAAGTTGCCGCATTGCTGACGCTGGTGGGATCGAGTGAGAGAGAGGAGGTAGTGTAAACCCCATTTGTTAAAGGCTCCGCTGTCTGCGATGCCGAGGAGGACTTGGCCCGAGATGTCCTCTGCGAGATCCAAAGCGTCGGACGCTACCGAGGGCTCAGCTGGTTTTTCGCCTGGGAACGCAGCTTGTATGCGAGATATAAGGTCTTTGAATGCCGTCGTCGCGTTTGGAGGGACAGCATATGTACGGACATAACCTCCACGAGAATTGCTGCCAGTAGCAGCAACTTCCTTGTTCACTGTAGATACGAATTCCAAACGGAAGCTTTGGTATAGCAGAGCTGGGTCGATGGCGTTTTCGGATGGAGGAAGATGAACATCGCTGATGACCCGTGTTGCCTTCACTTCGTCGTCAGAATCCCAAGGGCGACAGCGGGCTGTAACGGTCACCGGTGACTTTGACAAGCTCTTAGGAAGCCTGATAACAACGTCTCGGGTTTGACCGTATTGTAGTTGGCCAAGTGGGACCTGGACACCCCAGCTCGCTTTGTTGACCTCGAAGGATCCTAGGACCTCCATCTCCTTGGCAACTTGGCTATCATCGACCTCGATATCGACGTAGAGCCCCTCAGCATAAGTAGCGTAGGTATTGGCTACAGCATGAACGAAGTTGGTCCCAACCATGCCAGAGTCGGCAATGAAGCCGAAGTGGCCGTTCCCGATTTTGGCGATATCATTGAGGAGTTTAGAGTCGAGGGAGTAACCGAAGCCAAATGTATTAATGGTGAACTTGGTCTTGTCCTTCGGCTGGGACTCGAGATAAAGCTTGAGCATGGGGATGTGGCCTCGTGGAGGTTCAACATTGGGTAGGCCATCTGTGAGGAGGAAGATAGAGGAAAGACGGTGCTTCGGGTTGCCGTATTGTGGCCTAGGAAGTGGAGTGCCAATGGTCATATTGGCAATGCCTGCTGCGATCGCACCACCCACAGCAGCCAAACTCGCGATAGACCCGCCAGCGGTTTCGGGATCAGAGGCTGGGGGTGCTCCGGTGAGGATGTTCATGGATTGTTTGAGGCCATCCCAGAGGTTGGTGCTGTCCAAGGGTCGAAGGGATCCCACTTCCTTGAGAGCTTTTGCTTTGCCTTCCTCGTTGGTATGTGTTAAAGGTAAGACGACCTAGATTTCAAGACGGTCAACACGTTTCTTCTGGAAATCGGATTGAGATCGATGACCCACCTTAGCCTTTCCGGTGAAGGAGACGATAGCAATTCGATCCTCTGACTTCATCGTGGTAATAATAGTATTTGCTGCATGCTTAACGACGTCGAGGACACTCAGTCCGGTACGTTCTATAGGGAATGATCAGTCATCACTCGGATTTCTATTGACGAAAATGGTTTTTAGCTTACCGTTTTCACCTGGAACAGGGGCCGGTGATGCCATGCTGCCAGACACATCGATCGTGAGGACGAAATCCACGGGAGCACGTTTGGCCTTGAGTTGCTCCTTCTCCTCCTTCTCATCTTTTTCGGGTTTAGAGACACCCATAGGAGGTGCAGCGGGTGGTTTGACGGTGATGAGAACATCCTTGCCACTTGGATCAGCAGTCAAGGTCAAGTCGAGCTGTGAGGAACTCTCATCATATGCTGGCGGGGGCGCGTCGAGAGTGACCATGGCGTCTTGGTGGGTGTTTGGGGGATGATGGAATCAAGCGAAGACCACGACGGTCTGTCCTTTACATACTGGAAAGTGACCACGTCGAGTGTTCCTGCGGGCGATGATCGAAGGTGACTCGCAAAGCAACCGTTTGGACAAATGAATTGGTTGAGAAGCGGCTCGGCACCGCCACTACAATCATAAGCTGCGGAAACCCGCAGGGCGACCGCGGAAGAGTTCGATTTCGACTCTCGGTCCCATCAATTCAATTGACTCACTTTACCCCAACCCCGCCGCCCCTGGAACGGACTTTATTACGTACTTTGTATCCCCCCCCCCCCCTTGCACTTGTTGTAGGGCGCCGGCGAAAACCGCGCCGCGTCCTAACGCCCTTAAGGCAGTTTGTTGCGGAAAAATCGAGATTCTCTTTCTCTCTCACTTTACCCCTACAACCCGTCTAAAATAAGCATAAAATGACTTTCATTTAGTCTTATATGTAGCTTGTGTGTATAATAGAGCCAACTCAACGTCCGCAGGAGCGTACGTATTGCTGGCCTTGTCGTTGGCCCAGCCCAGCTCGATACGCTAGGAACTTCAAGTTGGCACGATACGAAAGACCAAACCCCGAACAAGAGGCATTTGGTCTACCTTATCATTAGAATTAGGAGTGAGGGCCCTGAGGAGCTTGCAATTGGTACAATATAGGATTACGGAAACAAAATTCCAAATTCCAGACGGTCAAGACTTACACCTTAATCACCGACGACGCTGAGACAACGTCACAAAGGATCCGCGAGATCGAAGATGCTCGCTTCAACTTGCAGAACGAGGTGCTTGGTTGGGTTCCTTCCTCCCCCTGAGACTCTGAGAGGGCCAACTAATCTTGACTTACAAAACACCAAGTTTAAACGACACTTCTCTTACTCTGCCGGGGTTTCTTTTCCTTTGCTTCGTCGTTTTGGTACTGTATACAAACTTCGGGTTTCAATAGTGTCTCGCTTTCTCTTTCTTGAACCGACAGACCGTGGTATCAATAATGAGATGGTGCATATGCATTCTTCAGTTTTTACGTTCCAAGAAAAAAAGGTTGGATGAATCGTTTGCCTCTCTTGGATAAAAACAATATATCTAGTGCTAGCTTTTGAAATCGCATTGCTTCCTTTCGCCTCGAATTCTTCTTGTTCATGGGGTACTAGCACCCTTTATACGGTAAGCACTGTACAGATATGGAAGTTTAGATTTACAGAGGGATAAAACAGGTATCAACTAAGCTTCGACGGTAAGAGATCGAGCCTCAATGGCAAGGAGAACGGAAGGAACCTCGGGAAGCACGTTGAGTAAACACTCTGGATCTTGCTTCCACAGAAAGCCGCACATCAAATCAGTTTCGGCGTCCTTTATAGTTCCGACAACATCGACGGGTCCTTTGGTGAACTCTGGATGCGCCTTGAGTGCTTGCATGACACTGAAGTGGTTGGCCAGGAACGGATGCGACCGGACGTCCACAGGATCAACGACACCGTGCCCCATTGTAACGCAGCGTATACCACCAATGAAAACGGCATGCCCATCAGAGTCCTGGTTCTCCTCGAGGATGAGGGAGTAAACAGCACTGCAAGCTGTTTGCCTTGATGCGACAATATCAGCTGGGAAGCGCCATGTTCCTTCCTCTGATACGTAGACCGGATGCCAGGGCGTGATAAGGAGACCATCTCCCAGCTCGCAGAGGTCGAAGGAGCCGTCTGGCGAAGAGGTCCGGACGATACCGGTGACCTTGGCGCTTCCGAGTGGGGTTTTAACTGACGATCCGACAAGGAGATGTCCCACTGGAACCTTTTCGCCGTCAGGGAGTTCAATGATACTGGACCCCGCGAAGCAAGGCGCCGAGCGGCTGTTGTACCTCTTCATGCTGAGCGGGACCGAAGAAGCCGAGGGCCTTGGGACAGATATACCAGTCACAGGGCCAGACGCAATAGGCATAGGGAGATTCGGATGGCCAACCGGAACTGGGTAGGCCACGGGAACTGAAACGGATTGTTGATGGTGTACGTCGATGATCTGCTGGCTGCTTCCACTCGAAGCCGTCACGGTCACCTGCTGAGAGGTCTCCTTGACGTCCGTGCTACCGATGCTAAAAAGGACCGGTGTTAGTATCATGTGATCTTCTTCAGGGAATAGAAACGCACAGGTCTTCTCGAAGACGCGGTGTAAGATCGCTGGGTTGGATCTGAAGGTTGGC
>WSUB01000050.1:0-241141 GCA_019633425.1 Tulasnella sp. 424 | reverse complement strand
TTTGGTGCGGTCATCTGATTTACGGCAATGGCTGCTGAGAAGATCGATGAGGTGAGCTTGGCGTGCGGGGGGTCTTTTCCAAGGTTTGTTTCAGGCACCGGGGACCAAGTCAACCCCAATTCCCATCCAATTTCGCTCGATCATTCGCCGCGTGCATATTTAGAGCCCACACCAAAGTTTTCCTTCTCTTTGCTCGTCCCCACTCCCTCCATTCCCTGTCCCCACATTTGACGACATTTACGACCGCCTTCACGAGTATTCATCATGTCGGCGAGGAAGGACGAAACCTCTTCTGTACAGTCGACCGAGAAGCAACCAATTCACGACGGCATCCCGAGCCCAGATGCATCTGACGTCGAAATCGCTACTTTCGGAACCTCGGTACCGTTCTCCAAAGAGGAGGAAGCTGCGTTGGTCAGAAAGCTAGGTGTGTTTTCTCCTTGTGCGCGAAGCCGAAGGCAAAAATACTGAGGCCGCCTTTCCAAGATTGGCGAATAATGCCCCTTGTAACGATCCTTTATCTATCGAATTTTATCGAGTGAGCTTTGATTTCCTTTGTAAAGTTATTTCTTAAACCTCACCACTTCGGGTCGTTGCAGTCGAACCAACGTCGGAAACGCTAAGTAAGCAGCCATCGTCACCCACCGACATCGTCCTGTCTCATTGTCGTCTCCAGGGTCGCCGGGTTGGAAAAAGACCTTAAGCTAGTTGGATACCAATGTGAGTCTCTTACCGCCCCTAAACGACTAGATGAGAATCCTAATTACCATCATCCAGACAACATCGGTCTCTCCGTCTTCTTCATCTTCTACGCCCTCTCCGAGAGTAGGTCAAAGGCTTTCCCCCGAGCAACTTCACATCTCAACTTCCTTGACCATCTCTCGTAGTTCCTTCAAACATAATCCTAAAGCACTTTGGAGCGAACATCTGGAGTGAGTCTGTCTCTGCACTTCCTGCGAGAGGCGTTCCTCACACAACCTCGGGATTCCCAGTACCGACTATCGTGCTGTTCTTCGGATTTGTGACCCTCCTCACAGCTTGGGTTAAGGATTTCCGTGAGCACATGCATTTCCCCTTGCAGAACGCATTCGAGTCCTGAACCTCTACCGTTAAGACGGGTTTATGGCAATTCGTGTGTTCCTTGGCATCGCCGAAGGCGGGATGATGCCCGGAATTGCCTATTTTCTCAGTACGGTAAGTCCTATGTTTGCCTTAGTTTCTCGTCGAGGAGGTTTCAGCTCTCGTCCCTTCTAGTACTATAAGCGTCACGAGCTCGTGCTTCGGGTTGGAATATTCGGTACCGTCACCACCCACTTCATTCCAAAAACAAACACTAACCCATCACTCCTACTAAGTCTCCGCATCTTCCATGAGCGGTGCTTTTGGTGGCTTGTTGGCTTCGGTATGTCACTTGGAGGAACTCGACGTTTAAGGCCTCTGACACCGTATCCTAAATAGGGCTTGCTTGAAATACGTCAGCTCGACCATCTGTGCGTTCCAGAATCTAGTGGCATGCTAGCTCGACTTGACTAATTTCCGCTCTCAGGCCGCATGGACAGTGGAGGAACATTTGTACGTGTGGGCGGGAGTGCCTTCCGAACGTCGTTAAACGCTCGCCTGTTTTCTAGTTTTGGTCGAAGGTGCCATCACCATGGCCCTGAGCATTGTCGCCTTCTTTTTCCTCCCCGGAAAGCCCGAAGAAACGAAATTCCTGAACGACAGGGAGCGCGTTATTGCGACCGAGAGATTACGAGTTGAAACAGCAGGCTTGGTAGGCATCTAATCTTGAATCTTTCTAGCACGTTCGTACGACTGACCAGTTTGGCGACCCTTCAGAGTAAAACTGAAAAGACTGATTTCAAGTTGGTCCTTCGCGCCTTCACCAGTGTCAACAATTGGCTGTGCGGAGTAAGTATCGTGAGACTCGAATCGTAGAAATACTAATTCGAGTCCGTTCCAGCTTGGGTTCCTTCTCTGCAACATCCCGGTATACTTCCTGAATCTTTTTACGATTTGCGCATGCTCAATCTTTACCCCTTTTCACAGACCCAAGGTATCTCCCTCTTCATGCCGACCCTTCTCAAGGGTATGGGCTACGGAACTATCGAATCCCAGCTACGTTCGGTGCCCCCATACGTATGTCGGTAAATCCACTTGCTGTGCTCTTCTTCTTATCAGCGTGCTTCTAGGTCGTTGCGTGCTCCTGGTCAATCTTCGTTGCCTACGGGTCGTACCGAACCCAACGGCGGGGAATTTGGGTCCTCTTGACTTCGTTGTTTGGTATTACTGGTGCTTCAATCCTTGTCGGGAGCGCAAATAAGCGTGCAGACTATGCCGGGCTTTTCTTACTTGCCATGGGGGGTACGTTACTCTGAGCACCGCCGACTGGTTTCGAACCTTACTATCTGGGTTCGTAGTCTTCCCTCTCGGCCCGTTGTTCTTGAGCTGGGTATGTGCTGCTTTACTGAATGTGGTCGGGTGATTGTGACTGAAGGTTCTTCCTTCAGGCAAATAACAATGCAGCTGTAAGATGTCCGGCTCGATCTGCTGTTCAACGAAGTCCGATACATTTCGTTTGTAGCCCCACACTACTCGTGCCGTTAGTTCCGCTATGGTTGTCTCCATTGGAACGATGGGTCCAATTGTTTCATCCTGGGCTTACCTTCCAACTGACGGGTAAGCTTACTTTTCTGATTGCCCTGACTTAGAGCTGACTTCTCCCGATATAGTCCACGTTATATCACAGTAAGTCCTCTGTGCATTGCAACCTGTGTAATGTTATATCTATTTTGCTATGCAGGGGAACAGCATCCTCATTGGAGCCATTGGAGGTCTCTTCATTTCAACTGTGAGTATCACGATGCGAGACCCCTACCCCTGGGCTAACAACGAATTGAAACATTAGATCGTTCTTATCCTCTACAACACTTGGGAGAACAAAGCTCGTGCAGCTGGTCGTCGCGACTGGCGTTTGGATGCGGATGACGAAACTGTTGCCAACCTTGGTCACCTTCACCCCCGGTTCCGCCTCACGATCTGAGCCCGTTCTTTTCCACTCACGACATCCATCTATCTCTTTCTTCGTGGTATCGCAAAAACTTCAAGCAAGATTCATCAAACCATTCAACATTTGAGCTGGATGTCATGTCAGGGGTGTCGAGTCCAACCTCGACTATTCTCTGGCTTGCTGAGGAGTTCAACTCTCCTGCACCCATGCTCGTTAACTTTATTGCATTCTCCCTCCTTTTCCTCTCTACTTTTGGTATCCCGGTGCATTTGTGTAATATGATTTACAAGTTCAACCTTAACACTCGATCTCGTTTAATGACGGTCTTTGAAACTTGGCACCACGTCTACGCCGACAGAAATTTCCACCCGCTCGAGAGCAATGCGTTCACAGCTTCATCGACTTTGTTCTTAGGCACCAGCACGTAGTCCGTGTCCCTACAGAGTGAGTCAAGTCAATCCGGGCACTCACGGTCCCTAAGCGTTTGTGTCACCCACCATGTCGATACAGCAAAGATTGGGACTTCAGCATCCCTCAGCGGAGTACTTAGATTATTAAGAATGCCAGTTAGGTCATGCGTTAGTGGGCCTGGGAGTTGGCAGTCAGTAATGCCTGATGCGTCGAGTGTCGTCGCTCGACATCCACCTTTTATTTTGATGCAACGCCAAAGGGAGTCTTGGACGTCGAGGTCCGCTGGGATTTGGTCTGTGACTATGGAAACCTCTTCTGGTGTTCGGGTCACCGAGATGAAGGAACATGAGGTCGAACTTCCAGTGCCGGTGAGCTGAGCAAGGATCTGGGGCGGAATCGACGACTGGGCGGCGAGTCGGAAAAGAGCAAACTCCTTTTCAAGGAGGATTAGGTCGGGGAATGACGGGCTTGACATAGCAGGGTAGAAAGGGGGACGAAGCAAAGTCAAAAAAAAAAACCTTCGTTGATTATGTGATACAGTATGGTGATAAACCGGGCGGAGCTAGGTAGCTATGCAGATGCAATCTAAACCAATGGGAAGAAAATGCAGGCGGCGTCGTAATAATCGTATGGTCCGAGACAGGAGCTTAGCGTTGCTGTGAAAGGACGTCAGGGTACATACGGTTGCTTTTGCGTTCGAGGGACCTACCAAAGGCTGAATTATCTGCTGGCGTTGTTGGGCCAACCAACTACTTGGTGCGGCTCGTTGCTGTCGTTGGTTTCCCAGGTGTTGTCGAGCGACTTGCATTCCGAGCTCATGGTAAGCGCTTAACATAAGCTGAGACTCTCTGCGAGCTTGCTCCTGAGTTCGGCGAAGAATCGTCTAGAGGTCCACGCTCAGTCTGATTGTTGACGCATCTACTGGGCTGACTCGCACCTTGGTCTTTTCGTTATTTTCCACCATGGCCTTCATCTGAGCGCGTAGTGCAGTCTCCGTCTCCGCAGCCGAAGCCTAAGGAAGCTCTCATCAGCAACTCACGCGACTTAAGGATGATGAGGGCGAATGCAAACCTGTGCAGCTTCTCCGGCTTTCGCTTTGGCCTGCTCGTTGAAAAGCTTGTCCTGTGATTTTATAAATTGCTTCGCCTTGAGTAGCTTGTCTTGAACGGTCTTGACCTGCTCCTTCAACTGTACGTTTTCCTCGTGCAATGCAAGGAAGCGAGCTTTAGCCTCCTCAGGCAAATCCTTTCCTTGGATGACCGAGCGAAGGTCCCTGTATTAAAGGTTAGCAAACTATCACGGGTCACCAAACTAGATGCGCACCCGAAGACTTTCTCTCGCTCAAGCATTTTCTCCCTGACACCAATACTCTCAGTCTGAAGGGTTACCTTCTCCATCAAAAGGCCATTGATTTGCTCGAGTTGCATCTTATTCTTATCCCTAAATTCTCGAAGCTGACCGTTGAGTCGGTCGATCTCCGCTTCTAGTCCCACTTTATCCTCGTTTACGGACTCTCTAAGGCTGGCAAGGATGTCGAGTTGATCCTTATTCACGAGGTTGACTTATAGTAGAGCGGATGTTAGGCGAGAACCCGCGAAGGTAACCGGAGCACACGTACGATCCGACTTCGCTATTGTCAAATCCCGACTAAGGCGGTCGTTCTGGACTTCGAGCTCAGCAGCCTTCTTCCGCAGTGCGTCGAGCTCTTCTATGGTCTCGTTCAATCGCTGTCGAAGGGCAATGGCGGCTTCGGGACTATAGATGAACTGATTAATCACCAGAAAACGTCGCGTTTGGTCAAAAATTGCTCACCCATCTCCGTAAGATTTCCCGCTGCGGATCTCCTCGAGATCGCTCTGAAGTACCAGCTTCTCTCTGTGCGCAGCGAGATAATCCGCCTCGTAGCGAGCCTTCATTCGGTTGGCATCTTCAAGAAGATTCTCCAGCACAAGAATTCGACTAGCTTCCGCCTGATTGGACTTGGCTGCCTCAAGCTCTCGCTTCAACTGACGGACTTGAAGCTTCAAGTCCGTCATTGTTGTTCCCGTAATGGCATCATCTAGCTCGCCACCTAGACCATCTTCATTTTCTTCCATCTCATCCGCAAGCTCGTCTAGCTTCTGTTCAGCGGTCGGCGTTGCTGGCTCCCCGTCAATGATTTGTTGAACGGCTTCCGACGTTGTCCTCGCAATCGGCACTCGGGGGGCAGCTTTTGTTGCTACGGTTCGCAGCTCAAGTTCCTTGACGCGCTCCTGATAAAGCTCGAGAGCCTCTGCATCCTTTGCTCGCTCGTCGAGGCTAATCTTGAGCTTTGTTTTGACTTGATCAAGTTCGAATTTGAGACCTTCCATGTCTTTCTGTTTCGTTGAGTTCTTGCTTTCGAGATCTGAGATTTGATTCTTGTATGACTCCATGAGAGGCTTAAACGCTGCTACTTTGCGATATTCCTCCTCGAGAGAAGCGTTCTTGTCCACGAGAGAAGCATTTTGTTCTTCGAGAGCCTTTAGAGACGCGTCAGAAGTCAAAGGATAGGGTCCGTATCAAAGGTGAGATCAAACCTTGACGGTCCTTCGCAGGTCAGCGCTCTCTTCGAGCTTCTTCTTGTACTTTTCCATGACATTCTCCGTCTTCTGCAGCTTGTCAGCAGCATGTCGGTATCTAAGTAACTCGGTTAAAACCTGCGAATTCCACGATCGTTATTGAACGAGTGCGGCTTACTCGTCTAACTTGTCCTTCAGGCGAGTAGCCTCGTTCGCTTTGGCTTGTAGTTCCTCCACCTATGAACGAAAAATTTAATGGGAAATTCGGTGTCAAGATAAATTATTTCCACCTTTCGGGTCATCTCAGCGACTGCATTATTCTGTTTGTCGAGTTCACTCTCGGCGAGTCCGAGATTGTCCTCGCTCTTCTGACTTGGTGGGAGGTGGTCGGGTAATGAGCTACCGACCCCTGGAGAACAGTTTGGCACCTACAGCTCGGCACGTAGACGATCGATTTCAGCCTTGAAGTAAGCATCCGACCTGTTGCTCTGTTGGTCAGCCACTTGCTGTCGCACTTCTCGCAGATTTGAGGTAAGTTCGTCCTTTTCAGCACTGAGGTCGTCCTGATGTTTGAAATGTCAATGCCTGGAAATTAATTGGGCGTTCATTGAGCGCACAAAATTAGTTTGGAGGGTTCGGTGTTCGTTTAGTATGTGTTGATATGCTTTGTCTAAAGCCTCTTTCTCGACCAAGATGCGGCTTCGTTCAGACTGGATTTGGTAGTAATGGTCGTCCCTATTAACGAGTGAGAACCCAAAAAGTAAGCATCCTCGAAAGCTCACGTACTCAGTCATGCGTTGCTGTTCGGTGTCAATCGAGTCCAGCGGGGCCAACTTGGACATAACCTTCAAGGCCGAGGCACTGTGAGCAGAAATGCCTCCTCCCTCGCAATTGAATCTCCTTACCTTCTCAATGGCTCGCATCAGGGAGCTCTGATGCGACTCGTTTAATCCCTGTATGCTTTCGACGACTTCTTTCTTCTTCTCGCTTTGAACTGCTATCCCAATCGTCAGACGACATAAGCGCAGGGTCTCAGGGACGTTGTAGTCCTTGGCGACTGCTTGCAGGTCGGGCACCTCGAGTGCGCTCGCGGGCTGGTGCAAAACATCAGCGTAATATTGAGTAATGAGGCGGTATAAGCGTTTCAGCGAGCTGAATCGGAGAACCCAGTTCTCCATTGCCTGAGCGGGACGTGATGGAGGTCGAAAAGTCTGCGCGTCGCTGTCGTTGTTTGGAGTTTGCCGGGTAGGAAGAGCAAGACACAGATTAGACAGCCGTACAAGGGCCTAAAACTGGTCTAATCTTTACTCACATATTGGATAGAACGTCGAAAAGAGCCGTCCCATCACTCAGATCCGCGATGGAGTTGATGGGTCGCGACAGAGGAAACGTCCCAACCCATGCAACAAAAGCCGCCGACTCCTTCTCTAACTTTGAGATATCCGCCATTATATTGACAGAGAAGGTAGCAGCGATGGACGAAGCGCAAAAGGCAGAGTAGCGGAGGAGGAAGGGTGCAGGTAAGGCTAGGTAGGATTCGAATTCTCAGAGTAAACACGCGTGTGATAAACGCCACAGAGTTCGAGACCCTATTTGCAGACGAGCGTGTCTCACCATACATCGCACCATGACACGGGATGATTGCCTTCCTTTTAGTAAAGAAACTCCGTATACAGGTCTAGAATGTAGCGTCTTGTCTACCTCCGCTGAAGTGTCCTCGTCTCTCGATCGGTAAATTCTTCGGGTCTGGCACGGACCAGGTTGAGTGTACTCGAAAGTCACGGCGTT
This sequence comes from Tulasnella sp. 424, assembly GCA_019633425.1. NCBI lineage: Eukaryota > Fungi > Basidiomycota > Agaricomycetes > Cantharellales > Tulasnellaceae > Tulasnella > Tulasnella sp. 424. The sequence continues at coordinate 233,395 of WSUB01000050.1, read as the reverse complement.
TAAAGCATCGAGAGGGATTCCGTGGCGCTTTAATACCTTCCGAGCGAGTGTCCTCGCCAGAGGCCTGGGGCAAAGGTGAGCTTAAATCCAAGGAAGCGCCTCCGAGTCATGTCCCGTGATCTCGGTCTCCGCACATGCGTCTACTACCAACCTTGAAGGACTCACCATGGCTCTGCCCGTATCCTTACACCCATCGACGACCCCTCAAGAGCTCGAATTCATTGCAGGCTACGAAATGATAGAAATTTTGCCATCCGTTCAAACTGATCGGATTCGCGTCCTTTCCGTGAGTGAGATCATCCACGAAAAGTATTACAGACAGGTGTAAATCACGGTCTCTCCTAATTACAGGGTACATATGGTCCACTTGATGCTCTCAGAACTACCAAGGTGCCTCTGTGGATGGCAGTTCATCTAAAAGCCAGAAAAAAGTGCCGAATAGTTCCCCCGGCTTGGTTGACAGTTGGTGAGGATACCGAAGTGCCTTCCGCCGAGCTTTATGGACTTGTTCCGCTAGATTGCTGACTAGGCCCACACTAAGACTATCTCCAGGACCGCTTAAATGAAGAAACGTCTGATAAAGCATTTAGTCTTTTACCTTTCCGATATGCCGAGATTTCGAAGCTTCTGCTCGATTCGTGAGTGAAACTGTCTGCTGAATACTGAATCTGAGCTAACGCGTATACTGGGATGATATCATTCGCTGTAGTGCTTCAGAAGACATCGAGTCGGCAGACAAGATACGGTTGATTCTCAAAGACATTCACGAAGCCCGGCAGGCAAAGAGCCGGGAGGGTTTGCACCAAATTAACGATGTTAACGTTCGGGTAAGCTGCTGGATACTCCTGCAGCACAATCATGTCTGGAATTTGGGAATTGCAGGTCAGAAACATCTGCTCTCTGGAGCTCAATGATATTCGTCCTTCCTTCGTCAAGTCCATGAGCATTCTGATCAAACTGACCCCTCAAGCTCAGCAGCGTTCTGAAGAAGAGGATACCTTCCGGGACTGGAGTATGGGCGACGATTCTTACCCTATCGCTGCAGACTCGACGATGGACACAGAATGGTAACCTGGGATGGTGGCCACCACATCGCTTTCACGGAAGATGAACATGTAGCCATGACTGGATAACCTAAGTCGACTGGGTGTAGTGGGCGTGGCCGTGATGCTCTGAAAATAGCGGCAGGTCGGAGTTACATCGCTGCCAACTGGTCGGCTACTTCCGTGCAGAGCACGAAGGAAGGGGCGACGAGTTATGCAGATAGGGTATCTGCACTGTGTTAGACGATAGAAGAGGAATCGTCATGCATGCCAGTTGATGCGTCTGGACTGGGTTGTGTGTCAGGGCCCCCTTGTGGGACAAAAAAGCGAAGGCGCACGGCCGTGTCCAGGTCGAAAGTCGTCCTTTGAACCGTTGTGAAATTTCGATTGGAACCGACTTACATCAACACCTCCCCCTCACCTGCCTGTCGCCCCCAAGACGTCCTTTGCCCCCAGATGATGCTTGGCCAGTCTGGCCACCCTAATATACATCAGATGCAACAACAAAATCAACAGAATCAACAATCACAACAAGGTGGCCAGCAGCAACAAAATCCTCCACAAGGACCCCCACCGAACGGCCAGGACTACAACCTAAGTAACGTCCTACACTTTCTTCAGACCGAGTGGAGACACTATGAGCGGGATCGGAACGAGTGGGAGATTGAACGGGCCGAGATGCGCGTACGTCGACACCGATAGCGGTCACAATCGACGTTGCTACTCGGCCATTTGCTCACGTCTATTTCCCTTCTAGGCCCGAATTGCTCTCCTGGAAGGCGAACGGAGATCATTCGAAAATGTGAAACTGGACTTGATGCGTCGCATCAAGATGCTGGAATATGCTCTACGGATGGAGAGGTAAGTGACGAGTGCCTACGTAGTCCCGACCTGCACCTCTTACATGCCCACGTCTCGGCATTCGCGTCGACGTTCCGTCTTAGGTCAAAGCAACTGAATCAACCGTCTTCGGCGATCCCACCGCAAAAGGCTGCTTCGTTGCAAGGACAATCTGTCAAAGAGGAGGGCTCACACAAAGAGGGTAGTGGTAACAGCTCCCCGCGAAGTGAGGACTCTCCTTTACCTGGCACTGGCGAGAACCGACTATCGATTGGATCGTTGAGCGGACTGCCGAATGGGACCGGCCCAAACATGACCTCGAGCGCTAGTGGGCCCGTCTCGGCTCTGGCTGCCGGCGGGGGTGTCACTACAAACGCTCGTCCACAAACTTGGGCTGGTGTACCTAACGGTGCCGCTCTACCCGCTGCACTCGGAAAACCTCCTGCTGGTCGAGACGCCAAGGGTCGCGCAAGGAGCCGAGACTTCTTGAAGCAATGTTTGCAAGAAGTCAACTACCTTACGTCCTCTGCGGCTCTCAATCCACTCCCCAACCGACCTATCCTCACTGCCGCAGTGGCCACTCAACCTCCTCAGCAGCCGCTTCAACATGCTCAGGCATTACTGGCCGCTCAGCAACAGCAAGGTGGAGGTTCGACGTTGGCCCCTGGAACCGGAATGCCTCTTTCGCTGCCCAACCTTCCATCGTTCGATCAGCAGCAGCAGCAGCAGGCGGGGTTTGGGACGGCGGCGAATGGAGCGAGTGGGTTGAATAGTACCCTTTCTGGTTTCAACGGACGACCTCGCAAAGTTGTGCCTGAAGTTGGCAAAGACTTCCCTACGCTCAACGGGATCGGTCCCGCCGCACCCAGCATCTCAGCTCCCCAACAAGCGACAGGTGCCGGCCAGAATGCCAATATCGTCTCCGAGCCTCCAAATATCCCTCCTCCAAACCCTGCACTTCTCAACGCTGACAGGGACAAGGATCGCGCCGGCGGAGCCGGGAGCCCCAACCCTGTGGCACTCCAACCGTTGGTTGCGGAAGGTACAGAATCAGGGCTGTCTTTGGAACGACAGTCTAGCAAGCAGACGGACGATCAAGGAAGTGCCTCAACCGGGGACAGTGAGACAAATCAGATTACCGCGATCTTCCGACCGGACGCAGCCGGAGAGTGGAAGGAGAGGCTACGAGCAGCTGCTGAGGCAGTGGAGCGCGCGAAAGGTGGGCAGTGACTCGCGCTATTCGATTCTGATTCCAATTTATTGACTATATTGTATAGCGGAAGAAGAGCTGGCTGCGCTGAGCACTGGTGGTTCTATCAAGGATGACGACGACGATAGTGTATCTGACGATGGCGATACTGTCGTTGGAGACGACAAGTTATGGAAACCACGACGAACATTAAGAAAGTGCGTTAGCTGATTATCTTTAGATTCGTGAAGTCCAGCCTGACGCCTCGCTCGTAGTCACTTGGACGCCGTCCGAGCCTTGGCTTTCCATCCCTCGGAGATGTGCCTAGCTACCGGAGGTGACGACTTGACGATCAAAATTTGGAGGATGGACGCCAGCGACTTGGTCTCGAACTCGTAAGTGGTATCTCAGGCCTTGGGAGGACGTAAACTCACATCGCTTCTGCACAGCTCTCAAGGGACCGAAATTGAGCCTCAAGTGACCCTGCGCGGGCACTCGTCTCCCGTGACCCGACTAGTGATTTCGGGGAGCCGAAATATTCTCTACTCAGCTTCGCTCGATTCAACCATCAGAGTATGGACGATACCTCCGCAAAACCAAGCAACCTATGCACCGTTCGATGCCTCTCGCGCCAAAGGAGTGCTCGTTGGCCATACCGATGCTGTGTGGGACTTGGCGTTGCTTCGGGACGATACGCTACTCGTAAGCGGTGGCGCAGATGGAGCAGTCAAAGTTTGGGATATTTCGTTACCCTCCGCCCCTCTCAAGCTTAGCTGGGGCTACAATGGAGTCGACGGCGAGGCCGAATCGAATCTTGGCATTACGAGTTTGGACGGTATCAAGACTGATCTCAAGAAAGTCGCCGTGGCCTATTCGAACGCAGTCGTCAAGCTATTCGACGTTGAGACTGGTGCAGAAGTTGCCAGAATGCAGAGTGACGCTACTTACGGTGGGTATAAAAGAAGCCCCCATGATTCCTCCGCTCACGCTTAGCTCCATGTAGATGGCACGCCTGCCACTCAGATCAACAGGATCGTATCGCACCCTACAATGTCTATCCTTGTGACCGCACATGAAGACAAATACATCCGATTATTCGACATCACAACAGGTACGCGTGATGCATGCCCACTTATCGCAGCAGTGATTAACATGGTCGATTTTAGGTGCTTGCACGTACTCTATGTTGGCGCACACTGATGGCGTTACGTGCCTCTCGATCGATGTTACGGGCTTCTCTCTAGTGTCCGGTGGACACGATTGCTCGATCCGCTTCTGGGACATCATGGGCAACAAGGTCTGCGTTCAAGAAATCACGAATCATCGCAAGAAAGCGGACGAGGGCGTCCTGGATGTCGAATACTGTCCTAGCCTGCCGATCTTGGCGAGCGCTGGTGCAGACGGCATCGTGAAGCTGTACGCATCGTCATAGAGGGACCTTTCATCACGACTCGCTCGTGCCTTCGCACCCACATATATCGATACCACATTGGGCGAAATTCCTCATTTTTGCTGTATCCGAGTCTTGTATATGCTTTCCGCTGTTTTTAATCTAACGAATTGCTATGCCAAACCCGGACTCCCTACGCTTGCGAAGACGCTCATGCCTCGAACTGCGTGAACCCAAGACTCCCGTGATCTGTAATTTTTTTTTTTTCCGGGTGTGTTGGGGACGGTGATGTGAGGCGTAAACAACGCTTTCCACGTGCATTTGGAGGTCACCACCGTGTCGAGCGGCGCGTCCTACCTGAAGCATTCTTCAATAGAGCGCTTTCTACAGGCCACCAACACCTGATACGGTTCTAAGCATCGCGCTCAGTCCCTTGGGTTGATTGTAGGGGCCAGCGGGACCCACTGCGGACGAAGGGATGTGTCCCAGGACAAACAAGCGAGTATTTTTCTCTCTGGACTGACACCTCCCCCCCTTCCCTTTCCGCACGCCGCATACCACAGCCCAACATCGCCCTCGTCACTCTTTCCCGTCTACGGCCATCGCCAGCTCTCTGCGCGCAACTTCACACAAGATCCACGATGTTGCTCGCGCTAAATCCATCGCCCTCAGCTTTCTCTCCAGATCGTCATGGTCCTGCGAGCGGCCCCTCGGACCACTCACACAGGCCCTCGACATCCCAGCAACAGCAAAACAGTTCACCCCAGTCCCAACCAAAGCAGTCATCTCCATCCTCATCGACATCGCTCAGTGGCAAGGAGTGGAGGATATCCGTTGGTTTAACCAACGACGTCCAGTTTGTCCCAGCGAAGGATGCAAGTGTCCTCGGCGCCGGTATCGACGGCAAATACAAGCCCATCAGCGACTCTGACATGGAAATGTCAGACTCGGATGCTGACATTGCTGCCGTGCCATCTCGGTCCAACGGCAAGGGCAAAGCGAAAGCGACTGACGAGGACGTCGAGGTCAGTGGCGGGGATCCTCTGGACAACCGTTAGCCCGCCAACTGGTACTGATGAAATATCTCTTTCTCTGCAAAGATGGGCGAACTCAATACATCATTAACCTCAAAGCCATCGTCGAGCGCCCCGGTCACGTCCTCATCAAGTGGAGCCGTCGGTTCATCTACATCATCCAACGCCACTGTTGTTGCTTCGGAACCACCACGCGTCCGACTACGACCAATTCCAACACATTGGCCTCCGGGTTTGAAGCTTGGCCGAGGTCTCCTCAACAGCGGAAACACGTGCTTCCTAAACAGTGTGCTACAATCCTTGCTCTACACCCGTCCTCTCCTGCATATCCTTCGACATCATGCGAATTGTGGGTTTCCGACCTTTGCTGGTGATTAGTGATCGTTAGAGGCTGACTGGCCGAACCCTTTCAGGTCCAATCACGGGCTATTGCGTGGTTTGCGAACTCGCAAAGGTTATGGAGACGAATTTCCAGTCGAACCAGCGTGGATACTTTAACCCCAGAAACATCAGCCAAAAGCTACCTCGTACGTCTATGCCCAGTCGATCAGGTGTACCCATTAACTGATGGAACCTTGATAGTCATCGCGAAAGGCATGAGACTAGGCCGTCAGGAAGATGCTCATGAGTTTCTTCGGTACATCATCGATGGCTGTCAAAAGGTTTGTCTCCAGAGGTTCCTGCCGAAGGAGCGACCCAAACATGCGGAGAACACTTGGGTGCACAGAATCTTTGGAGGCAAAACTCGAAGTCGGGTGGCATGCAAGCGTTGTGGCCATAACTCAGATACGTTTGAGACCTGTCTCGACCTCAGTCTGGACTTGGGTCAAGGTGTGACGACGGTTGAAGAAGCGTTCGCAGCATTCGTCAAGCCAGAGCGCCTTGGTGGAAAGGGGGACGATCGATACAAGTGTGAAAAGTAGGCAGATCCTAGAGTGTCTCCTCCGACTCGTTCTGACTTTAGGTGTGGTTTTAGGTGCCAAGTACCCGTCGACGCCGAGAAACAATTTTCCATTGAAACTCCCCCACAAATCCTTACCGTGCATTTGAAACGTTTCACTGGGACGGGTCGGAAGATTGGCCGCGCTATTGGTTATCCCATTTCCCTCGACCTCGCACCGTACGTCAGTGATGCAACGGTGAGTGGGCTGAATCGCTTTCGTTCCCCGAATACCTTTGCTCATAGCCGGCATTCTAGGACCCACTAATGTATTCTCTCTATGCCATCATCGCTCACTCGGGCTCCGGGCCTCACTCGGGCCATTATTTCGCTCACATCAAAAGCCCAAATGACCGCTGGCACGAGATGAACGACGAGGATATCTCACCGGGCACCGACTCTCCACCCCTGCACATGAAAGAGGCGTACATTCTTTTCTACATCCAGACGCCTCCCTATAAGCCCCGAGTCTCGAAGCCGTGGCCTACCAGAGTTCCATTCCCACTCGACGGCGGGGAAGTTGAGGCGGCACGAAGTACCTCGTTGCCATCCCCAGCAGTCGCCGAAAAGGCATTCGGAAGTCCAGACATTGCTGCCGCCTCTGCAAGGGAACAAGAAAAGATTTCGGCGACGCAGAAGGCACTGAGTCTCAAGATCAACCAGGCCGAGACCATGAAAAAGTCGGGCCCCGCTAGCCCCGTGACCTCGACGGTCACAGCAGTGGCGGTTCCACCCAGCACCCGGCCTTCTCCTGCGTCCGGCTTGGTCGATCCTGGAGACGATAACGAAGATCTGGGGGTGAAAGTTGACGCTTCCGGGGCCCCTCATCCAGCTGAGCCGACTGCTGCCCCAAAGGTTATTGGCCCTCAGCTTCCCCCCGGACGAAATCCGCCCTTGGCAGCATCTGGACCCTCTGTCACATCGGTTCTCGCCGATTCGGTCGACAAAATGAACCTTTTGTCGCCGATCAACTCCAAGTCCTTCTACGGCGGATCTGATAGTAACCCCAAAAAGAGGGCGTCTTCTCCGATCACGGCCGACACAGACAACGGAGCTGTGTCTCGCAAGAAGAAGCGGAGTACCGATGCCCGTAGCCTAATGTCGGGAGTAGCGTCAGATACCCTCGGATTGAAGAGCAAGGAGGACGTGCAGACAAAGTTGTATCCCGGCGGAACTCCCGAAAAGTACAAGCCCTGGCAGTCCAGTGGCGGTATCAAAAAAGGCATGCAGAAGAAGAATAAGCATCGGAGCCTAATGTAATGTTTGTGGTTCTGCTTTAGAGTTTTCGTCTTATTCGTATTCGTCAGCCACTTTTCTATACGGACAATCCTTCTGTATCCTCTTGGATTGCTTCTTGTGCCTACGCTTGTAATGATAGATGGGGTCGTCATATCGCTGAGGACTTTTCTTTTGGCACGTATGGCATGGTTCGGCTCTCGTTTAAATAAAAGTCGTGCGAGTCTCGGCTGCCTTAACTTGCACAACGACCGCTGAGAATACCTTTCCTGCTACTCATCTTTCGAATGGAGTCCCAATTAGAAGACGTGCTTCGGAAGTGGTACGAGCCTTCCTCATATTGTTCCGTTCGGCACGAAAGGAACAGGGCTGATTTATAAGACTATGCCTCGATGCTCACGACTTGGTTAGCATGAAGGCGCCTTCAACCACGGGGGTCATCATCCTCGACAACCTGGGCCTGTGTATCGGATGTGAGTTCGCTCTTCCTGCGATCGCGAGCTTTAGCTAATATGTAACTCCTTTCTTCCGTATAGGTAGAGGAGAGCTGCTTGAGGGAGACGCAGGTCCAATTAGGGCGTTGATTGCCAGCGCCACAAAAGGTGAAGAGTCCAAAGGAGAAGTCTCGTATAAAAGCAAGTCAGTGCGAGTGCAACCGATGGACTGCGTTCGATATTATGGCTCGCTGACCATTTCGGAATTCCCGCCGCCTACAGGCGACTGCAATTTCACAAAACCCCCGAGTATACATTTGCCTTGCTGAGAAACCACACATTGCCAGGTCCGGGTAATGCTGATGACACGCCGGTTTCTGAAAACGAGGTGGCAGACACGGCTCTCCGAGGATTGGGCTTTTCGAACTCGGAGAACTGATCAGAAGCAGGCCAATACTTGACAGAGGTAAACCTTTCGTGTTGGTCTAGTAGACCTTGGCTGACTTTTCGTCAACGGTCGTCCTTTCAATGGGCATACGACCAAGGGTTCCAGATCTGTGATGCTCAGGACTTTTGACCAGTGGAAGCATGCTCGCATAATTCAGTAGAAGCGGACGGCCAGATACAATGATGAATACAATGTAAAACAAGGCGCATAAGAAATGGGTACCGCCGCTTCTCTTGATATGCGAAAAGGGTGGCAAGAAGCGCCGGAAGAGGTTGTGAGGAAAGAGGGATCTTATACCTTGAAGGCACGAGACTGCAGTCGTTGGAAGCGGTCGGTCAAAACTACCGGACAGACGAATGAAGAGATGGAAACGTACTGTTCGGCGACCACGAGCCCGTTCGAATTTCCGTCCCTTTGACATGACCTTTGGCTTCTTGTGCTTGTGAGGACCTTGAAAAGACGAGGTAAGTGACCCGCAAAATCGCCGCAAAGGGCTTGGTACGACACACCGAAGCCAAAGTGCTTGATTGCCTCGCGATGTGACCGAGGACCACGCATAATGAAGGTGTTGGTTCCCGTCGGTGCACGGAGCGCAAGCTGATCGAAGGTGATGATCTCGCCCCCGGCCTTCAAGATCCTCTCCCGAGCAGGTTGGGTTACCCGCAGAGCGGCGATGGTCAATTTTGGCACCTCAACTACTCGGATGTCGTCGGTTACAGGTCCAATCGCAACGATGAGCTTCCCCTCCTTTGCAGCTCTTGTATCGGCGATCTTGGAAAGGGAGATTGGTGCGCGGTTGGTCTTGGAGATGAAGAGGTTCTTGAGGATGATCTGCACACGACGGAGCGCATGAATAAATAAAAAGGATTTCGGCAGAGTGTCGCGAGTAGCCTGACCTGGTTGAACTTGGAGTTCGTGCGGCGGGCAAGGAAGCGGTAAAGCTGCCCAGCAGGGATGAACTTTAGTGAAGGTACATCGACGACATTGAAAGCTTGACTAACGGACCTTCACCAAGAGCAAGAGATACGGGTCATTGCTGACTGGTGCCTTTCGGTTCTTGTTGCGGACGTGATGATTTCGGAGATCGATACCCTGTCAGGCGCAATTAACCCAACGTCAGTACAACATCCTTTCTCAAACTGAGCCGCAACAACATGGGAGCAACAGGTGGCGACGGGGACTGTAGGCAAAGCGGATATTCACCATTTTTGACGGTCTTGAGGTCTTGCTAACTGGTCTGGTCTTGAGCGCGTCGTCTAGTCTTGAATTTTGTCGATAGGGTCCGGTTCGCACGAAAGCTGACACATTCGGCTCACCTCCGACTCTGCCGCCTAACTCCTAACGCCGTCCCTCAAGAAGCCGAAAGTTTTGCTTCTGAACCGTCAACCACACCAGCACAACGCGATATCAACGATGGTGAGTTTCGTTTTGCTCCCTCCACCACCACCACCAACCCAGCCCTTCCACTTTCGCCGCCACCTAACCTATCTTCCCCCACTAGTACGCCGGCGAAGCAGACAAAGGACCCGCTATGGACCCATACGCAGACGCCCCAGGCGGCCATCCCAATGGTGGAGCAGCTCCCGCCAACGGCAATCCTGATGCGCCTCCCATGAACGGAGGCCGAGGACGCTCTAGGTCCCGTTCGCGCTCTCGCAGCCCTAGAAGGTTCTCCCCTGGAGGAGCATCAGCATCTTACAATCGTCGAAGGTCTCCCCCTCCCCGTCGGCCAGCTCACGCGCCAATGGTCAGTTCAGTTTATAATCGATCGGATTTCGGCCAGTCGTGCTGATAAAGTGGCAGCAGGCACCCAATCCGTCTAACGTCCTAGGTGTCTTTGGTCTTAGCATTCGCACTGTCGAAAGGCAGCTCGAAGAAGAGTTTTCTCGCTATGGGCACGTAGACAAGGTCACCATCGTTTATGACGCGAGGGTGAGTGGTTCCGCGTTTTCTCATCGATAAAAATTGAAATTCAAGACTCTGTTACTCTCTAGACTGGACGTTCTCGTGGTTTCGGTTTCATCAAGATGGCAGCCGTCGAGGAGGCTACTGCCTGCATCGAAAAGTTGAACGGCGTTGTACGTATCAGACCAAGCGGCATCGGTGTTGTGTGTGGCGTTCACTAATCACCTCGTTCCTGTAGGAACTCGACGGCAGACGCATCCGAGTCGATTACTCCGTTACGGATCGCCCTCACGCTCCAACGCCTGGCGAGTACATGGGTACTCGCCGCGACGATGGTCGTCGAGGATTCGGCCGCTACGAACGCTACGAACGCTATGACCGTGATCGTGACTATGGCAGGGATCGCAGGGACCGGGATCGCGATCCATACGGTCGCGAGGATCGTGGCGGTGGCTATCGTGGTGACTGGCGTGACAGGTGAGCTCGCATGACCCGAGTGCGACTCCCAGATTCCTGACATGGCCTTGCCTTTAGGGACCGTGAGTACCGGAGGTCCCCTCCTCGTGGTAGCAGGTATAGCGCAAGCCCACCACCTCGTCGTCGTCGCAGCTTCTCCCGCAGCCCTCCTCGGGATAAGCGCGATGACATTGAGGCCGATAGCCGTGCCGCCCGCTGGTGATCAGCCAAACCACGACAGTTCTCCCCCAAGGCCGCCATCGTTTTCGTATTCCATGTTTCCATTTTCTTTGTCCTAGGCCTCTTCAAATCGCGTCCGGTGGATCCGAGGGGAATGCTCAATTTCTACGTCGTCCTTTTAATTATTCTCGAAAACCCAAAAGAAAAAGACGCTCTTCAACCCTCACGTACTCAAGTTCTGCGTTGTTTGTTTCCATCCTCTACTTTTGTACAAGTCTGCAATTGCGGCCCGGGTGTCCAAGCTGTCAAGAGTGTCGTATAACAAGATCGTTTTCGCGCATTCAGTTCTTGCAAGTTCTGACTGTCAAGCGGTCGTCGAGCCACTTTCCGCCGTTCAGCTACAGCCATTCTCCGATCAGCTAACAAAGTTCAAGGTAGGGTGGGGAAGCTCGCCAATATTTCTCTCGCCATAATGAAGCATCACCGGGGGGTACGTATTCTCCAATAACCTTGGTTTCGATGATGCGGGCTTTGCAGATAGGCAAGTCCAACGCTGGAGGAAAATCAGTTGGTCCGGCGCCACGTTTGATGTCAATTAGTCGAAACCTTGCAAACCATGCCAGTCTCGAGCGATCAAGGTTAGACTGCGCTGCACGTCCAAAGCTCAAACATCGCATCGCAACGTGCCTTTGGTTCAAGTCGAGATGCCGTCTCCCTGACTGGAGTAATGCACCGAGGAATCGTCAGCACGGTAGGTGATTAATACTCTGCCATGTATGTTGATAGCTGGCTTGGGCAATTCAATGTGGGCTCGTCGATGTTGGGGCCCTGTTTAAAGATCGTACCTTGTTGCCAGTGATTGCGGGTCCTCCCGGGTTATGTTTCGCGGCGTTGGCTTAGTTCCAAGCTTCATGCAGCACAAGACCAGTTCAGAAAGAGTGAGTAAGACTTGAGGTTGTAGTTGAGGGCAAGAGGAGAGGGAGAGAGCGATCAGCGCGACCCTTGGAATAATTCTAGACGGACGGGGAATAGCTAATCCAATTGAACCCCCACGATCCGTTCGAAACTCCGATGTTTGTCAGCTTTCTATGCTCGTTTTGGGTTTGCTTATTATTATTTGCGAGTTAGACTTCTACGTTTGGATGTTGGACTGCTGCCTGATTGGCAGGTTCATCTCAAGCGCTTTGCCCCTTTCATCTCCCCATGTAACCTCTCCAGCCCACATTAGACATCAAAATCACGAATCTATCAGCTCTACTACATACAGATGTTCCAAATGCGGGCACCATAAGCCAGCAACGGCATTTCCGCTTGCAAACCGTGGCAAGGGAAAAGGAAAGGAAAGGGCAGCCACCTGCGAGGAATGCATCGCAGCATAGACAAAGCAGAATCAAGAAAAACACGAGGAAAAAGAAGAGGCACTTCCCGTTATCTCCCTCGGTTACTTCATCACGGTTTTGGAGGGATATCGGGCGGGTTGCGCCACAAAATGTGACCTAGAAGCTTGAGTGTCAACGGAGGATCTGGAAGCCAAGATACTTGAAGACAAGAAAGCGACCGCTACCATGCTGGCAACTGCAGTTTCAGAAACACTTCGGTGGAGGTTTGTGTAGGTATTCAGATCTTGACTAGCGGCAGTACCGGAAGACACTCATTAGCACACTCCATCTTCAGCTATAAAGATGTCCGCACCTGGACCAGTGACCTGACAAAGCATTGTACACAGAAACAATCGCGTGCAATCTATCAACTGCCAGAATAAGCAGAAGAAAAGTGCAGACAAGTCGAAGCAGCGCGATAAACAGCAGATGCCAGCCTTTGAGTGTAAGGGCCGAGTAAAAATCACAGTAGGCTTGGGGACCATAGTGAAGTATGTGAATATAGTGGTATCTCCTGAGATAGACCATGTCCCATACTGCTATGTCTCATTGCCAAGTGATATCCAAGACCTTGTGCGGAGCTCACTGGATAAAAATCTGAGCCAGGTACACTCTCGCTCAATAGCCTCATCTTCAGCTGTTGACAGCACTTCTGAAGATATGGAAGGAAGTACTTAAGAGATATCCCACACCCACCTTCACTCAAGACTTGGTCTTCCAAATGTGGTATGATCTTGCCAAGCAAAAATGGAAGAGTGATGTAGATGAGATTACATCGGTCCGTAACCTCTGGAAGAAGGGAGAGACACTTGGCGGGCTAGGAGAACATAGGTTTGAAGGGTTGGTAATTGAAGAGCCAGAGGGGATGTTGGTGATTGGTTTCCTCGATCCCCAGGATGAAGATCACGTCTTTGAGAGGCGGCAATGGACTCAGCATGTGAGTGCTGGTGTAAGTGGCTAGTGAGGACAATGCTGAATGTGAAGGACATTGCTGGGGGGACCAATCACACTGGATTTGAGGTCTTCACAGTGCAAGGTGAAGCATACAGGTCGGGATTGCCGCTGGGGTCCCTCTTGGTAAAATCAACTGGCATGCCATCACCTGTTGGAGCAAAACAACAGGTTCTAGAGGAGCTCTTGAAGCACTTCAGGATTGCTGGAACCTCATTGTGAAGGTGATGCTATCCAACAAGGACTGGTCAGAGATCAGCGCTTGCCAGCGCATCTACCCCAATGCCAAACACCAGTTGTGTTTCTGTCAGAACACATTTCAGCTCGCCAAGGCTAAACCGCGTTTTTCCGTGTTAACTCCGAAGTCACGTGATCAGGAACCAATAGGAGGAGGGACCGATGGGGGCCATGGTGATTGGCCGGAGGACAAACCTAATTTGGGTACGGCATAATGAATACTGAACTCCTTCCCCTTCCAGCCACGGGGCTTCTATGCCGTGCTTCTACGCAGTCAGCATGTGGGACCTTGTCTTTTGTCTCACTTGGGCATGCCCGTATTACTCATCGTCTTACTCATATGCTACACATTCGTCTTGGGACCGCATCAATGTCTTGGACGTCTTATGCCATGGTCCTCATGTATATAAATCTATGGCGTTGGAGGTTGATGAACTCCAACGCAGCAATAACATTCTCACCCACCACTACCTTGCCCGCTCTCTTCGCCTACTCTGAACCCTGAAGGCTCCCGCTGTGTGGAGTCCTGAGCACCTCACTCCCCTAAGTCCCAACAGTTTCTGGCACTGCCCCTGAGCTGTCAAGAAACAGCTTGCCATCCTCTGACGACAGCTGGGACCATATAACATGGACGAGGTGACCGGTGAGTTCTCCTTTATCAACCCAACATTCCTCCCTCTGGCTCAGCAGTCATCTTCCGCCCCTGAATTGCTGCTGCAAAGAAACTAGTCCCCTGGATCACCATCCGGCATGCACCCCCCACCAAAACTGGCGCCGATCCTGCTGCTGATTGGATGGAAGAGCCGGAGGTTGAGAGGAAAACCCTGCCAAGAATCATGCTGAAAATATTTGGGCAGACTGTGACGATTCTTGACCCAGGAAAGCATGGCAATGTGAAAGCCAAGTTAAAGGATCTGGAAGAGTGAGTTTGAGCGGACATGAACAGCCCAGAGCCCGTTACAGCGTGCTGCGGTGTACTGCGGCACATTGCAAAGTGAACAGCAAGTGGCTGGATAGTATTCGTCGAGCTTACAGGGCTAAGACCAACGAATCCAGTGACAGAAAGGTGAAGTAAACGTTGGGCCAGTTTCCCAAACATAACAGCCCAAAAAGGTAATTTCCTTAGTTCATTAGCTATTGACTTTGGAGTTTTTACAAAGTGTTTGTAGACATACACAAGAAGGAAAAATGGAATTTAACTGGCTAATCAAGTGGGGAATATCGTTATCTAATGTTACATTCTGGAGTGGGCCATCCGTGTAGACACAGATCCCATGGATCCCTAGCACTCATACAGTCTTATGGCCACTTAATTCTGGTTTGCATTAAGGCTACACTAAGACATTGTGATCCTTTATTATGCAAGCCACTTACTAATCAACATGACTTACATAAACTGCCCCACTTATGCTTTGGCCTTTCCCTCCATTATATATGATATGGTTAATAAACTGATACATACAAGGGGACATTTTACCCGTTCATCTTGGTTTACTTGGTGTTGGTCATTGATCCTTACACATGCTTACAGCTTTCCATATCCATTCAGCACCTGAAAGCCCAGCACAGCACAGCCAAGTATTCTTGAGCTAGAGGGAACTCCCTACCAACCAAGTTCTCTGCTGTGGCTAGGGTCGCCTGGAGGGCAATGCTTTGTTCACTTCTAGAAAGAGGACTTGAATGTGAGGCATGTCAGTTATGTAAGCGCCCTGCTTGTAGAGTAGTCAGGCGGAACCAGACTCTACTCTTGCAAGACAGGGCTGCACGCCCTCTCGAAGAGAGTCTGGTACGGAGCTCTATGGGAGGGTTAATTGGTCAGGAAAAGGGTCTTAAACTCACCACGTGGGGGTGCCTATGGCTTATGAATCAGGGGCATTTCACCCCATTGGGCTTGGTGTCATTCCGAATGCGGTGTGGACACCGTGGATTTTGATGGATCTTTACCAAATTGGGGTCTCATGTAAGCGACACATGGAGGTTTAAGACCCTTTCCGGGACCTCTTAACCCTCCCATAGAGCTCCGTCTCTGCCTACTTGTAGAGGACCATTGTCTTGTATTTGTAGTCTTGGTAATCATACACTCTTGAGTTCAGTGGCCATAAGACTTAGATTAGAGAACAATCGCCACCGTACAAAGAGACTAGTCTACAACTACTTATATACCTGTTGCGGAGGAGTTTTGAGGTCCAGTAGTGGAACAGTACCAACCGCAGTCTAGGATACCTAATAATAGCAATTCACACACATGGCTGTGAAGTTGAAGTATTCATAATCAGTTCTAAGCATGTGGGAGAGGCAGAGTTAGTAAGGTTCCAGAGGGGGGATTAAGAGGCAATACGGATTAGGAATAGGGCACCATGGGACAAACACCTCAATGTCACATAGAAAGAGTAGAAAGTGTTGACATTTGTTGACACTTGTTTATATGCTACTGTGGGAGCAAGCACAAACAAATGTTGAACATCGACTTGAAGAAGAAAAAAAACACGTCTCCTGGGACTTAGCTCTGCACATAAGTAGTGAGTGGGTTCAGCTCCCTAGGATGCAAAAAAGGCAAAAATGGAGCTCTCCTCCTGGGAGTCGAACCCAGCTCTTCACCGGGACTGTCACGTGACTAATCTCCTAAATGACAGGGTGATGTTCTACCGATATACCAGAGAAGATGGTTAACATAAATCTCCACCTGTAAGTTAGATGGAGCAAAGTGTAGTTGTCGTTCATGCAAGGCTCATGGCTATTATCGTCCTTTTTGGTTCTCTTCACAATCCCCCGAAAAGCTTAAAACCCGCTTCCTCGCCACTGGTGTTATTATACTACAAATTGGTCTTTACTGATCTCCGTAGTTGAAAGACTTCTCGGCATACAGAAGGTCAGTATTGCAACTGAAAAATTGGCCTATGGCGTGAAACTACAGCTGATGATTTAGCAAAACGGATATCTCTCAGGAAGTATAGTTTGGCCCTAGGAGATCGAGCACATGAAACGACCAGTAAAACGGTATGCAACCCGCATCTTATTGCGTTCGTTGTACCATTTTCTTGGGAGCCCTTATTCCATCTTGGGACGCCCCCGGTTCAAATTGGACCCAAAGCCAAGAGGCCCGAGTCTACCAAGCCCAAAATGCCAAACGTAAAGTTATGAAAGAGGCCCGAAATTACATTCCAGAGTTGACTACAGGTACAACCTAGATCACAATTTCAACTCCTTTCCCAATCAACCACTTGATCGCATCCGCGCTTGCGACCAACACCTCCCGACTCCCAGCGTTCTCCCGTGCGTTTAAAGCTTGGACCAAAGCTCCTCCCAGGTCAGCACCTTTGCTGCCTTGACCACGGATTTGACTGTCTCAGCGTCGGTGGGGAGGTTCGTAAGCAGTGTGCGAGTGCAGACGACTCCGCGGTATGCTAGTTGAGACTGGATTTCCGGTGTTGTGGGTGGAGGTAAGTTGGTCTCGTCGTCGTCGTCGCCGCCATCTTCTTCGTCTCCGCGGCGCCCTTCCTCTGCAGAAGCTATCAGGTCGATGAGGACTCTGAACACCTCAGCCCCGCTTTTCATCTTGTCCAACAGCGACCTCGGAACGTCCGGTGCATTAGCCAGCATCGCCAGCGCTCCCGACGCTGCAAGCCGCGTCTAAGCATCCTCGACATCCGCCATCGCCGGCAAGATCCTCAATCTACTGACGAGCGCTTTATCCCCTTCCTCAGATGGCTTACTCCTCGTCCCGTCAGGCTTCTCGCCTGTATAACGCTCCCAGACCGTATCACTCGCGACGAGGTCGCACAACAGCTCTGTGGCCGCACGTCGAACCATGCTGTTGTCGTCGAGCAGCGGCGTCTCGGTCTTGTTCAAGACGGTGCCGAGACCTGGTTCTTTGTGCGTTGCGACGCGGGAGGCGATGAGCGGACCCAGTGATGCGAGGTTGGTGAGTGCCATGAGACTTTCGAGTTTCTGGAGGAGGGTGCTGGAAGGGTTCAGGAGGAGGTGAGAGAGCGGGTGGACGCCGTCGAGGGATGAAGAGGCATCAGGTCCGAAGAGTAGGATTGGCGACGCGGTGATGGGGAGTTTGGCTAGGGCTTGAATAGCAGGTAGGTCGAGTGGGTCGAGTGATTTCGCTGGTGGGGATGAACTTCCTGCCACTGTGGAATCGAATTTCGAGGGAGGTTTCTTTGGCGGAGGAGCCACCGGAGCATCCTTGAGGCTCGTGAAGGACGCTTCAATCGTTCATTGAAGTGCTTTCACGGCGCCTCCTTGAACGATTTTACCTCTGTTCTCTTTGTCTTCGACTAGGCTTAGGAAAATGCGACCGAGTGCCCTGCGGATGCCTTCGCTCTCCTTTCGATGCGACATCGAAACCAGAGCGGACACGACCCCAGCTTTTAGCACCCTCTTGCACTTCTTCTTCACCACCGCATCGTCCGTTGCCAACTGGTCCTCAGCCTCTTTCCCATCCTGGTCGGCGAGCTTTCCACCCGTCCTCGCACCCTCCTTCGTCATCCTCTTCAACCGGTCCACCTGCTTCTCCTCCTCGCTCAATTTCGGTCGGAGCGCAACGAGGTTGAGAACGATCACAGAAATCCCGTAAAGTAACGCTACGCTCGCTTTCTCCTCTGGGAGGAGGATTTCAGATGTTACGTTGACTGTAGGTTTGGCACCGGTTTGATGTCTTTTGGGAGGTGGGACGAGAGAGAACAGTCGAGTGAGGAAAGCCGTGTCCGCAGAAAGGGATTCTTTGACGCTTGAGTCCATGCTCGAGTAAGCGAGTCCCTCCACAGCATCGAGGATGCTTTGCGACGAGCCAGTGAGGGGTTGCCCTGGCCCGACGGTTTCCTTCGAGCCGACGATAAGGTTCTTCATAAGTTTGGCCAGGGACTCGTCGTCGTCCTTCCTCCTCGCCTCTTCGACCGCGCCGTCCGTAGCGGGACCGTCAAGAGAGGACAGCGTATCCGAACTGACGTCCTCCGCAGTTCCCCGAGAGAGCTTCGTCAGCGTGTTGGCAGCCGCAGCTCAAACTCCTGCGTCGACGTGTCCCTTCGAACTTGATCCTGGAGCCATGAGATGGCGTGCGCCTGGACCACTGGCCGACAAGGCTTGGAACCGCTGGCTTGAGATAGCAGTGCTGCGACGGCCTGAAGCAGTTATCCCGTTTTTGCCTTCAAACAGATCTGGGACGTCCAGAACCGCGCCGGCTACTCCATCTTGTAAGAATATCCCGCTTCCCGTTGCAGAGTCGATTTGGGAGAGTGCTGTGAACAGTCCTAGAGCTGGTATGACCTCCTCTAGCGATGTCGTGGCAAGACGGGATTCGATGATAAGAGAGAACGGTCGGATAAGATTTTGAGTAGCTTTCTCTTAGTCTGATTCGTACGATGAGGTGAGGCCGGCGGTTGGAGACGGTCTCGCATTTGAAACGAGCTTTGAGATTACAAGGTATGCGAGAGAACGGGTTGATGGTTTGGCGGAGGGTAAGAAGAGCAGCGAGGACTGGAGATATTTGCGAGTTGATTGAAGAAGAGGATAGTCCGAGGCCTGACTTTGACTCGAGCTTTTGTAGCAAAGACTTGAGGTCAGTGTCGGTGTCGGACTGCGCCATGACTAAGCCGTCGGTGGTGGTTTGAACAACAAGCGTAGTCAAATACCCCTGGGCTATTCGTCCTAGTATGATTCCTGTGAACCATTCACTTGCAGCTGTACACATCTCATCAAACCTTTCGAATCAAAGTAAAAAGATATTCTCTGAGCCAAATCAACCGTATAGATGGAAGGAGCCACCCAGCTCGTTTCGGGTGAGTGAACTTTAGCTGTGTATACACTCGTTCAAGGCGTCCTCACTTACCGAGCGGGTCAACTTGCAGTCGAATCCCAGCCATTACACCCTTTCGCTCTTTCTATATCCGAGATTCTCTATTGCATCTTCAAAGAACTCAGTATCCCTGACTGTGTTGCAGCCGCCCTGGTGTGTCGGACTTGGGTAGACGCCACGCTAGACTTCATTTGGAAGGACCTGGACTCGCCTCATCCGCTTTTACTACTTCTTAGCACAATCACCTTCAGACCCAATTAGGTACGAAAAATCATTCCCCAAATCTAATTTTTAACGAACTCGCTCTCTAACGCTCACTTTTGGCAGGACTGGGATGACGGTTTTCCACAGACTGATTGGGCTCGGTTTCAATCCTACTCGAAACGGGTCCACTCGATCACCTACGACGGCGGAATTTACGAGGGATGTGGGTCCGCTCTAGAGCATATGAGTCCCGAGTTCCCGGTCAAATTGATATGCTACGTGGCAATAAATCAAGGAACTTACCTCCTCCTCGGAATCGGGCGATTCGTTGGGTGGCAACTCAGGATTGCGAGCTCCAGCTGCTCATACCTCTGATCTCTTCTGTGATCGACGATTTCAGCATTGCTGTATCTGGATGTACCTTGCAAGCAACCTCTCGCCTTCTCCGAGCGCTCAGCCGTCTGCTCCCTCCCAACCTCCGCGTCTTCCACTTCAAGTCGATTCTGGAAGAAACACCAGATGAAGACGTCCGGACCATCATCCGACTTCAGAACTCACTACAGGAATTGAAGGTGCCTTCCCTCGCTCTCGAGCCCATAATGTTCAAGCCCGAGCTTCGAGTACTAGAAACTCGCTGCACCGCCGACTCGGGGCTTACTCCCAAGCAGCTTCTCAATGCATTGGCAAACGCTTGCCCTCTTCTGAGAGAGATTAGGCTGACGTTCGCTCGCGAATGTTACCTGACAATCGACTCGATTTGTCCTCTGCTCCGTTGCTCAAAACTCAGGACCGTTGACCTAGAGTATCCCGGTAGATGGGATCCGGATAAAAGCAACGTCAAAGCTATGGGGAAAGCTTGGCGTAGGCTAGAAGCACTGAACCTATGTTCTCGACGGGATTATCCTGGACTGCAATCATCTCATGGAATACCAATGAGCATGCTACCCAGGTTTGCGCGGTACTTCTCCCACAGGCTTCGCAAGCTTGCTCTTTTCCTTAACACTGAGGATATGCCTCGACTTCCTTACGAGGCAATTCCCTTCCCAAACCTCAAGTTTTTTGCTGTTGGAACGTCGCCACTTGGATCCGAAATGGCGGTTTCCGCCGTTACCGCGTACCTGGACGCCGTCCTACCACCGAGGGTAGAGCGCATCTACTCCAGTTCCACAGCTAGGCAGAATAGCAGTGTTTTTGATCCATTTACCCCGCGATTTCATCAAAATCCGGCTTGGGAAAACATCGAGAAATCACTCTCAACGCTACGTAAAGAGTTTCGTGGCCGCGCTATGAGCTAATGTAATGGGACCTTCGTTTACCGTGTCACGACGAATCGAGGCAGTGGATGAAAACTAATGCTTCTGATAGATACTACTAGACATTCGTCGGACCTTTACTTTCCTTCTGAAGGAGTTCTCCCATTGGCTTTTCGATCTTTATTACCGGTGTCTCTTCATACCTCCTCACTATTTCACAAATTTGATCATGCTCAGTATACTCTGATAATGCTGCTGCGGCTTACCCCGTAAATATTCAAACTCGTCGCTTTGCATGGTAATCTAGGTAATTCGCGTCATCTGAGGGGGCGATGAGCTTCCGCAACGAAATACCCTTGTGTCGAGATGGTGGACTAAGGACCCTGCAAAACGGCTTTCGATCACCGAAAGTCCGTCTCAACTTCCGCAAACCACCATCCTCGCCTACTACCTTTGCAGACCAACCTCATTTCAACATACTCGAACATCAAACAGACTTATGAGTCGTTGTGGTTAAAGACAACATTCCGAAGTCATAGCTTGTGGTTGACGACCCCGACTAAGTGGTTGAACATGACATCCTTCTGTGCCAAGGGTTCTAAGCTTCAGGGAGCTTGACAACGTTGCTCGTGCTTCCGCAGCTCGCGTTTGTCGTACTTGGGTCGATGTGACGCTGGACGTTCTTTGGGAACACCTCGAGTTTCCCTTTCCGATCATGGCGTTACTTGGACCTACTAGCGTTCAGGGGGATGGATGGGTAAATCAACATATTTCTTGCGTATCGAAACCTTTCTAATCTATACTGTACTTTCTAGGATTGGGAGAGTGGGTTTCCGGACGGAGATTGGGCTCGGTTCGAGTCGTAGACGAAAATGGTTCGGTCCTTTTCGTACGATGGTCAACTGTACAACGAGGGGGAGTTTGCCCGTGATCATCTCGCTCCAGACGTTCCGGCCAAGTTACTCTACTACGTGGAAACAAACCATGGACATGTTTTGAAAATCCGGTGGCGCGCCAGTACCGACAACAACCTCCAGTTGGTGCTCCCCTTCCTCTCAGCAACTCTCCAAGTATCGATGTTGAGGCACAATGGGAGGTTTCCTCCTCAGCAACTCGTCGATTGCTTCGTAGTCTCCGCGCGGTGCTTCCCCATGACCTAGTTTCATTTCGATTCGTCCCAAATGAGGAGGGTCTCTACGGATTGGAAGAGGGGATAGAACACGGCATCGTTGGTCGAACGAATTTGCAGACGCTTCGGATCCCAACTTGCCCGATGAACGCCACGATGTTCATTCCCCAACTTTGCATTTGGAAGCCGAGTTCAATTCCACTTGGAACTCGGGTCCTGGCGCGTTTCTTCCGCATCTTTCCGACAGGTGCTGTCTCATCGAGGATCTCAAAAGGATTTTTTTCCGAGCGATTCTATACTGACGATCCAGTCCATCTACCCACTTCTTCGATATTCCAAGCTTCCGAGTTTGGATTTAGAGTACCCGGGAGGGGTAGAGATGGACGAGAAGCATATCAAGGAAATGGGGAGTGCTTTGCGTGACCTAGAAGCGCTACACATCTCCGCGCGACGGTGGCACAACAGCCCAATGGATTCTTCTGTCGGAACGCCCATTGCGTCGTTGGTGGTCTTCATACAATCCTTTCCCCTAAACTCCAGAAGCTAGCCATCTATCTCAACCTTTCGGATACCCCAGCCCCTCCCGATCCACCAGTCAGTTTTCCGAGCTTTGAGTTCTTCTCGGTTGGTACCTCACAATGTGTGTATTCGGCGGAAGAGCTCATGAAAGTCCTCCAGTTTCTCGGTGACGTTTTACCGACACGGATCGAGTTTGTGAACTCTGACGTCCCTGGTTACGATTGGTCTCGGAGCATATTCCAGCCCCATGAGGACGGCCGATTGACCATGCATCCCACTTGGGATGCGCTTTCAGGAATGCTCTTAAGAGTTAGAAAGGAATGTTCCGCGGGAGTATACATGTGCATACGTTAATTCATGTTTGATGGTGTTCCGTAGGTCGGTCATCAGCAAAACCGCGCCGCGCGGAAATGACCTTATGTCTCTGATATGCGTCGCATCTGCACGAGTAACGCATATTGGATAACCCCATGCTGATGACACGAATATTGGATAACCTCATGCTGATGACACGCATATTTTCTCTCCAGAAGGCAGACCGCTACTGAAATGTATAGGCTAGACTTTCAACTTGAATACACATGACGGATAAGCGGTATTTGGGCTTCTATGCAAGGTTGTAACTAACCACACACACATGAAGATACTTAAGCGTCCATATTTTAGTGCATAAAAAGTGCTAGATATCGTATACATAGTTCCCATCTCCATCATCGCTGACGGAACTGCAGTCATCCTCACTCTCAGTGGGATCCTCCGACTCAGATTGAGACCCAGGTTCGCTGGTTTCATCCGAGCGTCCTGATTCTGCGTCCCCCTCCTCATCCATACCACTGTCATTATCTAGCTCCTCAGAAGGTGGAATGGAGTTGAACGGTTCCAACGAAGCATGAGGCAACTCCAGGAGAATCGATTTTAGCGCTCGTAACTCATACATACATCCTGTCCTACTCGAAACGTAATCATATTCGCATGTATCCTGCATAGTCCCCGACATTTGCGCCATAGCAATCCAGAACGCCTGCATTCTCATCCTGATCAACGGCGACCTCCGAAACCCTTACCAAATCTTGTAGGCGTCCATTAGTAACTGTCTCGACCCAAAAGTTAGATGTGGTTTGAAAAGCAATTGGCTGCGCCAACGAGACCTCTTGGTTGGACGGAACGGCCCCCATCTCTGACAAGTCCTCTCAGGGACTACAACCTTCTGTAACGACTGCGAATGCAGACCGCTTACTTCTACAATGTTCCTATCGGTGGCGACGTTCAGATCCAAGGAGCCGGGATGAGCTGGGCAGGGGTAGTTAGGCTTGAACAGATCCGCCTGCGTCCTTGAAACCATTTAGTTACTTGGCAACTGTGGTCTTGGGTGCTTGGTCGAGCCCAGGTTCTCCATAAGTCCGGCAAGCGGCTGCTCGGCCTCCTTCCTCCTCGCCTTTTCGACCGCTCTGTTCGTGGCAGGACCGCCGGGGGCGACAACGAATCCGAACTAACGTCCTGTGCAGTTCCCCGAGAGAGCTTCGTCAGCGTGTTGGCAGCCACAGCTCGAACTACCGGGTCGACAGCATCCCTTCAGACCCGATCCTGGAGCCAAGAAACGCCGTCGAGCGGCAGACAAGGCCTGGAACCGCTGGCTTGAGACAGCAAGGTTGTCGCGGCCTGTGAAGGCATTGTCCCCCTTTTGCCTTCAAGTAAGCCCCAGACGTCTAGAACCGCATCGACAATTCAATCTCCTAAAAATATCCTGCTTGCCATTGCAGAGACGGTTTGGGGGAGCGCTGTTAACGGTCCTAACGCCAGTACCTTCGTCTCGCGATGTCGGGGCAAGGCGAGATTCGATGATAGGGGTGAAGATTCGAATAAGGTATGGCGTGGACTTTTCTTCATCTGATTACTAGGGTGAAGTGGGGACGGCGGTTGGAGACGGTCTTGCATCCGAAACGAGCCTCGAGATTGCAGGGTGTGCGGGGGAATGGCTTCGCAGATGGTAGGAAGGCAGCGAGGACATGAGATATTTGCGAGTTGATTGGAGAAGAGGATATTTCGAGAGCCGATGAGCCGATTGTGACTCTTCTGTAGCGAGGACTTGAGGTCGTTGTCGGTATCGAGCTCCGCCATGACCGAGCCGCGATTATCTTAGCAAGCGGTTCGATAGAAATGAAACGACTCACGATACGATGCCGAAGACATTCTGACGATAGGTGCGTTGGCGCGGAGGGGGTCTACCTGCAAGGCCATGCTTGGGAAGACCGACAAGGGTCGCGGGGACAGAGCGGATTGGGTTGCGGGAACCCTCAAAGTACTTCGACGTAGGAAAGAAAATTTGAGCGCCCGACCGACAGTAGCGCAGGCTTCTGGGATATAATCATCAGAATGAAAGACGTAAGTGCCCCAGGCTAGGAACAAAAGCAAGTTCAACGCACTGCAGAGTGAGGAAGAATGCTTACCTTGACGAGAAGATATGCATTCGACGAATAGGTAGGAGGTACCGAATCGCTTGAAGCAGGATCCGGGTCCCGACTCCCCCGTGCGGTCAGAGAGGCGACGAGTAAGCAACGCTTGAGCTCGGATGGCGCAGTGGACGTTTGGTTTCTGGTGCTTTCGGTTCCGTTCGCTTATGGTTCGTCGCCCTCGAGAAGAGCCCAGCATCCGGATGTGTCATTGGTTCGAGCTGAAATCGACCGGCCTTAGCATATTATAATTATAACTGTGGCGGGTTTAAAGTGTCATGGAGAGAGATGACGCGTCGGGTATATGATGCTTAGGCAAGGAGTGGAAGGCGAAGGAGGAAGGGAACTCAATTGCATTATTGTATGGGGTTTGTACATGTGTATCGAGTTTCGGTAGGGACCACGGACGCCTAGGATTTGTCCCTCATCCAAATTCTAAAAGCCTACAAGAGCCTACAAAGGGAGGAGGGGGTGGGCCAAGCATTCCTCGTTGTGGGCGCTAGAGCAGGCAGGAGGGATTCAGTCTCCCGTGTTGGAGTGGGGAGACTGCTCGCCTTGAGAGACAAAGCCCATTTGGGCATGACAAACACAGGGTGTACAGATGGTCATACGTCACCAGTTGGAATGGAGAATCTTCATATGGACGCGCCCTCCGTGTCGTAATTTTCTGAGGGCGCCCATGGAATAGGCGGGACGCATCGGGGACGGAATGCCTTGACGGGGTAGATGGATGCTGTGTGGCTGGGGAAGGAGGGATGCGGCGTGTAGATGCGTCAAAGAATGAAGAGTGCTGGGGAGTGTCCTTTTCATAACCGTCCTCACCCACTGACAAAGGAAGACGGGCTGCGCAGCTGCCTTAGCGCCCAAGCCACGGGCATGGCACCACGAGGTACTCTGACTTGATTTCTCCCTCCACCATCTCTCATCGTACAACCAGCGCCACAACTGCTTTACTATCAGTGAATACATTCTGTCATGAATAGCCAATCGACTCTCAGTCGCACGCCTCGAGAATCACTCGACATTACGAGACAGCGAAATACCGCCGGATCTACTCCTGGGGTACTTCAACCGCTTGGAATCTACGATCGGTTCACCGACGCAAAGACCGCCATCATAAGTCTTATAAAGGTAACACCATCACTTCATTGTTAGCCATTCTCCTGCTGACTCTTTTGCAGAACACGGCATGGACGTCGAAGTCATCAAAAGCTCAGAAAAGCTTGCTAGAGACTGTCAGTAATTTGGCGAATATACCGGAGAATACCGCCGAAGCAGGAGAAATGAGAGCTATGGAAGACTTTATGAAGTAAAGAGAATCCTCCTGCCGTTCGTATCGCTTTTCTGACGTGTCCGACTCCCAGGACCTTGGAGGACGTCCGCGAAAGTTTGAAAGCGGCCTCCACGAAGTACGGGGCAAAAGATTCAAGGAAGCGTGACAAAGCTAAGAAACTTTGGGCTAATCTGGGCGGCGATGGTGGCATTCAAGTCTTGGAGACTTGTCGGACTAATATCGAGACCGCTATGAATCGTCTTCAGGTAAGGTCCCATATTTTCCCTAAGCGGGTAGCCATTTCCGCTAACAAAAATCGCTCATGGAAGATTCATGAGCCGTTACCTACCGATAGTGAGTGCTACGTTTCGCTTCGCTGGGAACCCATCGCTCTGACTTTGGCAATACAACTCACGCAGCTTCCACGCAAAACGTTCCGTCAAGCGGTCAAGACCACCAAGTCAAAGGCGAATCACGCCTCAGTAGCAATCTCAGTATCGCAAAGTCAACCTTCGACATGGTGGGGGCGGTGTCGGATACCATTCCCCTGGTCGGGTCGTACATCGGCGCCGCTGCAAAACTGGGATCAACGATTGTCGAGATGTGGCAGGTAAAGCCTCTCACGTATACCTAACCTTCCGGTGTCTGATGAGTATCATCAAGGGTATGGACAGTAACAAAGAAGCGGCGAAAAGTCTCGAGTCCCGTATGACTAGGCTCGCTGAAGATCTCGAGTATTTTAAGTCTCAGGCAAAGGAGAACCCGAAGGAACAACCCAAGAAACGAATCAGGAATTTGCAATTGTTCGTGCACCGCTTTCTCTATGACCGGGGACACCGTTCTGACGTGGCCTTTTTAGACAATTGAAATCAGTAGGAGAGGAGATCAAGGCGTTGAATTCGAAGGGTGCCATTACAAAAGCATTTTTATCTCGCGATAACGCCGGGATCCTAAAGGAGTTTCAGGAGCAGATTAAGACGACAGAGGATGAAATACACGTTCGTAAACGTCGGTTTGTGGCGTATTCCCGTCTTACTCATGTGGTCTTTGACAGCGGCTTGTCAGCTTTGACACAAACGAGCTTCTAAACAAACTCTGTATGTTTTACCTGATAATCGACAACAACTTCCTCTGACACATCCATCGCTAGATGAACACACTATCCTCGCTGGTCTGGGAGGCGGCAGCTACGGAGAACACGGGCATAGAATGAAGGACGCCATCTGCTTGAAGGGAACGAGAGAGGGAATTCTTCAGCGAATTACTGACTGGGTTCAAGACGCGTCTTCAGATCGCGTCTTGTGGATCTCTGGGATGGCAGGGCGGGGCAAATCTACCATTGCGACAACTGTCGCCCACCGATGGAGCAATCGAAGCGCTTGGGCGCTCTTTCACTTCCGCCGAGGCCAGGCCGCGTTAGAAAAGCGGCTAGTTTGCTCCCTCGCCAAGCAACTTGAGAGCCGCGGGACTCCCAAAGTCACCCTCGCGATTCTTCAGGCAATACGGGATAATAAGAACATTGCGGAAGAGAGGTTAGAAAAGCAATTTGAGGCCCTTCTTGTTAACCCCTTAAAGGGATACCCACTTGGATCACCTCCAATTCTGCTCATCGTCGATGCGCTTGACGAATGCAAGGACAGCGACTACGCTACCACTTTTATCGACCTCATTGCCGAGTGTGCATCATCTCTCCCTCGAAACGTTAAATTTATCCTCACTACTCGCCCCGAGCATCTCCTTGTCAAAACTCTTCGCAAAAAGGAATGGCGGACGGAGAGCCTCGAAGACATCGACGACTCAGAGATTCGTTGTGACATTGGACTCTTCATTGAATCTGAACTGTCAAAAATTAAGAAGGAAGAAAATCACCTCCCCGCAAATTGGCCGCCTAAAGACTCCATCCAGAAGCTGGCCGCTTTGTCTGAAGGATTCTTCCAGTGGGCGCGGACTATTGTGAAGCACGTTGGCGGCGGATCTCCATATCATCGGCTCAAAGAGGTCCTCAGGGACTCGTTCAAAGTCAAGGGCCTGGATGGTCTATACAGACAAATCCTTTCTAATGCCTTTGAGAAGGCAAAGGAAGCCTCCCGTGACAAACTTCTACATCGGATACTTGCCGCACTTGTTGTGGCCCCATTTCCTGTTTCACCAGAGGTCCTCGCATACCTATTCAGTGATCAGGAAATTCTGCGCGATATGGCCCATACGGAAGCCGGCGCTTTCATGTGTCACGATGTTCTCCCCAATATTGCATCCCTACTCTTCATTCCGACATCAACAGCTGAGCCGATCCAGCTCATGCACACGTCCATTCGAGACTTCCTCATTGATGTTGAGCGGTGTGGAAATGGTCTCTACTCAGTCAATCTGCCTGGGGCTCACTTTGAGCTGACAAGAGACTGTTTTCGGTTGATGAAGTGGGATCGGGAGAAAAACATCTGCAACCTCTCGGACCTCTCAAAGCCGAATTCGGATCCTTATGTACAGGCACAGGTGGCTAGTGAAGTACCTTCAGGTCTGCAATATTGCTGTCGTTCATGGGCCATACATTTTCATGAATCGGACCTGAATGGAGGAAAGCGTGAGGTCATTACCAAAGATCTGGAGGATTTCAGCAAGGAAAAAATGTTGTGCTGGCTTGAAGTCATGAGCCTCATTGGAAAGGTTGGAGAAGCAATTGCAATGGCAAAACAAACAGAACAACATGTGGTGGTGAGTTTGCTCATGAGAGTGGGATGGAAACAAAGTGCTAATGTGTTGGGCCATGCCCTGGCAGGTTCCAAATGACTCAGACATCCGGTTACCAAGCTTGTGGAATGATGCAAGCCGCTTCATAATGGAATTCTTGGAACCAATCTCCTTTGGAGCCCTTCACATTTACACCTCAGCACTGCCCTTCTGCCCCATTGATACTCAGCTATGGAAGTATTATCATCGCCATAGATTAACTGAGGTGCTAGTGGGACAACAACAAAGGAAATGGTCTGCAAACCTTTGGACCAGGCGTATGAATGGTCAGGTAAATGAGGTCAGATTCTCCCCAAATGGGAAGATACTTGCACTGGGACTTGGTAATGGGACTGTTTGCTTTTGGGATATTGAAGGGGGGGAACAACTTGGGGAGCCCATGCAGTGTCACACCAAGGCAGTCAACTCTATTGCCTTCTCTCCATGTGGTGAGAGGCTTGTATCAGCATCTGAGGACAAGACAGTGCGCTTGTGGGATGCTACAAAGAGGGAGCAGCTTGGGGAGTCCATGCATTGCCACAGTACAGTCATCTTTGTTGCCTTCTCTCCAGATGGCAAGAAGCTTGCATCAGGGTCTGCGGACAAGACAGTACGCTTGTGGGATGCTGAGAAGAGGAAGCTGTTTGGGAAGCCCATGCAGGGTCACACCAATGGGGTCACCTCTGTTGCCTTTTCCCCAGATGACAAGATGCTCGCATCAGGGTCTTGGGACAAGACAGTGCGGTTGTGGGATGCTGAGAAGGGGGAGCTGTTTGGGAAGCCCCTGTGTGGCCACACTGGTGCGGTTATCTGTGTTGCCTTCTCTCCAGATGGCAAGAAGCTTGCATCAGGGTCTGCGGACAAGACAGTGCGGTTGTGGGATGCTGAGAAGTGGGAGCAGCTTGGGAAGCCCATTCAGGGTCACACCCACTGGGTCGCCTCTGTTGCCTTCTCTCCAGATGGCAAGAGGCTGGCATCAGGGTCTTGGGACAAGACAGTGCGGTTGTGGGATGCTAAGAAGGGGGAGCAGCTTGGGGAGCCCATGCAGGGTCACACCAACTGGGTCACCTCTGTTGCCTTCTCTCCAGATGGCAAGAGGCTTGCATCAGGGTCTGATGACAAGACAATACAATTATGGGATGCTGAGAAGGAGGAGCAGCTAAGGCAGTCCATGCCTGGCCACACCAGGAAAGTCACCTCTGTTGCCTTCTCTCCAGATGGCAAGACACTTGCATCAGGGTCTAGGGACAAGACAGTATGCTTGTGGGATGCTGAGAAGGGAAAGCCGTTTGGGGAGCCCATGCAGGGTCACACCAGCTGGGTCACCTCTGTTGCATTTTCCCCAGATGGCAAGAGGCTGGCATCAGGGTCTTGGGACAAGACAGTGCAGTTGTGGGATGCTGAAAAGGGGGAACCATTTGGGAAGCCCCTGCGTGGCCACACTGGTGGGGTTATCTCTGTTGCCTTCTCTGCAGATGGCAAGAAGCTTGCATCAGGGTCTGAGGACAAGACAGTGCGGTTGTGGGATACTGAGAAGAGGGAGCCATTTGGGAAGCCAATGTGTGGCCACACCAGTACAGTCACCTCTGTTGCCTTCTCTCCAGATGGCAAGAGGCTTGCATCAGGGTCTAGGGACGAGACAGTGTTCTTGTGGGATGCTGAGAAGGGGGAGCTGTTTGGGGAGCCCATGCAGGGTCACACCAGCTGGGTCACCTCTGTTGCCTTTTCCTCAGATGGCAAGAGGCTGGCATCAGGGTCTTGGGACAAGACAGTGGGGTTGTGGGATGCTGAGAAGGGGGAGCAGCTTGGGCCCATGCAGGGTCACACCAACTGGGTCACCTCTGTTGCCTTCTCTTCAGATGGCAAGAGCCCTGCAGTCAGATTACACAATAATCAGCTCCCTTCTCCATTCACACTTGAACCACTCCACAACCAATCCAGACCTATCCATCACTCCGATAAGAATTTTCCTCCCCCCTTTTCCCCCTTTTCTTGCCAGAGTCATTGGGTTACCTACCTTGGTTCCAGGATTCTCTGGTTACCATTGCAGTATTGGGACTCTGACGACATGACCATTGTTCTCTCTGGGAAGACTTTGCTTGTGGCAGGTGGTCTGATTTCCTTTTTCAATATTTCTGAAGTCCTCCAATTCTGCCCTCTTGCTCCATAATTCTTTCTATTTTAACAGGTTTTACTTTTCTTGGGTCTTGTAGATAGATCCTTGTTAAATTTGCAACATGTTGTCCATTTTTATTATGAACCGTGGGATCCGTGCCTACGTGGATCGCCCCCTCCCAAATGTACTTGTAGTTAGTATCCCCTCTCTTTCATTTTTTGGAAATAAAATTTGTATTCCTTTTGCTTTTGACTCTACGAACAATAGCCGAGAAACTCCAAAGTCAAAAGCTTAAGAACTGAGGAAATTACCTATTTAGCAATTTTTGGGAAACCGGCTTGACTCCCTTGAATTCCTGACTATCCGCCGAAGCAGAAAGCATTTCCACTTTGGCGAATAGTCTTAGGAGATTGATTCATCAACGTTGCACGTGTTAAGACACGTTGCAACCAGCCAGGGGTGGGCCCGTACCCGGCGGGCAATTAAGCGCCCAGAAACCAAGTGCAAGCCACCAGCCGACTCCCTGGTGATGCCCCGCTTCCCCAGAACTCCGTAGAACTATCTAAAACTCTGTAGAATGTTTGTAGATAGTTAATAAATACAGCTGTTGCGATTAGATATCGCGACATCCTATCTAACCCTGAAATTGCCTTTTTCGCCTGTGCGCCTCAAGCCCGCCCTTTCCAGCATGATACTCAGAAAACCTACCATTAGACTTGCAGGATAAAAGTCACTTATTGTTAGATCCATTGGGATAAAGGACTCCTGCGTTGCTAGCGCAAAGATATTCTTAGCAAATTCAGTCGTCGCTGACGCTATTTGGCCTTTCGCGAGCCCAAATATCGGTCTATCTTCACAATAAGTAAACCGCTCTACTCATATTGTTAATAGCTACAATCTGTACTATTAACGCCACAAGTAGTTAGTAATTACCTTTTGTGTATTTACTAAATCCGCCTCACTTTTGCCCAAACCCGGAATTCCTTTCACCCTAATCGGAATTTGCTTACGCAAAGAATACCGTTAGAAAGCTCTCTTTGAGACGATTCCAACGGTACTAATATCTTTACGTAATTCAGCCGCCTTTGGTGTCAATGAACGCGACTGAGCAGTCCGAACCGGCGCTTATTCCATTTTTGGCAGAGAGAGCCTGGCCCACCGATACTAGCTATTGCTACAGGCCTTGGAACGTCTCCAGATAACGTTCCTCATGCGCGAATAACCCTTCCAGAACACTTAGCGTGTCTCCAGAGGTTAATCCGAGTCCCGGGTGCAGCTGGTACTGCCCTAAAACGGTATTTTGCCTATAGCTCGCCCAAATCTTAGAATTTCGCTACGCTAAGACCACGTATAGAAAGCTATAAATTAGCTCTATCTAAAGGTGTTATTAGTTAGTCATAATTCTTTCTTCTGGACTTCCTAAATTGAGAAAGTAGAATCCGAACATTCAGATCCTGCTCCTCTGTGCTCCCTTTGCGCTGCAGTAGGAAGCCCAGCCCCAGTAGATATTCATAGAGTAAATACATTCTATTACTCGTACTCTATCTACGTACACATCTAGCTAATTAATTCAGTTCCTAATTTAGTCATTAGTTGGGATCTAATAATTAGTGACCTTTCTAATTCATATACCATGCGGCGATTATCTGTTCCCACGGTTCGCGCGCTACCAACCTATCTACTGGCGCTTAACATTCTTCCTCTTATGATACTCACAGAGCAATTCCCGTTCCCACGGTTCACAAGCACTGCCCAGCTCCCAGCGCTTAACAGAGTTGGGTTGTGGAATGCATGTGCTGGTCATTAAGATTTAACCAACCTACCTCCAGAATACATAGAGGCAACACACTAAAACATGATCAATCAAATATTTCCTGCAACCATGTTTGACCATGCTGGAGCATGGGGCAAAGGTCACCCAAGTCTAGATTAGTAGCTGTTTTAGGCAATTGGATGGTCTAAGCCTGACACAGCATGCTGTGATGCAATCAGCCAGTCATCCAAAGGGATTCATTGAACTCTAGGTCTTTGCTCAATGAATCCAGCAAAGGGAAGAAGGGGAAAAGGACTTCAGATCAGTTTCCCAAATCCACCAGTCTAAAAAGGTAACTTTCTTAATTGTGTAGCTATTGATCCTGGACTTCTTACATAATGTTCATAGAAAGAAAAGCAAGAAAAAAATGACATTTAGTTAAGTAATTGAGTGGGAGGTACAGTTATCTACTGTTACATTCCAGGTGGGCAATCCACAGAGATGGATCCCACATTTCCCCAACACTGTTGGGAGAGAGGCCATTTGCAGAGAGTTATATAAGCATGAAAAAGCACCTGGGATACATGGCATGAGGTTTGCTACAGGAAAGATGGTGGTGGGCGCGCTATATAGGTGGCAGGCAGAGATTAAGAGTGAAGGATAAGTCTATTGCGAAAACCCCCCCCCCTTTGGGCAAAACCCCCCTTCCGATAGCATATATGATCATTTGTCACTGTTTGTTTCTCCTCTCCCCTTTGCGGACAAAACACAAAACACAGCCCCTCAATGGCTTCATCACAATAATAACACTGTATTTACGATCCCCTCCATCAGGGCGAATGAACGTGCCGATTTGGAAGCTGGACAGCCTGTTCGCATTTGTGATCCACCTGTACTCAATCCAAAAGGCCACCCCCGGACTGCTTGTCTTATGGCAAGTCATGAGGGTGGCGGCAAACAGGGCGGTGGAGGCACTGGAGGGGACAAAGTCACAATACCGCCACTCCAAAATCCCAAACACCAACGTCAAACTGATGTTGATACTGAACCTTCCTCCGTCATTACCAGTAACGGAGATGCGGAGAGCCCTGGAGAGGAGGATGAGCCTCCAAGAAAGCGGAGACGTTGCGGTAAATGTCATGAGCCGGGCCATAATCAAGCCACCCATGGACAGGGGTAAGGCTCCAACCATTTAGTTTATTTACTGTTTACAACCGCATATTTACGTTGAAATTTACTATTTACTTTACTTGCCTGTGTAAACCTGGTGTAAATGTTTATAAACTGTTTATACACAGTTTGTACTAGGCCAACTCATGTCTTGCCAAGTATGTAAGTGAACAGCCTTGAATGGCCTCCCCTGAGCTAAAGTACCTGCCCTCATACTTCCTTGGGCATGCTAGAGACACTGAACAGGGGTTTTAACTCCTGCTTGGGTCTGGGTTTGGGCATTGGAGTGATAAGCAGGTCAACCCTGAGTGGTCCCACAAGCTGTTGTACCACGAAATTGGGTCAGGACTGGATGTTATATGTAAACTGTTTATTATGTAGTATTTACTATTTATTTACACCCATGAGTGTAAATGTAAACTAAATGGTTGGAGCCTTAGACAGGGGTAGTATTCGCTTTGGGTGTCAGGTCCGTGTGCTACGATGTTTATTTTAGAATCGAATACAATATGTGCCTTAGCTTGCTTAGATGGTCTACTACTGGTCTTCCGATCGGAAGGGGTTTCTGAAGGGTTTCGCTGAAGGGGGGTTTTGCAATAGAATAATCCAAGAGTGAAGGCCTCACAGGGCAGAAAAAGACATATTGTAGCCCCAAATATGAATGGGATACAGATGGGAAATACACCCCATTAGGCAGGTTCATGCGTATTTTCCATTTCGTATTTTTTTGTGACAAATGTCTTTTTCTGTCCTGTGCCTAGGGCTCTGTTCAACAACCATATATGAACCGCCACCCCTCTTTATTCACAAACACACCACCCATTCTGGGACCCGGGAGCATGCCGGACTTAACACTGAATAACTTTTTGGATACTTTGACTGTGCTATTTGGTTGCCCTATCATTAGAAGCACAGTTTTGCTAGTTGGGGGGACAGTTTATCTCCCACAGTCACTTTGTGTTTGTCACGGTTGTGGACTCTAACCAGTTTTGCTAACCATATTCAGATATTTAACTAAGACCCACAGTTCCAAAATGCTATCTCCATTAGACCTCCCATGACTTTGCTATTACATGATTTGACTGGAAAGCATGACATAGGAACCAAGACTCGTGACAGTAGGAAAATGCCAAAAAGAACAAAAGTTGAAGCGCCACCAAACTTCCGTTAACATCCCAATAACCATTCACAGCATTATGTTCAAACAACCTCAGCCCCTTTCTCCTCGCTTGACGCATCCCGAACAGCATCCACTACTTCCTTGCCTTTGTCCTTAGCAACATGGCTCTCAATCGGACCTTCATCCTTGAGGCCCAAGAGTGAAACATCGAATCCATTGGCTGCAAGGTACTCTCGGAATTTGATATCCTCGTTGGCTGTTAGTATTAAAGTCCGAAGGTTTGAAGAGAGGAAACCGTACAGAGAAGGCAAATCGTCAGGTAACTTGCGAGAGTCTATGAGTATTGGGAGGCACGACGTACTCATATGGTTCTCTGGAACCTCTGGAATGAAGAAGAACGTGATCAAAGCCGACAAGATGCACAATCCACTTCCAATCCAGAATGGACCCGAATCTTGTTTAGGTCCTGGAGGGAATCGGTCGCTACAGCATCGGAACGCAGTCAATAACGCCCGGCCAGTTATCTGGCATAATGAGAAAGATATCTGTGCGCTAAACGTACACAATAGCAGGGAAGGCCCAAGTTCCAGCAAAGGCTCCGACTTTGCCGATTGCGGCTATGCAGCCGTAGAACACACCACGGAATGCGGTAGGTGAGGACTTGGATGCGAGCAGACCGAGGCAGATTCCGGGTCCCACCTACCAACAAAGCCAACTTTTTAAGGAAAAACAAGTTTGGAGAAAGAAAAGGGAAGCTAACCTCGCCCAAAGACAGGAAAATACCGTACATGACGGTGAAACCGGCAATGTGTGCTGGGGTCGCGAAGTAGCCGTATGCGGCAGACATGGCAAACCCTAGAAGCATCCCACGCGAGCATGGGTTACGGTTCAAGTTCCAGCGGAAGGAGGGACATACCGAAGATAGCTTGAAGGACTAGTGCACTGGTGATTCAAGCCGCTCTTGTCAGTGTCTCCCGCATCATAACGAAGTGTGAGGATTCACATAGACATCAGCATCCTAGGCTTGACCTTGTCCACGAGCACGGCTCCGATCATGCATCCAGGGATGTAAAACAAGTTGATTACGACGTTCCACCCGAGAGAAGTAGTAAGGGGAGCGGAGTCGCCGATGATAGTGGTGGTGATAGTGGATGAATAAATACCGAGTGGCCAGGTGATAACTTTGTAGAGTGGGTTAGCTCCCGAAATTCCTGTTGCCGGTATGTAAACCTACAGGCGTAAATCCACCAAGCCAGACTAATAGCGGTAAACCTCAGCCAATACCGCTTAACGATCAACCGAAGAGGATAATCTTTCCATGCGACGTGCTTCATAGCTTCTTTGCGGAATCTAAGTATCAGGACATTCATGGTGAGGTTTACCCGTCCTCTGACTGCACAGAAGCGGAGGACCCACCGCTCGGGTTCGTGCATCCTCAGTCGCCAATACAGCACGAGCAGGGGAGGGATCGTTCCAAGGGCGAGCGAACCTCTCCAGACGATGCGAAGATGATCTTCGCCAAATATCCAAAGGAGAACGAGGGGCGTGAAGGCAGAGATAGCGAACCTATTGAGGAGGCCCGTCAGAGAGTGTGAGAGGAGAGCAGAGCGGAAAGGGACGACGTACCCCCAATCGATCATGACGTCCGTCGCCAACGCGAACAGCATGTGCTGAGAGCCAGATTTAATTCCTGGATCTTCGGTGTTTTCGGCTGCTGCGACCGAGCCTGCTGGATACTCAGCACCTGAAACAGACGGAAAACAGTGTGAGTATTAGGGAAGCGAAGAACGAAGAAATAATCGCACCAATTCCAATGCCGAGTAGGAAGCGGTATGCTGAGAGGGCGGCCAACATGCCTTTAACCGACCCTCCCGCTCCGTAAGCACCAGCGCTGTTATGCGGAGAGAAGTTCAAAGGATGGGTAGGACGGAAGGTAAGCACCTCCAATGAAACGAAAGTAGAGCCAATCGAACGGACGTACCTGAGAGCAGCAAATACAAATACAATGAAAGTAGCCGCAATCATTCCAAATTTACGTCCAATTCGATCAGCCCTACACGTGTGCCCAATTCGTCGATTAGATCGCAGAGAAAAGAACGCGCTTGGACGTACAGTACACCGAAAAGCAACATGCCAACAATGGTGCCAGCAAAGACTAAGCTGCTAAAGGTGGTGGAGTAGTTTTTAAGATTCAGATCTGGTGTGTCCTTGTAGATGATTTTGATGATAGTATTAACGGTGCCGATGACGCCTGTGTGTAACCAATAAGCGTCACAGGTCAGTGGATAAACGCCTATGTGGTCAAAGAAACATGACTGCCAACCATTTTGGTATCCATCACTGAAGAGGGCCGTTCCGCAAGCAAAGATGACTATTTGAAGAGAAAGCGGAGGGTGCACATTAGCCAATCACATCTGACGAGCTAAAATTGGTGGAGAGAGTCTGCACGTACGTCCTACTTTGCCAAGCCCTCGACGGTGGGTTGATTGCACTGTGTCCGTCATTATGCGTTACAAGGCCGTCGAACGAATAGAGAGAAGAAGGGGGAGTTCGAAGATCAGGTAACTTGCCGCTGAGTGTTTGTTTTGAGCAGATAAGAGGAAGAGAACGTGATCATTGGTGCCGAGGTGAATTGGAGTGGAGGGAATGAGACAAACGTTATCTATCGCCCAAATATGAAATACGAACGTTCCACGGATATCGATGTGTATAAGATGACTGCCCGTATTCAGGGCATGTCCACGTTCGGAACACGGACGCAAGAATTAAGCGAATTTTAACGGACAGTGCCGGCGGGGTGTTCGGCTTTTGAAGTTTAGCGAGTATGGCCTCTTCTCTCTCAGACATTGCGGCCGTGTTCAGGATTGTGACCAGTATTGCCGCGAAGTGCAGCTTCGTACGCCTTTTGTGGGCCCCAGGGAACGGGTTTTCACGGTCTAGTAACCAACCAAGTTTTCCAGAACATCGAAGTTTTCGAAGGAGGCTCGTTCGCTTCGTTTGCAACGTTAACACTAACCGTGATATTACCGCCCTCCTCCCATGGTACCACATGGAACCTATTGCCTTTCGGGACAGTCAACGCCATGTTGCCTTCGATGCTATCAAAGCGCTGATCAGTATTAGTCTCAGAACCTCAGACTGCCGTGCCAGCCTCTCGGCTGCTCCGCCGGCCCGGCAGTCTGAGATCAAGTTTCAAACTCCGCAATCGGCATCTAATTTTGCTCCATCTGCCAAGCTTATTGGTCTGTCGCTGAGGGCCGCCTAGATGCCATTCCATAAATGTCCTTCGCTTGAACGAAACGTCGAGGAACGTTTCTCCAGACGGATCAATTCCACGTGCGTCGATTCTTGCTAATCCTTGATACAGATCCTTTGATGACAACGATCGCAAACAGTAAACAAACTAAATAGTTAGAGCTTTAGGTGCACCAGACTAAGACCTCTCCAGAGATGTCCGATGCTACCCTAGTTTGGTTGCTCAAAAGGGTGGCGAAAATGTAACCAGGTTTCGCAATGGAAACGAAATGCGAAAATGGCGCACAACTCCTTTGACGGTACGTTCTCGACAAGGCGAAAACAACCACCCACTTTCGCCAGACCTTAAGTACACCGATTAAAAGACAGGCGAATATATCAACGTCGCGCAAGCATTTTCGCCAGCGCAAAAGCTCACGTACTCCTGACGGAAGGATCGTGTCTCGTAGTTCGAGTCCCATGTTCGACTTGAGCTTTCACGAAAGCCTACAATTTAGCCAGAGCTTTACGAAGGGGAAGAAACATTCTATATAACTCATAAACGAAGTTCGAACGTACACAGCCAGGCGTCCAGGATACAAGAGGAAGAAGGATAGATAAAAGAATAGCGCCATATAGTACCCCAATCTATCACACCGATGAAGAGTCGTAACCGAGAAGTATCATGACATGAACGATCTGCCCTTCTTATCGTCGCTTTCACCGTCACTCCTCTCCTCATAGTACCTGTGGCTCTCGATGTCCACCCGAATTCCGTTGCGTGCCCTCTCCCGATCCGCAACGGTTTCGTCAAGCTCGTATGGTACGCTCTTGACATCCCTCTCAATCATGCTTTCCGAATCCCCCGCACGAGTTCGGCTGAAAGTGGTGAGCTCGTGGTTGAAGTCCATGTTGGTGACGACTCCGGTGGACT
Source organism: Tulasnella sp. 424 (assembly GCA_019633425.1). Lineage (NCBI taxonomy): Eukaryota > Fungi > Basidiomycota > Agaricomycetes > Cantharellales > Tulasnellaceae > Tulasnella > Tulasnella sp. 424. The sequence goes on along the minus strand of WSUB01000050.1, from coordinate 194,051 downwards.
GAGTTGGTGGGGTGTTGCCGGTCTTGACAACTGCGCCTGAAGCAACGTTGAGTTGGTTGGCGTTGGAGATCTTGCGAGCGCTGTGGCTGTAATGGGCCGAGGTGTTGGCACCGGACGTGTGGCGGACGCCTCGCTCGCGAAGACCCAAGATCATGCGGCAGGCCTATCAGAATATTCCGAGTCGGGGTTAGTATTCTCTTTTCCGAGCTTGGAAAGAGAGTGGGAAGACACGTACAAGAATGTCGGGGAACATGACAGATAGAGGGATGAGGAGCGCCGACATGACTGCCTTGGGCTAGCGAGAAAGGAAAGCCATGTCAGTCAATTGTGTTGCGACTTGGGCATTATATTCTCCCTACCTGCCAGTAGAAAATGGCATTGATCAAGTTCGCGGCGGAGATGAGCAAGAAGTACCAAATTCCTGTGCAATGTGTCCCGTTAGCCGCCAACGAACCGGTTGCCCTATAGTATCTGAATGCGCGAACCTTCTGAGACGAACGTCTTAAGCAGCGGACTACCGTGTCCACCACTTTGGTTACGGATCTGCCATGCGCGCCAGAGAGTCAAGCAAGTGACGAGGGTGTCAAATACCAATGGTGCGACCTAGAATATGTCCTCGAATAGTGAGCAGGATCGAACGACGATGGGGGAAGCCTTGAAAACGTACGAAGAAAACTAGATTCGGAAGCACGAAGTCAGCATCGTTACAACGAAGAAGAGATGGCACCGTGCTACCGACTTACGCATGATGTGGGGGCTTCCAACGTATTTGACGGTAGGGAAACATGGTCCACCGGCGGGATCGAGGAAAGGCAGAACTGGAGAGGGTTAGAAGTGACGTGAGCTATTGCTTCGGTTAGCGGTCGATGGGACTGCAAGCGACATACGGGTCATCTACGAAGGAAAGTCCGGGGGGTCAGTAAAGGTCTCGATGTCTCCACCAGATAAGTGCTGACCTGTGTGTTATCAACGTATAGCTGGTAAGCCACAACACCGGCCAAGCCCACAAGGAGTGGGAAGAGGACCGATTTTTTGTTCCCCAAGAAAGCGTACGTTCGGATCAAGAGAACACCTGTCGGACGAAACCGAACCAGTCAGAACGGAATTCTTGTCCGGCACCAGTTTGTGTCCTCCATTACCTTCGGACCAGAGTTGATTCCACATCTAAATCAAAAAGCGACCATCTCTTTTGTCAAACACCGCACACACTCTGGCGCGAAAAAGATCAACTTACCGCAAGTGCCACTGGACTCTTGAACAACTTCAAGCACGCCGCCTCCGAATGGTCTTCAACAAAGACCCACAGGACGTACGGGATAATGAGGAGGACCCAGTATCGACATAAGAGGTATAGGACCTTGATGACGGACCACGGTGATTTCCAGATCTAGAGGAAAATGAGACGACCAGAACGAGTTAGTCGATGAAAGTGACTGCTAGGCTAGCAGAACGGGGACAACGTACGAGTCTATACTCTCTCTGCAATGAGGTCAGCCAGTCCCACAAGCACACGGCATCTAAAAAAGGTAGTCCACAGTCAATCGTCGACACTCGCACTGATATTCAGACGAATGACGAACAAAATGCACTATATGAGCGAGGGATAACCGTCAGCCATCCGCTTCAAGACGAAAGAACATGGGCAAACATACCAAAACATGATCTGGGAAGCTTTAATATAGTAGGCAGCCTCCTTGATAGCAGCCGCAATGGCAGCTGCCTGTGCTGGGTCTGTTACTGCTGACATTGTCGATTTAACGCCGAGGTAGGAGTAACGTTAACTAGTAGTGGCTTGAAAGGTGGCTTTACGCTTCGCCCGATCAGTCCTAGTGGACGCTTTTTGGTGGTAGCGGTGGACGGCGGCCGACGGCGGGGGACAGAGCGAAGGCGAGGGGGTGGTCCAAGGTCGAATATTCAGACCTCCTCTGAGCAGGGTTAAAAAGAGAGGAAGGAGGAGGGTAGGTTTTTTCGGGTCGTCGACAAGGAGGGAAGGAGGAGGGAGAAGGAGGGAAGGCGGAAAGTCCCAACAATAGCCGACGGTAAGCAGGCTCGTTGCCGTACCTTTTTAAGCAGATCGACGTTCGGGTGCTTCCAAGTGGGGTGGGTGTGGAGATTGAAAAGGGATGTGATCTTGAAGCCCATCGGCCCTTGCACGCTCCCGAGATTCTTGTTGTGGTATCCACCTATTCTTGTTCGTTTGATCGAGGACACGGTCGCCGCACTGGAAACGCCCGATTCCGAAAAATAAAATCTGGAACAAGACAAGGAAAAATGGCAATTTGAGCAAAGGGGAGCGAATATCGGACCGGAAATGTGCACATGTGTGTATATGGAGTTGGGGTCTTGAAAAAAAAAAAAAGGCGGGGGACCATCCGGAACAAGGGTTCGTTCCGACAGTCAGAACTCTAGAAATCGCGAAGAAACGAAGGCGGCATGTCAGCGACAACCGTGCAGGGTTGGAATCTCTAGGTGCCAAGTGATTGCGTTGTTCGACTTTTTTTCACCTCCGAGGGTAAAAAGCCTCCGACCGAGCGTTGTGTATCGACGGCCTTTCGACACGATCACTCTCTAACGCCTTTTTTTGATCGGCCATCACCCACACCAGCTGTGTCAATCCCGCTTGGATCATTGAGGAAAGCTGATGCTAATACCGCCGGTCTTGGAGCTTTTTGGAATTCGAATGCTGCGGCCAAAGATGGAAGGTGGTATTACAACGTAATCTTTGGCGCATTTGCCCAAAGAACTGATATCTTCTACCATGGATGGTAGACAAGAAGCCGTCGTCATCGCTTGGAAATATCGTTTTCCCAAGGCACGAACTTTTCGTTAGCGTCTCCTTAGCGTTGGTTGCGGAAGGTTCGCTTTTTTTAGGGTGGGTGTGTGGCTGTTGGCAGGAAGGCAAATGGTGTCAGATTTACAGGGGTGTCTTGTGGGAAAGCGCGGAATTTCCGAAAGCGTTTGATCGAAGTAAGTATAGTTTGAAGTCGCCGCTCCAACGGATACCCTTCCATGCATCAAACCCAACGATGGGGATCGGCAAGTTGACAAGAACTCTCTAAGCTCTTCTGAGTCATTCTCTTGCCGTCCGAATAGTGAAACGATTAATAAGAGCAAGGGAGATGAAAGTCAGGCAAACATTTGCCAATGCCGAGCGCAAGTCCTTTGACCGCTTTCCCCGAGCCACCCCCAATTGCGACGGAACACGGAATACAATTGGTTAAATTTCGAAATACACACGAATGGCTAAGTGGCCCGATTTCCAGGTTTGCAATAGCGGCGCATGGTGTTTGCGTCAAACTTTTTGAATGCGAGGAGGGTTGCGCGTAATTGGTAGTTCAGTTACATAAAACAAGGACCATCGTGTGAACTGCTCATCCAGATCCAGACCCTCTTTCAATCTCCGCCCTTCGAAAAACCTGTGATTAACTCAGTCCAGAAGACGACCGTGGAGCATCCTAGCGAAAAGGTTCAGAGACAACGCAAGAGCGTTGGCCTCCCGTGGAGTTCATCGTGGTCAGTAAGTGCCCCGGAGCACTCAGAGAGGCGTATGATAGACACCATTGCTCATTTTGCGAACGCTGAGAAGGTGAGATTGGCTATCGTCTTCGATCTGAGTCCATGGATCAAAGTTCAACCCGAACCAAGGGGAAGGAGCCGGGATTGGTTGGCTGGGAATTGGTCACGATGTCACGGCGATCTCAATCTGCTCACGGCTCCCTCGAAGACTCCCATAAGAGGTAGTAATTGTGGTCGTCGTTGCACCACCCATACCCACGGAGCAACCAACCTATCCGCTCGTTATCAAATACAGCGAGCAAGACAACAAGCCATTGGCGTTGGCTGCGACAAAAATTTGACGGGCTGAGGGATTCTATCTCCGAAGTCTGTTGAAATGAAAAACCAACCCATCCTGACAAAAAAAACTTCTTCCGACCCTGGGTCTTTGATGGGTCTGGTCGCTTCTCGCTAACTAACCCCCGCCATCTCCATAACCAGAAAAGACCGATCAAGGGACCCTGGAAATGGAAGACCATCTGTCGCGTGGCTGCTGTGACCCAGTGTAAACCCCCAAATCTCCACTTTTTCTTTTTTTGTTGCGACACCCCTTGCGACCAAGCTAGAACTCTGGTATATTCCCGGCAGACAGCGGCGAAGAGGAGAACGAACTAGGATTTTCGATCGCAACTTTTTTCTCGCGTCACGCTTCCTTCCTAGGTACGAGGAAGGGAATGGAGACCGGAACCACCGGTGTCGTGTGTGGCTCGTGCCGCCCTCCCCGGAAAGCCGCGAACGTACGAAGAGGATATACGAGGACTTTGATTCGCCTGAACTTGAAGATCTCTGTTCATTTCCTTCCCCCCTTTCGCACCTGCTGTCCACCGCACGTTCTTGTCTCTCACTCTCTCTGGGCCATTACGCCACTCTTATCATCTTTCTTCCCCTCCTCCACCTAACAAAAAGACTTTTCTAGAGCTTGATTTGCTCGAACCCTTGAGTGCCTCTGTTGCCCCCTCTTTTACTTTTCTCTCTCTCGCTTCTCTTTCAACCAAAAAACAGACTGCATTCTTAGAGATGGACTCTCTCCCAGTCTCCCCTGCCGTCTTCATTTGCGGCGCTTTTGCCACCTACACCGTTGGAACCTGGATTTACAACCTGTACTTCCACCCGCTTCGTCACGTTCCAGGGCCATGGTACACCGCCATCTCTTCTAGCTGGCTGTCGTTCCAGGATATGACGTTCAAAAAAGGTACCGTCGTCCCTTGGATTACGACCGAGCCAGCCGTTGGACTGACCCTCTCTCGTCCCTCATCAGCCCTCGCCATCGACGAGCTCCATCAACGATATGGCCCCGTCGTCCGCGTTGAACCCAATGTCGTTGCGTTCTTGGACCCGGCTACCACGCGATTCGTCTATAGCGCGACCTCCAAGTTCTCCAAGTCGCAGTTCTACAAGGCTTTGTTGACCAACGAGAACGATCATGCCATGACCACGCTGTACGGCAACACTTTCTCCTTTCCTTTACTACTGTGAGGCTGACAAGGACTGCGTTTTCTGATGCACAGTGACCCCGTCCTCCACGCTCCCAAGAAGCGTGCCTACGGCCCTCACTACACTCCAAACAACCTGTCCTTGTACCAACCCGAGATGCACGAGTACACTCAACTCTATCTCGAGAAGTTGGATTCCTACAAGGGTGAAAAGTCGTTTGATTGCTTGGTCTTGTTCCGTCGTCTCTTGGTGAGTTGCCCCGATGCTCACCGACGCCAACGATTCTGACGCCGGAAACATAGGTCGACGTTATCTTTGTCTCTTCCTACGGTCAACGCATCAACTCACTGAAGCAATGGGACACTGAGACCTTCAAGGAGGATCCTGCCAGCGAGATTGTTACTTCTATCAATCTCTTCCCCATCCGAGTGAGTCCCGAAGATACGCTTTACAGCCAGTGAAATCGATCTAATTGGGATCTCGATGCTTGATCGTAGGGTGTCTTCCGCGCCTCGATCCCTAGGCACCTCTGGGATGTCCTTTGCAAAATCCCCATCAAAGCTTGGAAGCGTGTGGTCGATTCCGACCGTCGGGTAAGGCCTCTATTGTCTTGGACCCACACGCTCTCTCTTCTGACCACTAGAGTTTTGGTTTCAATAGGTTGCCGAATACGTCATCGCCGCGCGAGACAAGATTGTCAAATCTGACAAGAGGCTCGACCTAACTACTGGCGACTTGGACGTGGACGGTGAAACGGACGAACGTCTTTCTTTGATCCATCGTTTACTTCGTCAACAAGTGAAGGCCAAGCCTGAGGACCGATTAAGTGATAGGGATATTATTTCTGAGGCTATGGGTCATACGTACGTCCATTTACTCCTAGCCAACGTTCAGAGATCGAACAATAATTACTGACTGCCGCACCGAATCGATGAACAATTCTTACAGCGTCGCCGGTGTCGACACCTCATCAACTACCTTGTCCTACATGCTCTGGACCCTCGGCAATCGTCCCGACGTCCTCGCAAAACTCCGCGAAGAAATCGACCCTCTCATGCCCGATGATGGACTCGGTGGCAAACGCAAAGTGCCCGACTTCCAGGTTCTCAACCGTCTTCCGTACTTGACTGGATTCGTGAAGGAGAGTTTGAGGGTTTACGGAAGTGGACCTTCACTCTTGGAGCGAGTCGTTCCAGAGAGTTTACAAGGAGAGTTCTCGATCAAGGGAATCCCGATTCCAGCTGGTACGAATCATATTCTTCGGAGAATGTTGCGACATGGTTTAGCTAACGGAAATCTCTGGTGTTTCCCATTAGGTGCTATCGTTGGTACTCAGGCTTGGTCTGTTCACCGGAACCCTGATATCTTCCCTGACCCATATGCGTTCAAGCCTGAGCGCTGGTTGGAAGAGACCGAGGAGATGAGGGTACGTCGGACTTCACTGCGTTGACGGTTACATACTAATTATCCATTTATATCCAGTCTGCAATGATGCCTTTCGGTACTGGTGGACGTATCTGCGGTGGAATGAACTTGGCTCAGTACATGCTCCGTATCGGTACGTTAAACGATCGTGATTCATGACCCGCAAACGGGGACTGACGTATTGGATGTGAATCACAGCTCTCGTGGCGACCATTCGCAATTTTGACGTTGTTATCCCACCAAAGACTACGGCCGAGTCGATGGCTTGCCGATTCGCCTTCGTAAGTCGTCGGTTCAATAGTCTTGGCAGCATGCACGGTGTATTAAACATCTTTCGTCTCGCAGGTGCTTCTCCCCGCTGCTCAGCGCGTCGACCTCATCTTCACCCCACGGAAGGACTAGATTCTTTTTTTTTTCTCTTCTCCTCGGACTAGACTGTGTTCTGCCCCCCTTGACTCCCCATCCACACTCGTTTCCAATATTTTCTGCGTTTTTCGTCATCTGTTTAGGGATCTTTTTTTAGTTGGTATCAATGTTTGGTTCTTTTGCCATATGATCGCCCAACATCTCAGGCTGCTACCGACTGCGATCACCCACTCTAACAAATTCCTGGCCCAAAAAAAAAGATCAAAACAAGATCGGACAATGATTTTCATTTATACTTTTTTTTTCTCTCGTCACGCTTCCTCTTTGGGAACGAGGAAGCGGGTGGAGACCGGAACCACCGGGTTGTGTGGCCAAGCGTCGCCCTCCCTCGGAACCGCAGAACCAGCGAAGAGGTTATCCGAGGACTTTGATTCGCCTGAGGTCGAAGATCTTTTTCGTCCCTCTTTCCCCCCTCGCACCTTCTTGTCTTCCACTCTCTTTCTGGGTGAACACCACGCCACCCTTATCATCGTTCTCTTCTTCCCTCCCACCTAACAAAAAGACCTTCACCGAGCTTGATTTGCTCGAAACCTTGAGTACCTCTCTTATCACCCCCCTCTCTTTTACGTTTCTCTCTCTCTCTCTTCTCTTTCAAAAAACAGACTGCAACCTCTGAGATGGACTCTCTCCCAGTCTCCCCCGCCGTCTTCATTTGCGGCGCTTTTGCCACTTACACCGTTGGAACCTGGATTTACAACTTATTCTTCCACCCACTTCGTCATGTCCCCGGACCATGGTACACCGCGATCTCGTCTACCTGGCTGTCGTTCCAGGATATGGCCTTCAAAAAAGGTACCGACATCCCTTGGATTACAATAAAGCCAGTCATTGTACTGAACCACTTTTCCCTCATTAGCTCTCGTCATCGAGGAGCTCCATCAACAATATGGCCCCGTCGTCCGCATAGAACCCAACGTTGTTGCGTTCTTGGACCCAGCGACAACGCGATATGTCTACAGCGCGACATCCAAGTTCTCCAAGTCGCAGTTCTACAAGGCTTTGTTAACCAACGAGAACGATCATGCAATGACCACGCTGTACGTGAATACTTCCTCCTTTCTTCGACTACTGTAAGGCTGACAGGGACTACGCGTTCTGGTGCACAGTGATCCCGTCCTCCACGCTCCAAAGAAGCGTGCCTACGGCCCTCACTACACTCCAAACAACCTATCATTGTACCAACCCGAGATGCACGAGTATACCCAGCTCTTCCTCGAGAAGTTGGATTCCTACAAGGGTGAAAGGTCGTTTGATTGCTTGGTCTTGTTCCGCCGACTCTTGGTGAGTCCTCCTGCGATCCGCTGAGGCCAAGGATTCTGACGTTGGTCAAAGGTCGACGTCATCTTTATCTCATCCTACGGTCAACGCATCAACTCGCTGAAGCAATGGGACACTGAGACCTTCAAGGAGGATCCTGCTAGCGAGATTGTTACTTCTATCAACCTCTTCCCCATTCGAGTGAGTCCTGAACGTCCACTTGCAGCCAGTCAAGTCAATCTAACTCGGTTTTTGTTGCTCGCTTTCAGGGTGTCTTCCGCTCCTTGATCCCAAAGCATCTCTGGGATGTCCTTTGCCAAATTCCCGTTAAGGGTTGGAAGCGTGTTGTCGATTCCGACCGTCGGGTAAGGCCTTTATTCTGTGGCCCCAACACGTTCCCCCTTTTAACCACTAGAGCCTTGCTCTTACTAGGTCGCCGAATATGTCATCGCTGCGCGAGACAAGATCGTCAAGTCCGACAAGAGGCTCGACCTAACCGGCGGAGACTTCGACATGGATGGTGAAACAGACGAACGCCTTTCCTTGATACATCGTTTACTTCGTCAACAAGTGAAGGCCAAGCCTGAGGATCGGTTAAGTGATAGGGATATTATTTCTGAAGCTATGGGTCATACGTACGTTCATCTACCTGGGGGAAACGTCCTGGATTCGGGCAACAAGGACTGGCTAACATATGGAAATGACGGACGATCCTTACAGTATTGCTGGTGTTGACACCTCATCAACCACCTTGTCCTATATGGTCTATATCCTCGCCAATCGTCCCGACATCGTTACGAAACTCCGAGAAGAAATCGATCCTCTGATGCCCGACGACGGTCTTGGTGGCAAACGCAAAATACCCGACTTCCAAGTGCTCAACCGTCTTCCATATTTGACCGGATTCGTGAAGGAGAGTTTGAGGGTTTACGGAAGTGCTCCTTCATTTTTGGAGAGAGTCGTTCCGGAGAGTTTACAAGGAGGATTTTCGATCAAAGGTGTTCCAATCCCTGCTGGTGCGCGTCATGTTCTCCTTTACCGAGTGTCACGACATGGTTTAGCTAAAAGTAAACGTCGGGTATAGGTGCTATCGTTGGTACCCAATCTTGGTCGGTTCACCGGAATCCTGATATCTTCTCCGAACCTTATGCGTTCAAGCCTGAGCGTTGGCTGGACGAGACTGAGGAGATGAGGGTACGTCGAACTTCCCTACCTTGACTACTACACGTACACACTCTAATCATCTGTCTATGTTCAGTCTGCAATGATGCCTTTCGGTCTTGGTGGACGTATCTGCGGTGGAATGAACTTGGCCCAGTACATGCTCCGTATTGGTACGTCGAAGATTGTCCTTCATGACCGACAAGCAGGGATTGATGTCTTGAACGTGAATTACAGCTCTCGTTGCGACTATTCGCAATTTCGACATCGTCATTCCACCAGAGACTACGGCCGAGTCGATGGCTTGCCGATTCGCCTTCGTAAGTCATTGGTTCAATAATAGTCTTCGCAGCATGCACGTTGTATTCAACGTCTTTCATCTTGCAGGTGCTTCTCCCCGCTGCTCAGCGCGTCAACCTCATCTTCGCCCCACGGAAGGACTAAGCTCCTTTTTTTTCAACCCTTTTTCGGACTAGACTGTGTTCTGCCCTCTTCTACCCCCCACTCACACTCTTTCCACTCTTTTCTGCGTATTTCGTTGTTTACTTAGGGATTTCTTTTCAGTTTGTATCAAACTTGGTTCTTTGGCCGTATAATCTCCCAATTTCTCGGCCCGTTACCAATTGCAATCGCCGTGTGGCTGCCTCGGGGTTTGATCGTCGTTACTTCGACTTCGCTTTTTCCCCTTCCCTAATTCCCTTCAACCGCCGACTGCACCGGGCGAGCGATCCGTGTCCACACCAACGAACTCTCTTGGAAACCATTGGAGCGGTGTGGAGGCCAGGGTTGGATATAAACTTGATATTTTCGCATGCGGCTAACCTTCGCGCTTCTTGTCAACTCAAATAAGCCCCATTACTTCGGTCCTGCTTCGGTCTCGCCACACCGACTCCCTCCCCCCGGAAATGACCGCATTCTCGACCCTGAACTTCTCCTTTGCCGTGCCTCCCCATCAAGGAATTTCGAAGCGAAGGCAAAGTCGGCACGTGTACGTACAGGGTAGGGGGAGGTAATGTGCTGGTTTCAAAGTGAGCTTTAGTAATCCGGGTTGGCAAAGGGAAGCGATAATATATGAACATCAGGATTGAAGCCATGGGCCGGTTGGATGAATATTCAATAGACATTGCGGTCGGGGCTGTAGATGAGGGCTGCGGGCTGCGGGAGGTAGTGAAGAGACGGGCCCCTGCGAAGAGGTTCGGGGCAAACTTCGCTTTCCGTTTGGGTGGGTGTTGACGGGTCACCTCCAGGACTGGCGTTTCTCGTCGGGATGCCACTAATCGCCATTCTCGGGAAGAAACTCGAACAAGTTGAGCCTGCTATCGAACGAATGACTGAATAGTGTTTCCCCGAGTGAGGCACGTCGGGAAGACATAGGAAGCCAGGTCTGTTATAGAATTCGCCCTGCCCCCGCCAAAGCCTGAGAAAAGATGTAGAGAACATACCCAGTTGAGAGCAAGGAGGTGGGAGCACGCGGAATGATGCTGTGTTGAAGCGTTCTCCTTCCGAAACAGAGTTTCGCGCGCTTTTCTCCATTGCTGCCTCCCGCACGAACCATCGGGAAAGAAGCACAAGTTGGGCATAAAGCCATATGCAGCTGCATTACCCTCCCCAGGTGAATGCGCGCAGACTTGAGCTAGAAGACACAATGTCTACAATAGGTCAACGGTACCTAATTTTAGGTTGCCTCGCCGTCGGCTCTCTTTCCAATCGATCATGAAGCTGATTTACTCGGAAGCAGAGTGCTTTCCGTGCCGAAGCCTTCCATCGCAGAGCAAGCAATCAAGAGAACCCAAGGGCCCCCCAAAAGGCGAATATGAAGAAACGAAGCAGGTACACCCAACCCTCCAACACTAAGAGCCGTAACCCGGGCTGGATAGATTCCGTTGGCTTCTGTTTTATAGAAAGCTTAGAGTGGACTAGTGAGTTGTGCAAAGGAAGGTCAGGCAACGTGACGGAAGGCTTCTGGACCCCATCCCTTCAAGAACACTATAGCTACGTGCGGCAGGAACAGAATCATAGCTCCCGCGTTCGTCTAATCCAGAAAGAAAATAGCCATAGTTTAGGCGGCCGAAGAAACGCGGTCCAACCCCAATACGGGAAAGCTCATCACTTGGCACGCTGGCAATTCTGAAGCCCTGCACGCTGGTGGGAAAGGCAATGCGGAACGTACGGCGGGACCGAAACGACTGAATACGGATTTACCGGTTTGGGGGGAACTTTCCGCTGTTTGCCGCTCGTTCGGAGGGGTCCTGGTGGGGATTACAAGTTCCAAGTCGTTCTGTGACGGGAAGAGCTGGGAATGGTAACTTGCTGCCTGAACGTTTCACCGTATTCAAAAGGGACTGGTAGAAGTTACGAGGCAAAAGAGCAAGACAAACGCGCAACTTGATCTGGCCATTCAGATTCAGCAACGGCTACTCGTGAATCCGGAGGTGTCCGACACAATGTTATCAAGTCCAACTCAATCAAGCTGACTTACATCCCAGTGTTCGAAAATAAAGCGGTCCGCTTACTCAGGAGGCTTGTGACTGTAGCTGTAGTATTACGGAGTTGAAATTCAAGGGTTCGCTCTACGACTTGGACTTCGGGCAGACCCACGACACTCGACGAAGATTCCAGCACCGGGAGACGAAAAAGGGTATCGATAATTCGTCCATCTACATCTAATTAAGAATAACTTTGCAGGGAAGTGTGAAAGTCGGGCAAAGCGAGACCGCATGGAGAGGGTATGATATCTCGGAAAATAAGAGTGATGTACGAGGGAAGAATAACGACCACAGGAAATGGACAGCGAGCTCGTCGAGAGGGGTACAGAGCAAACAAAATCGCAAAAGGGGGAGAAGCGTTCATCGGCTAGAGTAACGAACCCAAACCCACAAGAGGAAGAGTGAGGAACGACCCTTCAAGAGCGCAAAACCATGTTCGTCCGCCGTGAGGAGAAAGGAAAAGAAAAAGAGTAGCGATCCGATAAAAACAGCACCCGATGTGAAAAAAAGCAAGACATTCAGAGTTTAAAGATGATGATGATAATGATGAATTCATAGTTGATTGGTCATATACGGCATTCGTTCTCAAAAGTATCCCGTCGCGGCATCAATTTCACCGACGTTCTCCCCAAGACTCCCAGGACTCGGAAGGAGTAGTCGAGGTTGCAGCAGCTGTAAGAGTCGCACCGGGCGATACCACTCGTGAGCTGACGTATGGAGGAGGCGGCAACTCGGATCCCGATGGTGGTACCACGGTCATAGATGACCTGCGAGATCCGACTTCCGGTGCGGCAAGTCTGCCTCCCATTAATGGAACAGCTTCCAATTCGGCCTCCTCTCCCTTACTCATTGGTGAACGCGGCCTCGAGTGGGAACCATGACTGCGGCGAATGAAGGTCTGAGCTTCGGTGTCCGAGTCGACTGGAGGAAGTGAGATAGGTTCGAACTCTGGAGAGCGATTGGATGAGGAGTATGGGTGGAAGATGGCAGGGAGGAAGAAGAGGATGCCTCGTGATCGGCGACGCCTATTACTGCGGGAGGCTGAACGGCTGCTGCGCCTGCTACCTGCACTAGCGTATTCGGACAACGGTGTGACTGCACCAAAGACCCAAGAGCCAGCTCGCTTGATGGCATCGGTGACGGCGTTGGATTCGGGGGATGAAGAGGAGGAAAGAGTCGGGGAGAGTTCCACCGAGAGCGGTATCACGGACGAAGGGAGACGTGGGGTAGCGGTGGGCGAAGTCGGTTCGGATGACAAAGGTGAGAGAGCTGTAGAGGAGCCAGATACCTCCCTGCTGTGCCCTCCTGCGAGCATGGATAATGGGCCAAGGTCCAACTGCGCGGTGTTCGTGTCCCGATCATGGATGAAGCGGGGGAGAAGGACTTCGTATCGGCCAAACACCAACCTCCTGCCTCGAAGCCCACGGCCATGTCCCTTCTTCTTGAAGACGTACATCCTTAAGCCAACGATAGCGGCGACGATGCAGGAGACATACATCAACCGCATGCCCCAAACGCCAAGGAACGTCCATAGCCATGCATCATCCGAGTGCCAAGAGCTTCCGTAGTAGTGCTCGAAGAAGGAATGCGGCGCTTCTCCTGGCTTTGCGTTCTTTCCATACAGGCTCTTTGGCAGGATGCGGACATCTCCTGAAGGGTTTTCAGGAGTCGGGGGGTGCGATGCCGTGTAGAAGCCGTATTGGGCGGACATGAACATGGGACCGGTGGTGAACATGACCGTAGGGTAGTTAAGGATGTAGTTGATGTCGAACGTGATGAGCCCTCGGATAACTTGTTCCATGAAAGGATGTCCCACTGTGCTTGTCATGAGATCGTTGCTGACACCGACTGGGATGGTCTTGGGGAGGATGACTTGGTACTTGAGTAAGGGGTCCATGGGCCGGAGGCACCCCATGTCGAGATCCATGTACACACCGCCAAAGTGGTGCAAGACGAAGTAGCGGATGGCATCTGCTCGTTGAATCTTGTACTTGTAGCCGTCAAAAGTGGAGAGGAACCATGGATAGTGGTCTGCGATGAGCTGTCGTGATTTGGCGTCGGTCCATAGCATGTATTCGCTGGACAACGGGAAGGAAGCAAGCGTCAACAATGCGTTCCAAATGAAAACAAGGCCTTCGGACGCATCGCAAAGACCTTGCATGGCAGGAAAAGGACTTACTAGTCAGGGTGCATATCCCTGCAGTCTTGTGAGGCCCCTGCCCATTCCTCTGGTAGGACATCCGTCTTCCAAGTCTGGTGTAAAATTCTTGGCACAATCTCGCCTGCCCTCGATGCGTTGGCCCTGCTGGCTGTTGGATCCCATGGCACCTCTTCCTCAGTGATGTACGCCCAGTCCTCGATCTTCAGATAGGCCTTGGTTGTTGAGAGAACGATGGCCGTTCCGAGTAGGAAAAGACACAAGAGAGAGAGGAGGACAACGGACACCTTTCGCGCCATTGCTGGAGAGAGAGAGAAAAACGAGAAGAAAAAACCCGAGCGACTGCTTCGACGCTGTGGATGCTGGTCCTGCCGACGCTGCTAGTAGTCGTGTGCGAGGGGGGAGTGAAGAGAGAAAAAAATGGTTGGGGATTTGGGGAGATGAAGAAGGCCAGAGGGCAAACTCGACCAGGGGACAGTGCGTGAAGAGAATCTACTGGGCGCTGTTGAAATCAACACTCGTAAGCAACCTCACATAATACTGCGCGTCGTCCGCCAAGCCCCCACAAGGCCGCCGACTGCGCTGCCGACTTACTCGAAGAGTACTGCGTAAAGAAGAGCTAGGGGGAGAAAAGATTGCAAAGGAGATGGCAAAGGCTCATATATCTCAACCACTATCTATGTATAGTCTCTCGGCGGCGGTTAATTGTGACGTCGACTCGATGCGTAGACAAGGGGAATGCTGTGTCATCGCAGCACGAACGCTTGCTCCACTGCCGAGCGTAGCTGAGCAGCAACTTCTGTCCCGAAAAAGCGCTCTACGACATCGGCAGCACTGCTCCAATCTCCTCTCGCCCAATCTTGGCCTCGTCGTGCACCTCGTTCCCCTTCAGCGTATGACGCTATCAAGTCGGCCAGCTTGCCCGATGGTGTTTCATTCGGGGTCTTGCCGCCCGCCTTACCAGCAATAACCTTATCCACCCACAAAATCGCCTGTCTCAGCGTCCACCCCCGCCATTCCTCCTCGCTAGGTATCGGGATCGTTGAAAGCCGGCTAGGAGGAGCTCTTTTTGCGTAAATCGAAATGTTCTCGTTCTGCCTTGCTTCGACTTCCTGTTCCTTGCGGACCAAATCGATGCATTGATGTATCAACCCGGGAAGTCCCGCGATAAGATATGCTCGTAATTGCTCGTGAATAACGTTAAGAGGGTGCGGTGGTCGTGACGGCCCGGAGTCGGCGTGAATGCTTGCAGGTGCCGGGGAAGAGGTCGAAGGAGCTGCCAAAGGTAGAGCAGGGCTGGCAGAACGATGTAACGAGGTTGAGGGTGTGCTCTGAGCTGGTTCTCGCTTCTGTATTGCAATCCTTGCCCAATCTGGTCGCTGTGAGTTTTGGGGAGTTCTGGGGACCTGGGAGGTTGTGACGATATTGTGTAACAGCTGGTCCGAGTTACAAGCTGGGGATGGTCCCCAACACTCGTAGCCTTGCCGGAGGCTTAGATTTCAATTATTGAATAGATAGAACAAACGTGTTCGCTCACCTTCGATTTTTGCCTTTAGCTTGATGTTCTTGTCATAGCTTAGTATCCTCATGTTTTCTATGGAAAAGTTTACGTTTAGTGTTCGGCAAGCCCCTTCGGTCAATGAGTACAATGCATTCCACCAACCGGGAGGCACGCTCATGGCAGTTGCGAAGTAGTTCGCACATTCAATAACCAGGTCGTCGTTCTCCATCTATGACAACAAGGTTTTCAGCGCTTACTCGTGTTCACCGTGGGTTGGTTAAACTCACACTTTCTCGTCCATACATCCAGTTCCCTCTGGGGCTCTCCGATGTCTTCTGTCCCCGAATAAACGGAGAGCGGTTCACAATGGGCAGGAGCCAATCGTTCGCTTGGCGCGCCAAAACAGACACGGAGACAACAGCTTGTGTACCATCCGCCTTCCGGACCTCATTTTGCTTATTGGAGTTACGCAATCCATCCAACTCTTGGATGACAATTCCGGGTATTAAGAATACAATGTCGACGAGAGATGGGGATGAGTGAAGGTGCTGGATTGTCAATTTCAGCAGAGGAAGTTGGGAAATAAGGACATTTGTATCCACAACGACCAAGGTTGACGAAGGTTTGACTGGGGTCTGCCGCCAAGTTGCACTTACGTCAGCCCACAGGCGACTTTGTCTCGTTTATTCCGCATACCAGTTCCCAATCGACCTCCATTGCGTCCATCAAGTCCGAGTTTTGGTATCCGTACGATTTCGCAGTGACGCGACCCGCGCGAATGTCTTCCACTGCTACACCCGAGTCAAGAGTGTAGTCGCCCTCGTCTGTTTCCATGTTCATGATGTGTTCTTCGTGCTCCTCGTTGATTCCATCAACTATTATGGTCGTTGGACCAGTCGTTCGAGGACCTTTCCACGTCTGATTCCAGGCATCCGCGTATGACATTATGCTCCCGGGCCCCCTGGTCAGGTATAAAGACGTATAGAATTCTCCGTGCTATCGATAGAGCTTTCGACGGTATCCTTTGAAGAGAGGAAGA
The DNA here is from genome assembly GCA_019633425.1 of Tulasnella sp. 424. Classification (NCBI taxonomy): domain Eukaryota; kingdom Fungi; phylum Basidiomycota; class Agaricomycetes; order Cantharellales; family Tulasnellaceae; genus Tulasnella; species Tulasnella sp. 424. The sequence goes on along the minus strand of WSUB01000050.1, from coordinate 177,609 downwards.
AACCAAATAGAGAAAGGTAAAGAAAGGGATCTTCCGCTCGATAAAGTCCCCGTGATCGCACGCCAGCGGGGTTCTCAGAGCGCCACTGCCATTTCCCGCCCACGACTTTCCCGTGACTCCCGATTTTACTCCCCTTTACTCTTCCCACTTGCGTCGGGAATGTACATCGCTCTCCAAAACTAACCGTCCTCAGCGAAGATCCTTCCTCAATCTACTAATATCCTCACTCCCGGAGATGAATCCTGCAAGTTCGGCCGCGCGGTCGGTCCAACAAGTCCGAACCATCCGAACCATCTTCAACCCCAAGGCGAAGGTCAACAACAGCCAACGCTTCTACACCGCTGGATCTTCCAGCGGCTTGCATTTCTATCGGAATCGACAGCTGGAATTATGGGCCGCGAAGAAACCTACGCCGTTGTCCTTGAGACAGCTTGTGCGTGTCTCTCTTCATGAAGTTGTTTGTTCGGACCTAACCTCTCTTCCTATTGTCTCGCAGGTCTTTTATGGGAGATCCATGAATCCCGAAAGACTCATTAATGTCAGTTTGAACTCACGTGTTCCAAAGTCGCCGCTGAGTGGTGTTGACAAACGAAACTTGGTTCCTTTCTCCTAAGAGCGCGAACTATGTACGAACGGAACTACCTACCAGGATTGCACATCGTATTCGCGACATGCAAGCACTTCCGTATGTTGTAGTGAGGCAGGAGATGGTAGCCAAGGTGTATGAAGTACGTATTTGAACGTCACTCACGTGGTCCCATCACCTTGTTGACCCCCCCCCCCACCTTGGCAGTTGTATTGGGATGCCTTTGAGAAGTACGTTACATCATCATTCTCAGATGATTTTCCAGGGCCTGATACAGAGCCTTCCTCCCTTGTTAGGATACGAAGCTATCCACCAATAACCACCATGAAAGAGAACGATCAGTTTTGCGAATTCATTCAAGGGTTGTTGAACCAACAGTAAGCAAATCACGTCCGGAGGACCATTCATTCAGGCTCACGCCAGTCATTGTTAGCTCTACTGTCATTCCAAATCTTGCACTGGGGCTCTCCCTCACTTCATCGTACCTCTCACCCGACGATCTTGATGCCTTTTTCCGGCGGATGCTGGTCTCCCGGATCTCTCGTCGGGTGATATGTGAGCACCACATCGCTCTTAGTGATACCCTTGCTGGTCGACACCCAGATGGAAAAAAGGGCCACGTTGGAGTAATATATAACGAGATCAAGATCAAGGATACCATAGAGCGATGCGTGAAGATGCTGAAACAGCGCCCACGTGATATGGCTGAGGATGAGGAACTAAAGTCTATGGGTGCTAGGAAGGGAGCTGAAGAGAATTGGCCGACGTTCAAGATTGATGGGCATTTGGATACTAAGGTCTCGTACATTAAGGTACGTTGAAGGTCGACGAGCCCAACAAGGAGCCTGACCGATGGAAATACTGATTTATTTTCCAAAACTCGGCACGTAAAGGAACACCTGGAGTACATTATATTCGAGATCTTCAAAAACGCGACCCGCTTTTCGATGCTTCGGCGAGCTCACGGAGATGTCCCCGGTGTTATCAGAACGACCATTGTATCTGGGGATGAGGACATTCTCATTCGAGTATCAGATCAAGGTGAGCTTCCCGAAAGCTCCTTTCTGTAGCGTGTTTTGGTTGACACACGTTCTAGGTGGAGGAGTGACCCCAGAAATAAACTCAACAGCGGATCTCTTCTCTTTCTCTCACCTTCGAAACTCGACTCGACTGGCCGAGGACCGTCTCTCCGCCCTCCGAGACGCGAGTCTGCGAGAACGGGGGTTTACGGGAACCGTCGCGGAACAACTAGCTCAGAAGGCGCGAGCACAGCAGAAAGCGGCTAAGAAGGAAGAGGACGAACCATTTGTCCGGCAGATTGGACTTGGACTACCTCTAAGCAACATCTTTGCCACTTACTTTGGTAAGAGCCGCTAGCGCCATTCCCTCGACCTTTGCTCTGACGTGAATCTGCCTCAGGAGGATCCTTGGATTTAATATCTTTAGAAGGATGGGGTCTCGATGTATATATACGCCTACCGCGCTTAGGTACTAACTTGGAGGGCATTGAAGTATAAAACTTCGCTGCATAAACAATCTCTGTTCTTCTGGTCCGCTTTAAGCGATTGCTTATGTCATACGCGCGTCGCGAACAATGCCCCAGGCCAAATATTTGCCTTAGCTCAGATTCAAACCAGGACACCGCCCACATGCGACCAGCTACTAAGAAGGCGCAAGGCAAAGGGAAGAAAGCGTTAGCGAGCGATGATAAACCAGTAGGAACCACTTTTTGTACCAGGAAGGGATATCTTGTGAACCTGAGCACCTCGTTCAGCCTCCACCGCAGGCAGACCCATCCGGCGAGAAACCCAAGTTCTTCCCCCTCTTCTATAAGAAACCACCGAAAGCAGCGGAGTCTACTACAAGCGGTGCTGATGGAGCGCCTGATGCTACGCGTAGCCCGATGCAGGTCGATGATGTTGACCCTGTATCCTCCCCACCACCAGGTGTGTAGCTCTCAATTGGCATTGAGAGCAGCTCGGTCCGCTTACACGCCATCACTCTGTAGAAGCGAATCGAACTCCTCTACCACAGACACCGGCTGGCGATGAGACTGAATCGTCTGCGCTGCATTCCATCTTCAGCCTGCCAGTTCCCACCTTGAAGTCCAAGGGATCCGCCACCCCCCTCCAAAGGAAACCTTCCGCGTCTTCTTCAAAGAGCCGAAGACCCAGCACAACGAAGCGCAAATCACCTTCGACTGCAGCTCCTACTCCGCCATCAAAATCCCCGCGTCTAGGGGCTGAGAAAGATGCGACTTCGACACGAAAGGCGTCGCCTTTGTCCAATCCCCCAGATGTCATTCACCTGCTCGACGACGAAGAGGAGCCAGCTGCTGCTAATTCTCAGCACGGGCCATCGAAAGCTGTGCCCCCTCCTCCGGCTGCAGAGCCCGTTCAGCCACCGAAACCAACCCACCCGTTCTTCGCCCCCCGCAAGGCCAAGGATCCTCCAACTGCACCTGCACCTGCACCCGTTCCCGAAGTCCATATTGTTGTCGACGACGACTCCACGACAGGAAGTCGACGCGATCCCATTCGTATATCCTCACCGCCAGAGTCGCCAGTCATCTTGCGAAGTCGGCTGCCGCCAGTCAAGAAACGTCGCTTGGAACCTAAGGAACCTCCTTGGCCGAGCGGGGAGCTCCAACATGTGAAAGCACCCGAGACTGGGTGGGATGTACCCCTCCCAGATCTGCCGTTTGGTCGAAGAAGACCGAGGTCAACCGTCTCATCGATGGGATCGACGTTGAAGGCGGTCTTGCCACCTTTACCATCTGAACCATCCTCTCAATCACCACCGCAACAAGGTAGTGCCACTCAACACTTGGACTCAAGAAGCATCGACTCTGCGCTTCGTTCCATCCCTGAATCCCACCTCCGAATCCCTGCTTTCTCATCCTTGGTGAAACACTTGCATAGCGTCGAGCTACCAGGCGACAACCGCGAACCGTGGACAGACAGATGGAGACCACGAAAAGCCCGCCATGTCTTAGGGAACGAAGAGAACGCACAATACCTCAAGGCGTGGCTTCGCACCCTGGAATTAGGTACTGAGACAGTGGTGACGGCTGTGTCTCAACCTCAAGGGGAGCCAGCCGAAAGTTCCCCCGCGGAAAAGCGAAAGGGAAAGGGCAAAGCTAAAGTGGAGACATTAAAGGCTCCAAAGCGGCCAGCTGTAGTCAGAAAAGTTGAAAAGACGCGTCCGGCGAAACGGAGGAAGAGGAAGAGCGGATGGGATTCGGGCGACGATTGGATTGTCAGCGACGATGAAACAGACTTCTACTACCGCGAGGAAGAAGAGGAGCAGCCCCAACCCCTACGTTTCAGGCCGTCCATGAGTCCCTGCAAGCCTAGGGCCGACTCGCAACGTCCATACGCGCTTCAGCTTCTAAACGAGGACAGCGAAGAGGACAATGAAACTCCAAAGCCAAATTTCAACCCATTAACAAACTCAATTCTCCTCTCTGGACCTCCGGGGTCTGGCAAGACGGCGGCGGTCTACGCTTGCGCCGAAGAGCTCGGTTGGGAGGTGTACGAGGTCTACCCAGGGATGGGGAAACGATCTGGCACTAACCTCTCAGCCATCGTGGACGGAGTCTGCAAGAACCACACCATCGGCATTGGATTGCCGCTAAACTTAACGAGATCGTCGCCTATTTCTCCAAAGAAATCCATTGGAAACAAGACTAGTGACAAGTCTGTCTTAAGGAATTTCTTCAAGCGCCCGAGAGGAGAAGAGGAAGAGAGCACTGCACCCAATGGCTCACAGGGAAAACCTATTCTCCTGGATGATCACACTCCAAACACTAAGGCAAACTCTCATGCGGCCAACGGGGCTGAATCCGTGTTCCAAAGTACACATGAGAACGATCGCGGAGACAAAGGAGTGCAGATACAGCAATCCCTCATCCTTTTAGAAGAAGTCGATATATTGTTCGCAGAAGATAAGAACTTTTGGCCTGCCGTGGTCGAACTCATAGCAGCCTCAAGAAGACCGGTGGTGATTACATGCAATGGTAAGTAATCGGTCATCTTTGAAAGGCTGTTCGCCGGGTTTGTTTACGCTCAGAACGTGCGCCTAGACCCTGCGTTGGTTCCATGCGAAGAGTTGCCTCTGCAAGCCACGCTTGCATTCGAACCTGCTTCAGTGGCTGTTATGACGTCGTACATTCGATGCCTTGCGCTGACAGATGGGAAGGTTATTCCCGAACATGTTGCTCGGGAAATCAGCGAAGAATCCAAATATCGACCTATAGCTACCGATTTACCGGACCAGCCAGTCCATCCTCTTCCCTATCAAGAACCACCAGTCATCGACTTGCGCAGGGCAATTCAGCAGTTGCAATACTTTTGCGCGGCAAGCGGAACAACATTGAGCAGCCACTCAGAGGAAACAACGTTCCATAGCTTGTATCCAGAGAGTTGGACGGCTAAATCGGAGAGGGTGTGCGATTGGAGCGTTGGTGTGAATGCCGTTACAGAGGAACCGAAGCCTGGTAAAGAATTGTCGTCTCTTTGGAGGTTTATGGACCTCGTTTCTGTGGCGGATGCTCATATGAATAGAAGACCTGAAAGGGTGCTTGAGGTGAGTCTTTGCCGAGCTTATACCAAAATAGGATATATTAGTTTTCCACTGACGTGAGCTGTTCCTTTCCTAACCTTTTGGGATCGCGTGTCCATGGATATTTTCCCATGGGAATTCATCTCAGGCTCTTACAATTGACCGATACGAAGACGGACCAGACGATGAGATTGGCCATCGGATTCTCCGCAAATGGCCCACCTCCGAACTGGACGCCAGCACGTTTTACGCAAAGGATGAAGAAATAGCCCTGGAAAGCTTGGTCATGGCACGAGGCTATTTGGAACCAAAGGGGCTTGGGACCTTTTATCGCCGAGGAACGTGCCGCGAACTCGACAACGAGGTCGACGGCGACAAATTAGGCCGGCCCTTTGACTGTGAGTGGCTTTACAAAGCCCGAGCAGACCATCAGCGATTGCTCGTGGGGTTCCTGGACGAGGTGTTGCGGACACCTGATGTGCCGTTGCTCCCGCGTCCTGCGATGATATTGGACTATGTTCCTTATATCCAGGAGATGGTGAGGGTCGACGACGAGCTGGAGGAGGCGTTGGCGAAGAGTGTGAGGGAAGGGGGCGTGGCGGGTGCAGGGGATCTCATGGGCGTCTTTTCGTCGAGGCGAAGAGGGGTCGCGCAACGTCAGAGCCTTCGGATTGGTGCCCGCGTGCCACCCACGCAGGAGCGATACATCTCGCTCGGAGCAGATGGGCTGCACGCGGCACGCGAATCACGACTCGTGGTCTAACTGAAAAACGTGAGTTGATAATCTTGTTTCTTTTTTTCGGGCGTGCCTATCTCACGCTAAGGTTTCTTTTTTTTTACCCGAGACCAGCAAGCATCGGAGGACACGCGCAGCCTGGAGAATAATAATTGGAGGCAGGGACCTGTGGCAGTGAAGAAAAAAGCGAAGCTGGTGGTTGCATGTGGCCGGTGGTTGTCGGGGGTTCCTTGTTGAAATTAGGTCGAGGAGTTGATCCACAGAATCGCTGTTCTTCTTTTTTCCCTTTGAGTGTCTGTCTCTTGCGCTTTTGCTCTTGTTCTCTCTTCTACCACCCCTCTCCCCTCCCATCCTCCTCGTTGACGTTCAGAGCTCAGCTCGATGGCAAACCTCACCACTTCAGAACGCGCTTCACCGCCAGTCAAGTCGCCACCCCAGCACCATGCTCCAGGCCTTGCACCCCTCGAGTACCTTCAGCTCACGCAGCGTCGCGGTTCCATCACAGATCCCTCTCTCCATGCCTCAACACATCAGTCCCAACCTGAACACGTACAGTCCCCTCCCCGCCATCCCCTGGCAAACAGCTTCACCAATCACCGCAGCAGCTCCTACTCCTTCCCCCCGACCAAGGACCAGCAGGATCCTCCACGTCCTTGGTCAACTCCGTCAACCGACTCAATGGACACCGACCCGGTGAACTCACCACCTGGCAGGACGAGTGCAGGCCCGGATCCTGCAAGATCATGTATGTCGTGCCGTTCATCGTAGATTAGACTGTTCTAGCTCCTGGCACATGGCTTTCGATCCTGTTCTACATAAGTAAACTGACCCTCATGCCTCTCGCCCACACACCCCCTTCCATCCCCTTCCTTACCTGCCATGCCTCCAGCATCCTCATCCTTTCTCCCTCCGCCAGCTTTCGTAGGCTCGAAGCGCAAGATGTCTCACGACCGCCAAGGTTACCATTACCCTGACGAAGCTGCAGCGCCCCCCGCCAACCCAGGCGGATATCCTTCCTTCAACCCCCAGGAAATGGAGGTCCCTAACCCAAAGCGTCGTGGCTCCACGTTTGATACCAACAACCGCATCGCCCATTTGTCCCTGCAGGATCGCCGCGACTCAGTCGACTCCCGGTCGAGCTTGAGCGGGATCTCGATGGGTGGGTGGGCCGGAGACAGGCGAGACTCGGTCTATTCCACAACTTCTATCGCGAGCAGTGTAAGTCACAGAGCGCCGTGCCAGGTCAGCTTGCATTGTGAGCTTATTTGGTTTGCGGTACTTGGCAGGCAACTTCAACTGGTGACAGCGAGCCTCATCCCACCCCCCGTCCGTTCGCCTTCCCCGCCGACCCAGTTGGACAGAACTCCCAGTCCTCTCAGTCTCAACCTTCTCATAACTATACTATGCCACCCGCGCCACCCATTCCTTCCGTCCATTATTCCGCATCCGCTGCCGCCGCTCGCCGTCTCTCAATCCCGGAATCCAGCTTACCCTTGAACGGTATCAAACCACGAGCCAGAGCATCCCGAACCGCACGTGCAGTCTCTGGAAGCGACGACAGCACTCGTTCTTCCGAAGGAACAGCGCCTGCCAACTCTTCACCTCTCGCACAGCATGCTATCCCCAGCGCTTCGAACGCGGCGCCCGGTTCAGATCCCATGAACCCGAATTACCTGGGCCCACCCGGCAGCAAGAAAGAAACGCCCTACTCTCGCTCTCCTGAGCTTCGCGTCTCTCACAAGATGGCGGAGCGCAAGAGGAGAAAGGAAATGAAGGATTTGTTCGATGAGCTTCGAGACCAACTCCCGGCTGATAGAGGCATGAAGGCCAGCAAATGGGAGATCCTGTCCAAAGGTGAGCACCAAACATTTTTTCCGTTGAATGCGGAGCCAATATTACCCAAATGGGGGAGGTTTATGGTTCTGCCACGTGCCTCCTCGAACTTGACGCGTGGTTTCCGCCATGGCTCCAATTCATTGCTTTTGCGAAACGTTTTTTTTTTTTTCGTTATTGATCCCGGTGCTCGTTTTTTTTTCTCCCTTAGCTGTCGATTATATCTCCCAATTAAAGGTAGCCTACACAGATATGGCAGGCGAGATTGATCGACTCCGGACAGAGGTGAACTCGCTCCGCGGACCAAATGCTCCTCCCCAACCCCCTTATCAACCCCATGCCATTGTCGTCTCCGCTCATCACCCGCCCGGCACGAATCGGCCTAACTCCGGGGACCACGCGTCTACGAGTCCTGAGGCGACTAGCCGTCCCTCTCTCGGGCAGAACGGGAACCACCATCACGGTTCTAATGGGCATTCCGGATCAGACTCATCCGACAAGGAGATGGACCGATCCCCTTCGGTTCCCACTTTACACCCGCTTCAACCTCAAACGACCGGGTCTCAGCACCAGTCACCGTTTGCGACACCCACTCCCCAAGTCCAACCACAGCCACTCCCCCAGTAAATTGGTCTTTCGTTTGTCCCTTTGTCTTTGGTGTGTAAAAGCTACCCCCTCATGAACTCTCTTCACTGTATCACATTGTGTCTTCTGGAAACCCTTCGACCTTCTCTTTCGCTGCGGAATTTACCATTTTTCGTTCTTTTTTTCAACTCCTTTCCTTTCAACGTTCCTCGCTACTACTCGGTCGGAATCTTGGGCTTTGCGGTCGTTTATTGTGTCCCCCTCCCCTCACCTAACGTGACGTTTTGACCTCATCCTTTTTTTTCTCTCTCGAGTTTCGTTTCTCCTGTGACGTTTCGCTATCGTGTCAAATGCCTTAAATACAAAAACAGGAAACAAGAAAGTTCTTATTCTTTCATATGTTTGGGTGTTGTCTATGTGCTCAATATCAATTGGACGTTCTATATCTCAAGTTCAGAAGGTAGGTTAAGCCGCCACTGGTTGTTGTTCGCCCTCGGCTTCTAATCTGGCTAGCTCTGCTTCTTCTTTGGCTGCTTTCTCCTCCGCTTCGACAACCTCCACGTCAAGAGGGAATGTCAGAATCGCGGCGATGCCGGTCAATTGGTTCAGTTCTGTGGAAACCTCTTAGCGGCGATGCTCGTGCCATGGTTGGTGGACCCACTTACGTTGGCCACTTTCGTGCATGCTTGAGAATATCAGGACTTCTCCGCCCTTCTGCTTGACAGATTCGACTAGTGCGACATATTTCTTCCGCTCCTCGACCTTGTTAGACCTATGGGCTCATATGCTCGCTAAACGGGAATCACCAACCGGCCGACGCTGCACGCTCACCTGAAGAGCTCGTCCGTGATGAGGAGCGTGCCGATTGCGCCGCGATCTGCAGCGAGAAGGACGTGGTCCGGTCCGTACCACGCCCGAAGTTCGTCTGATGCTAACATCTTGAAGAACTTGTCGAGCATTATCCCTTCTTTCGCGAATTTGGTTTCTTTGAGTAGATTTGTTATCTAGGCATTTGTCGAATTTAGCTTTTAGATCAATTGGGGTTCCTGGAAGATCAGAACCGACCTCGGGACTCTTTAGGACCTCGACTAGGCTGTGTACATGGGAGCTTGAAGTGTGGATCCGAAGGAACTTCGAACGAGATTGTAAGAGGGCTTTGTTGTTGGTTCGAGTCGCTTCAGCGAATATGTAGTCGTATAATGTATCTTTGACGAATCCGGGGCTGGCGAGAACGATGGCGCGGAGGTCTGAGAAAGGGATGTGTCGGAGGAAAGCTTGGTAGACCGCCTGGTAGAAACGCTCGGCTCCCTATTGGTCCGACGATCAGTTGTGGGTCGAATAGTCAAAATTGATTCCGAAGATTCCTCACCTTGTCGTGCAGTGTTGACGATCCCATTCGTTTCCTGGGGACTGGGACTTCGATCCGCTGTCTGACTACGGTCATATGTTCTGATAGCAAGCATATCGCTGCAGTACCTGGTTTCGGGGACCGCAAAGATTCAACGATCGGAAAAGCCATCTCTCCCCATCTCTTCTAATAGGCCTTACCTTCACTCAACACGATAGCACCTAAATCCGCCCCTCTGCCTTCCACACAAGCCTCTTCCACGCGTCCAAGGGATATGCTATCCCACTCCTGTTTGATGATCGTCACATCTCGATTCGGCTCTAGATCGAGCGTGTGGTACGACCCCATTTTGACAAAGTTGTTTTCCTGGCTGACTCTGCCCGAGACCTGAATCGCTGCGTGTTGGTCCGAGGTTGAGGGACCGGAAGCGCTTGCACCACCCGAAGCGGAGGAAGGGGTGAAGTGGACGTTGGTCACTTGGATGGTGAGTTTTGTTCGTACACGTTCAGAGCTGGTAGATCCGGTTGCGCCTGTTTGGACTACCCGCCTGATAGATTGGAAAAGCGGGCGGTGGATGGATGAGCCGACGAGTACTCAGGAGAGTCAAGGTGTTAAGCTAACCGCAGAGCTAGAGCTTTCACTTCATCCCCCTGGAATGTATCATAATTAAAAATTTGAAGCAATGAAAATCGACTAAAGATGCTCACAGGTTGAATTAGATTGTAAAGGTGCCACATGTCTTCATCATCCTCCGGGCAGACCACAACGGATCCCAAGCCGGTTTTGTCGACGCTTCGCCTTATTTGTTTCATTGTTCGCCAAAAGTTTCAATTTTATTCTATCTTTGGAGGCAGGGTGGCTGATCCAGTGCTTGTATCTATAACGAAAGGATTATTTTAGTGGTGGAAGAAGGGGTGGATACTGAAGGGGACCGTGAGAGCAACGCCACCAATCTGCCCCCTTCAAAGTCTGACGGGTCTAGATAATTCTGTATAGTACTTCTCGCGACTGGCGTCTTGGACTGGTTTAGGACCATTGATCATGATGGATGGACGATCCCTAACCCCGCCACTAAAACTGCAGTGATTATGTCATTCTTAGGAGCGCTAGAGTGAACAACTTCCTTAATACACCAGAGGCCATGGGCCTCTCAGTGATCTCTTAGTACCCAAATTAATTTTAGTACTTTCCTTACTTCCGAATGCTGGGTTTTTTAGATCTCGTACAAAGACTCGAGGGGGCATCGCAACCGAGGATATTTCACTCGATTCGCCCTCGATTCCCGTCACGCCCTTGATCGCGTTTCTCGTTTCCCACTTTGGTTACTGCGCAACGTCGATGTTCAGCTTGTATTCACAGACTTGCTATATCGTCATTTAATGGAAGTAATGACAGCTCGGCAATGATTTTGGTGCTGACCAAACAATGACGTTGGTCCCTGGGGCCGTCTCGACTTGGACCGGCAATTCTAACCAAGCTAAATATGTGCTCAGAGATGTTCATGCGCTCTCTATCACCTCGTCACTGACCTCGTTCATCTCCCCGAGCTACTCGCCACCTCTATCCACCCTCCACCGCCTCCAGCGGCCTCCCGGCATAACTTACGAACGCGACCCCAAGGCTCGGCTTCCGGACAGACTCGCCCTCGGCTTTAACCACCAATGTCCTCTCAACTGCAAGTAGACCCCAGCACTATACCACACAGCAGTGTGGACGGCAAAGACCACATGGTGGCAGTGGATTCAACTCAGCCGCAGCCTCCTAATGGTGTAAAAGACGCGACTCGCGAGCCTTCTCCCTCTCAGCAATCCATGAGCCCCCAGTCCAACCCTGCCGAGCTCACCGCAATCCGAGCCCACTACCTTAAGAAGTCTCTAATATCTCTTCAATTCGGGAAGGAACTCAAAGTCATCTCAAACCCTGCATCGAATCCTAATGTATCAATTCTCTCGTACCTGGGTTCCCCGTTCACACCTCCACCCAAGGAGTCTGCCGACGTCTACGACCTCGTATTCTTCAAATTCATCTTCCGCCAGTTCTTCTTGACCTTCCCATTCTTCGCATCAGCGCCAAAGAACTTCTTCCCCCAGAAGTTGCAACCCTTTGTCGATTCGCTTCTCGCTCGTAATCTAACCGGAGGATACAACGCCACCATCGACAAGAAAGACGAAGATGCCGAGGAGCTTGGCAGGCAGAAGGTCATCCACAAACTCGAGAAGCAGCTGACCCTGCTCATGGGCTCGGCAGTCAAGTTGACGGACAAAGAGGAGGTCGTACGTCTGACCCAGACCGACTTGGACCGTCTAGAAACTCTTGCCCGTCGGCGACGCGAACGGGCCCTCAGACATACGACTCAAGACGTATTCGAAGTCAACGTGATAGGGGTTCGCTCCGTTATAGAGAAGAAGACTCTTAGAACTAAAGCCCATGACGAATTTATAATCCGGACCCGACGGACCGGAGCTCCAGACGTATTCGTCGCTCGACGATTTGGAGATTTCAAGACGCTTTGGGACACGGTACGTCATTTAAACACACTATTTAGTCGATCCATCTGAACTCATATTTCGTTATGGATCAGCTTCGCAAAGAACATCCCGAGGAGGTCATCCCTCCACCCCCGGTCAAAGACCGCTCCGCGACAATGTCGACGGCCGGCTCGGCATACATGACAGGGAGCCCCACTTCAGAAAGTCCACCTGTGTCACGAACACCGACCAGCGCATCCATGCCAATTCCTCCTCCTATGGCTCGCTCTCAAACCATGGCTTCCACCGTGTCCGTCTCTCAATACCGCCTAACACGGGAGAAGAACAGACTTACTCTGCGGTACTACATAAACGGCTTACTGAATCGCCCAGTCATCGCCTCGTCGCCTGTCCTGCGCAGCTTCTTGACTTCCGGTGCAATTCGATTGAAACCCGAAGAGTTGGAGGACGCGCAGAGACGGGAGGAGGCTGACCATTTGCGGGAGGAAGGTCGAAAGAAGTTCGAGGCCGAGGTGAAAGAAAGAGTCGAGAAATTGAGATCTGCGATGAGCAATATCAAGGCTGATGCGATGGGCAAAGGTCTGTTTCCAAGCTCTTTCGCTTTCGAATCGGCAACCCTGCTGACTCTGGACACTTCGTCAGATGGCTTGACACATATTTTCGCTGTGATTCGTTCCACACCAAACGTCAAGGATCTGCCCCAAGACTTTAGAGCGGTCCTCGAATGGGGTCGTGTAACGTGCGTCGTGCTTGAGGGGCTCTGAGATGCTGTTTCCCGCAATAACTAAAGCGATGACTGCCTGTTTCTGTAGTTTGGCGTCGACCATCTTCCAGCAGCTAATCGCCGCCGATTCCGCGTCCGAAACCTTCGCAAGTCTCAAACGGCTTCACGGTCTGATGCCCTACACCGTCATGAAGGGTATCCTAAGGATCAGCAATCCAGTTGGAATGATCCGAGGCATCCTTGACCTGTTTACGGCCCAGCCCTTTGGCGGCAGGAGCTTGCTGCAGCGGTATGGAGCTTCGGCCTTAGAACCTTTACGGCAGAGCCACTGATTATGGGGCCGATGTTTCAGGATGTTCACAAGCTCGTTAACGGAGGAAGTCAACGCTCTCAAGGAAGATATTCTCTTGGTTTCAGATAAAGTGGAGGATCCTGTGCTTTGCGAGAAAGTGCGGCAGTACGTTTACGCACCCAGCGCGATCCAAGAATTTTACAGAGCCGAGGCTGGTACGTCGTGTCCTCGTATTCGTGTCAAAAGGAGTTATTAATTCTCAACATGGACTCACTACAGCGGAAACGAAGAGCAGCCTGCTTACTGTCATCATGCGCTCTCCAGAACGGCCCGCCCTGAATCGTGCCCAGATGCAACGGGTGGCGAAGTGCAGCAAAGCCCATGCACAATATGCGAAGAGGAAAGAAGCTCTAGACTATGACTCTGAGGAAGACGAAGGTCCTTCCGACGAGGACGGCTGGCTTTATGAAGATCTAGGGGTGCTCATGAGACTCTACGGCAGGTTGAGGGACAAGGAGCAATTGATTGAGCTGATTTTTGAGGTATGCCATATTTTGGTCGGTGTTAATATAACTTCTAACGACCTGGCCTTCGATAGAGCACGACGGCAGAGCTGTTGAAAGATATCATAACCATTTTCTACTCGCCGTTAGCCCAAGTTTACAAAGCCGCGAGTATTGCAGACTCGCTATCAGACCTGCAGAATTTCATCAACGACCTTATAGCTACGGTCGAGAAAGTCGATGAACGTGAGTTTTATTTTTTTACCTTTATGAATTCGAGTGTCTCACCGACCTGCTCCTAGTGGGTGACGAAAATCCGGCAAGAACCGTTGAGACTTTCATCGACCTCGTTCAACGCCACGAACAGCCATTCTACCACTTCGTGCACAAGGTTCACTCGAAAGGCGAAGGTCTATTCGACAGCCTCACTCACTGGGTCGAACTCTTCCTCACTCTGATGAGGGAGGGCTTGGGCCAGGATATCAGCCTCGAATACATCCTTCCACACGCCGAGTCCGAACGAGTGGCAATATTCAAGGAAGTCGATGCAGTTGCTCTGTACCACTACAAACTGAAGGTTTCACACGAAGAGAAAGTGCGGAGGAGGTTTGATGGTCGGGTGAAGAATGACGTCGATGCAGCCGAGGAGGAAGCTGCTCAAGACCTGGTCGAGGGCGTCATTGGGGATCTGAGCTTGGGAGAGCTCATGCAGGGTGACATCGATGAGCTCTCAGACAGCTCGGAAGATTACACCTCGAGCGAAGAGGAATCCAGCTCGGATGACAACTCAACGTTGTCGTCACACCGAACCAAATCATCGACTGCCACAAAGCACGCGCCGAACGGCCACCCTCATCATCATCATCATCATCATCCTCCCCCCAATCGCAAGAAATCGCTTCCTTCGTTGCCTTCCCATGATGGGCCGCCACCACCGCCACCGCCCAAGGACGATGTTCCGTCGCCTCGTCCTTCCATGACTCTCACTCACAGCTCTGGCAGTGGATCGGCGCCGAGCAGTGCTTCTGGTCCACGTCGTCAGAAAACCATCGAGGCTCTCCATCTCAAGAGTTCGTCCGGTTCTTCTGGTAGGCACGGTCGTGGAACCCCTGCTACCCCTGCCACGCCCAGAACGCCAAAGACTCCCAGACGTAAAGGAATATTAGCACCCAAGGAACCCGAATTACAGGTTGTCCCGGGATTGCTTCCACTCTTCCTGGAACTTGTAAGTCACACAGAACCTTATCTTCGCATCCAGCTAACGGCGTGGTTTTGATATAACTAGGTGCGACCACAATTACAGCCTAGGAATGTACCATCGAATTGATACCCTCACAAGACACATGCCTTTCTTTCTACGTATCTAGATCTGTCGTAATCATACAAGCACACACTGTTGAATTGAAATACCCTGCATTCGGAAGAAATGCGTAAAAAGATATGGAGGCGAACATCCGCCAGGAGGAGCCTTGCGCAATTGAGTCGTTAGAACGCTGAGCTGTTGATAGAGAACCTCTTGAAGGTATAGCTGTAATGGAGATGAAGAACATGTCAGATAACGGCTATTCCAAGGAGAGGGGGGTCTATACCCTAAGAAGGCCAAATCTTTGTGAGCTCCGGAGGTGTCTGCGCCGACGGGTTGATCCGGGACATTCTGCAGTTCGTCGGTAGGGAAGTAAGATGTGTCCGTCATAGACCTGAGGTTAGGCACGAAGGGAGCATCGATATCCCGGATGGTAACCCAGTCAACACCGTAGAAGAACGGGTGCTTCTTGATCTGGTCAACAGCGAGGCGCTTGTCTTGCGAAGTCAAGAGGCTGAGGAGCAATCATGGCGTTTAGAGCGACCGTTGGGAAGACGGGAACGGAGGTGTAGCTCACCGTCGAATCAAGTCCTCAGATTCGCGAGACAAATGGACGTCGTCGGGGAACTGGAGATGAGTCTGCCAATCGATGATCTTCTTGTATGTTTCGTGAGTGCTTTCAGAGCAGAAAGGCGGGTAGCCGACAAGGCATTCGAACATGATGGCGCCGAGCGACCACCAATCGCATTCGTTGCCATAGCCTTGAAGAAGGAAGATCTCTGGAGCGATGTAATCGGGCGTACCGACGGTCGAGTAGGCCTAAAGATGTCGTAGACCGGTTGGCTCGCAATCAGGGATAGAGAAGAGTGAGAAGAACTCACGAGCTTTCTCCGGTTGGCCTTCCAGGTTGCAATGGTATCCTTGCTTGTCATAGTCAAGTGGATAGCGTTGACCATCACGCTGTTCCTGCCGGGATTGCCACCCGTCGTCGACGTCGTACCGTTGGCGTTATCCAGTAACCGCTGGTAATACGAGGAGTCGTGCTGCTTGTGGAAGCCAGTCGAAAGACCGAAATCGGAAAGTTTGATGTGACCATCTTTGTCGATCAGGATGTTGTCAGGCTTGATATCTCTGTGGATGGGGAACAATTAAAATCAAGCTCTCGTAGAATAGTTCAGATAATCGTACCGGTGGATGAAACCCATCTTGTGAACAGCTTCAATCGCCAGAACGCATTCTCCGATGTAGAACCGGGTGACATCCTCCGAGAAAGTGTCGTACTTGATGAGCATGGTCATCAGATCACCTCCAGGCAAAAACTCCATAATGAGGTAGAGATACTGCGGGTCTTGGAAAGAGTAGAAGAGCTGGACAACCCATGGAGAGTTGGACTCTGCCAAGACATCTCTCTCCGCTCGGACGTGGGCCAACTAACAAAGGGTGATCGATCAGTCCATAATTAAGGACCCATGTCGTAAAACCGCTACCTGATCTCGCTTCAACATCTCACTCTTCATTAACGTCTTCATAGCATAGATCTTTCCCGTGTCTGTTTTCTGTACAAGTCGCACCTAGAGAACGCATTGTCGTAAAAAGACTGTCCACAGCTTCGGAGTGGTGGAACGTTACACACCTCACCGAAAGCACCTTTACCGATGACTTTGACGGTCCTGAAGTCATCAAGACCCAGCTTCGTACGTTTTAGTCGGAGGAAGGTTGATTCCTTCTTGCCGTACGCTTGAAGTTGCCGAAGCTTGCGATCATCAGGAGTTAGTACGTCAGCCGCCAGCTTATTTTCCAGTTCGACGCGTCTTCATCGACAAAAATAGGGAGCCAAAAGAATAAAAGGTAGCATAGAGGTTATGTAAGACATCATCAGCTCGTCAGCGATCACAGGTCGTTAAGGACCCTTGTGACTTACCGCTTATTGCGCTCGATCGCGCTTTCGACCGCGACCTTGTAGTAATGCTCTAGTTTGAGTTTCGCAGCGGTAGCTTTGGGAACCACGTCCTTAGAAAAGCCGGCCGTAGAGCGTTGGAAGTATACATAGTCGCTATCTTTGCCGTTGTTGGATTGGCCTTGCTGCTGTTGGGATGCAGACTGCTGCTGGAGCCCCTGACGAGATGGCTGACGCTGCATTGGGAATTTCAAGAGTACAATAAGAACTGTGCAGAAGAGGGAAGGTCGCGGAAGATGAGATGAGACTTTGCTGAGTGGGAAGCGAAAAAGAAAATTGGCCAAAGGCAACGCAGAGGAAGCGAAGGCTCGGGGGGAGGCAGGTGGCAGGGGTTTGGAGGCAAGTTTCGTCGAACGAGTGTTTTCGACCCGTCCAAACCACTAGATCCAATCGGGTCGCCGTAGGAACCTCCGTTCTTTACCACCTCCTTACGTCTCTCAGCGTCCCTTAGCTACGAACGGATACAGAAGTACTTCCATTTTATTCTCAGTAACGTTTACGCCGACGGCGACGACCCGCCCGCGATCCTTTCCTCGTAGGCTCGCCAACCTTCCGCCCGGTACCGCTCAGCCTCTGTCTTAATCACCTCCGAATCAGCACCTTCTCCTTTTCCGTATATCCCTCTGCCAACGATAATCACATCACATCCACGTTCCAACACAACTTCTCGTGGAGTCTTGTACTGCTGCCCCATTCCATCTCCCTTTGTGTCCAGTCCCACCCCTGGAGTGAGGATCAGAAAGTCTTGTTCTTCTGCTGGATTGGGATGAGCAGTTGGCTCTTGATCTTCCAGGCGCTTCATTGCGATAAAACCAATCACAAAGTCCTGATGGGCCCGAGCCATTGCGACCGCCTGTTTAGTGTATTCGCCTTGAGCCAGAGTGCCTTGAGAACTCATTTCGGCAAGCAGCAATAGGCCACGCCCCAGTGGAAGGCCTACAGACGCCAGTCCTTTGACTATCCCAGGACCTGGAACCGGGTGGGCGTTGGTAATGTGGGACCAACTGGCAATTTTGTGAACGCCACGGGAATATTGCAAGACGACAGTATTACCTGAAAATGTGCATTCAGAACGAGCGAAAGCTTCCCAAGTCTAAGAAATGAGATAAGACTTGCCGATGTCCGCAAATTTCCGATCCTCGAATATTAAGAAATCGTGTTTCTTGCTCAACTCGGTTAGCCGCACGATGAGGTCCTCGTCAAAGTCCTCGATGATGTCGATATGTGTCTAACAACCGAGAGAGCCTTTAATTCAAGGCCTGCAACCTATGAAATACACGATGAAATTTTACCTTCACCAAGCAAACACTAGGTCCAGCTGCCTCGACGATCCGGAGGAAGGCTTCCTTCTTGGTCACGTCGACGCTGACGCACAAGTTCGATTTCTTGCGCTCCATCACCTCCAGGAGGGCCTTCGCGGCTGGGTTAGATTGTCGGGATGCACGTGTAGCATACGATTGTAAGCGGATTGGTGCTGCCATTCGTTCGCTTGGGTGAGGGAGAAGCTTGTCTGACTGAGAAATCTGGGATCACATGACTGGTTGCTTTTCGAAAGCGGAAGGTGGAGAATGGATTGCATTGTTGAACAGGGGAATAGCAACTGTACAAGGGCAGTCCAGAAACATGGGGCTCTTTATTTCTTCGGCCCAGTTAATGGGCTGTTCCCAAACATCTGCATCATAGATTCGCTGTTCAGTTCAACGCCGGCTTTCTTAAACTCCTCGGCGACCTAGGGGGACGACAGGTTAAACTATGGAGTAGATTGTCTGAACGTCACGGTACTTACTTTGTTGGCAGCAGCACGGAATTCCATGTTTGAAGCCAACTTCATCATTTCGAACATAGAGGGTTTCCGGGTCATGTTAATGCCTGGGCAACCATATGTCAACCTACGTGCTGCGAGTCAAATAGCATGCTAAAGGCTCACCGGAATCCTGCAGAATTTTCCCAATCTCCATCAGCGCTGCCATAGCTTCGGGGCTATTGGCAATTTTCTGCATTTGTGGAGAATTTTTGAGCCGTTCCACAAATATCCGGTAATCTGCGTCATTATCTTCCGTCGCTCTCGCTCGTGAGGAAGAGCTGAATAATCGACCATCTGCATTTGTGATACTCGATTGGGGGTAGTGTGGTACAACGCGCGATGTGCCCGAAAGGAGTCTGAGTGCCGTTGGAGCCGACCGAACAAAAACTGTCGCAACTGCCCGACTTGAAAGAGACCTTAGCGGACGAGAGGCTGATACAAGCATGCGAAATGCCATAGGAGATCTATTGCAGGAGTAAAGAGAGAGTAGAAGAGCTTTGCCGGTGTGGTTATCTAGGTGAGACTGAACGCGTCGACATCGGCTCGGCTACAGTGCATCCCCTCGAACAAACACACCACCACACCACCCAATCAGCCAGCCTCCTTGTCATCGAATGCAGCAAAAATCAGCAAGGCAGCATCCCAGCCTTCGTCTTGACTCCCGAGAGCTCTGCATGGTACTGGAGAACGAGGATAACCCGCCAAGAAGGTGTTCAAGAAATTGACTGCAACAAGGGGAGGCCCTAGAATCAGACAAACCCGAGACGCCGACGTTGGATGCTTACGTGACGCGGAGTCGGAGGTGTAGAAGAGTCGTATCGACACAGATTTTTCCTTCAGCTCCGCAAGACTTTGTGGAAAGGATGGGCTGGTTGTAACGCCGCCTGAAATGCGCGTCCTCAGTCACGAGCCGACCCTCCCCTCCCCTCCCAAATTTACCTCGCACTGTCAGAAGAGCCAGGCAAATATCCTCCGTTCTGACAGTAGAAAGAAGCCAATTTTCCCCTCGCACTGCAAAGGGAGTCACCCATTCGCCCGTTGGTATCACATGGAGGCACTATAATCGTGCAAGCGCTCACCAACACCGACTTCTGGGACAACGCGCTTGTCCTCGAACATTCCCGTCTCTTGGTCCTTCAAAGACGCAAGACCAGTATGTTGCAACATTTGCACTTCGATCATACCGCTCTTAGGAATGGTCTTGCACGCTACGAACAGCGAGGGAATATGGTACTGGCTCTCCTGCATGATGTCAAGTTCATAATCGAACGGGGCAGGTGATCGAAACAGCCGAGCTTACCTCGCTGTACTTGGCCCAGGCTGCCCGAGCACCGTCAAAGTGTTCGGCGCTTTCCGTCCAGATGATTGCGCTCTGAGCGATAGGTGACCAGTCCCTCCCCGAGTTTGCCTTGGTCAGCGTGGTAATCCGGTCAAGGTGCTGGAAGGCTAATGCCGATTCCATTCCAAGGTTCGGTGGAGACGGTAATTGCATTTGAGCCGGGATCAACCCTATCTGACCGGAGACGAAAAGTTCGCCTCCGACCTAATGGGCGTTAGCACGAGGCTCAAGCACCGCCGAGAAGACTTCACTTACCGCCACGGCTTGTGAGTACGGTCCGATGTTTGCTGCGGCCCAGTAACTTATACCCTGGACATGAAGCGCCTGCCTGTCGTGAGGCGTGCCTTCTGCATACGCAATGCAGTCCATGATGACCCTGGTGCCCGGAGGAAGATCCACAGCGATACAAGCGCGAGTTGGTGGACTAGTACCAAAGAAAGCCCCGTACACGCTGTTTACGCGTGCGAAAAGGCTCATATCCGATATGTAAACGTTGATGTGTGAGATGTGGGTAAGGTTGAGCCCGTGCCCCGCTAATTCCTCTACTCAGTACAGGCTGTTCAGTCGTTTCGTCAACCCCCCTTTCGCCAGTTGAGTAGACTCGCCTTGTAATTGCAAAAAGCAACCGCGAACTTCTTCCTCTAGATCTTGCCCTCCTGTGACTTCGGACCGGCATTTTACTCCAGATACCCCAACCCATCTACCACCCCGCCGAGTATGAACCTCAGTAGTCGACGGATGCGTAGTGGGCGGAAATCCTTCTGTAATATACATTCCTGTCTTCTGCGCAACCGAGTCACTTATACGGACGTATCGATCGTCGAGTGTGGGCGGGACGACTACATGGCCATTTGTAGGCTCCTTGGCTTCAAGTCGAGCTTGCTTGATGCGCAGGTATGCAACCATTCCAGCATTGCTTTCATCTTGAACAACAGGCTCTGTCTCAAGTCTGAGCGAGATTAATGAGGCGAAGATGTATACGATTGGGGAAGGGGACCTACAGTACAATACTCGACTTGAAGAGGGGGCAATCCAGTGTAAGGGTCTCATACTCCCCGCCCTCGCCGCAGATGTGAGCACCGTATAAGCTATTCTATGGGATGCGCTGTTAGAACGCATTTGAATGCAATTTAAGGTTGTCCATACTAGCTTTTGCAGCGTGGGCTGCATCTGTGCTAAGGATTTGCCGAGGTGACGGTCAGTCAGCCCGATACCAGCTACTTTTATGAGAACCGCCTCCAATCCTGCACTTATCATCTCCGAGAGAAGTTCTGCTTGATTTCTTTGCCATAAGTAAGCTAGGGGTGTCAAGCCTAGCCGACGGCACCTGTATGAAAATCCTAATGTCTGCATCACGTATGCCCCCTTCATCGACGACTTACAGCAAAAGCCACCTACACGTGCTCAACTCTCACCCTTTGATAGCTCGAAAGGATAGCGCCAACCGAAACGGCTTCGACTTCAGGGTATTTTTCCTAGAAGAAATCTTGTGACTAAGCTGAACTTCTCGGTTTTCTGGGGATCCCGACCTTGACGGAGAACAACAACTCATACATGTCTTCGGTTTCGTCCCCTGTTACCGAGCCAAGCGTACTCCTTTTGCCGTACTCGGAGCCTTGCTCGACGGCAGTCCCTACTATGACTCGTCGAACCAACGGAAGGTCTAACGCAGCCGCGACCACTTCGATCGCGTCCTGGCCGACGGTCTGATACATATAGGAATCGATCTCCTCTATAAGCACGCTTATAGCGAGTCAGCGGATAAAACAAAGCGTATGCGCGGCCACAAACCTTTGCCAGTAGGCGGGCTAAGGGAAGCCAGGGCGATTACTTCATGTCCATTTTGAACGCAATGGACGAGATTGAAGCAGCTGTCCTTCCCTCCACTCAATAATCCAACAACCTTCATTTACGGTATTCGAGCGCACTGAGAGAGAAGATGGCGAGACAGGGGATCAACGGCGACGCCATAAAGATAAACTCTCGTAAACAAATCAGACAGAGAACTACGCTGATTTCGGGACGACCTGGTTCTTCTCTTTGGCAAGAACGAGCGCCTGGAGCCTCTCTCCCTGCCTCCTGAGTTTCCTGGCACTCCTTTGTTGCCTGCGCTTCCGCGCCTCCTCTCCACCTCTGGCCACCCATCTATGTTGCCTTTCCTCCGACTTCATCTTAACCAAAGCATTCTGCCACTTCCATGTTCCAATCCTCCTCGATTCTCGTGGCGTTATCCTTCGTCCACCGAGTTCCGTTCCAGGACCAGTCCTTCGGGCACGCTGCATCTCGCGCTTGATGAACTGCTCCTTGAGAGCAGCTTGGGCCGCTAGTCGTTCTTGCCAACGCTTTTGCTTCTTGGTGCGAGAGTGAGGGTTGGAAAGTTCCGCGGCAAGGAAATGCTCGATGGGGGCGTTCGCGTCCAAGTCTAGACCTAATTCCTCTTCAAGTTCGCTGGCTTCAGGCGTCTGTCTGGGTTGCGGATTAAAGAATGATTGTGTAGGATGAAGATGGCGAATGTAGAGGTGTTCAAGCGTAGAGAAGTCGACAGCAGTGCTGGGATGTACTGGGGACCAGGTAACCTCTAGGGCATCTTCCGGAAGGGTATCGTACGAACCAGCTGGGAGCATACGTCAGGAAAGAAGGTATCGAGAAAACGGGGGGAAAGCGCACGTTTAGGAGTCTTGGCTTCTTTCTTGGTCGATGGCCAAGGAATCCGGATGCGGTTCTTGCGTGCTGGGACATCAACGGCTTCGTCAACTGTAGGGAGCGCCAGAGATGTCGCTGCAGCATAACGGTTCCAGACCCAAACGCCATGCTTCCGGATGAAAAATGGCTTGGAGGTCGAGAGACGGGTCGCCCATACACTAAGAACGACGGTGAGGCGCATGACAAGGGGCTGAATTACAAAGTGCACTCACTTCTCGACTGTGGTCCCTCCATTGGCGGCGGGTATTTCATATTTTCCAACAAGTAGCTGGAGGTTGGAATAATGTTCCGGTTTTAGATGAGCGCCAGTTGCTCTTCTTCCTTTCCCCTGCAAAGAAAACTATTAGACATTTCCGTGGACGACTGCCTTTTGGGCGATGTCACTCACTGGCATTCCCTTGATGTACACCTTATTCGTCAGTTTGTTGACGCTAGCCACTTCTCTGACTGTGTTTTTGTCGGCATATGGGCCATTGATGATGCGAACTTTGTCACCAGGGACTAGATTCCAGTGCTTGATGCGGTCTTGCTGCCGGATACCAGGTCGAGGCTCGCGCACAAGAACACTCGCCGCGTAGCCATGCAATTTGGTGGGAGAGAGGAGATGCTTGAAGTCGCGTGTCAGAGTCGATTTAGTCGTTGCAGCATGTTCCCGAGCGGCGCGTAGTCTACTCATTGTCGAATAGTCGAAGGGTGATGCTTAACGCGGCTGCAATCGAAATTTCGGAAGAGGATGTAGTAGACGTTCCCGCGGTTGCATGGACCCTGGCCAAATACGCGAACACCGACACTGAACAAGGACCTCACCCTGTGCGTAAGATGGACACAGACTACTATTCGATAGACTCCATTTTGGCGGAGAACCACGTAAGAGCTTCGGTATACCTTGTACCTTGGACCTCGCTCCTCTTAGCTTACACCCTCCTCCAGAAAATCCAATGCACCTTCAAAATCGACGTACCCGGACTCGGATACATCGATGGTGGAAATGAGAAAGATGTAAGTCCCTACCTGTCCGACTGAGAAAGCTCTATGTCTAAATTAATTGATAGATAAAAGCTGGAACCAAGATGTTGCTGCCCTATTGGCTTGCTCCGACCTTGTCTTTACAGTGCGTTTCCCTCCCTCATTTGACTTGCTCGAACACCGACTAACCATCAGGATGGAAAAAAGGGACTGGGTCGACGTAGAAATCCCGCAACCGTTCGGCGCCAAAGTGAAGAGAGCCCTCGCAGCTGACGCGCGGAGTGTCAAGTTGTCGAACCTCGTTGGTGGCACGGGCACTTGGTATGGCTTTGGCAAAATGATGGCAGATTTGTAGTGTCATTTTAGTCCTGTCAAAGCGAACCGAACTCAAAAATATTCTTCAATGCAGACTTCAAGATCCCCAAAGCTCGGAGTTATCTGCAACGCTGCTAAACGTGAGTGGCCGCCTCAAGTCGTTCCTTGGATTAGCATAATATATCTCTACGAAGGCATTCAAATCCCGTCTAATCGACTTAATGGATCAAGCTAATCACTTCGGTGGTGCGGCATCAAGTCTCGGGTCTAGTGGAGAAAGTGCGGAAGGGGGAGGCGACTTTAGAGAAGGTCTGGATGCGACGGAACGTGAACGTAGGTGTCTTCAACACTAGCTGCGAAATTACATGGTAATAGGGTATTTGGTAGTGTTCACCTTGGCCCAGGACAGCGTTCGACGGACAAAGGAGTGGTATGAGACCAGCAGCAAGCTTCGATCAGTCTGATAATCTAAGTGTTATTGGTCCTTCTTTGACTCCGTGTTTTCCGCTGCGTTGATCGTGCTGGTAGAATTTGACTGTTCGCTTGGTGAGGGAGGCGCATTCTTGAGTTCGTGTAAAAACCTAAACCGGCGTTGTGAGGTTGATGCCAAAAATCGTGGATGCGCAGCTCGGACTTACCATTGGACACTTGCCCAAAGGCACGTTTCAATTCCAATCAACACAAATACGTGAAAGTTCCCTCCTGTCATCCACAGGAGTCCAAGGAAAACGCAAAGCAGAGCTGCGAATGCGCCGTTGAGAAGCGCAATCCAGAAGGGGTACCGAGAGGAACCAGGTGTCAGAACCTGAGACAGTAGGTCGTCATGTGTTGACTCGGTCTGTTCCATTGAATTTCGATCGTAACAGTAGCTTGCAAACGATGCTGAAAGTGTGGCGGAACGAGAAGAGCTAGGGGTGGTTCGCGAACTCCGACAGTCACGGGTGGTACAAATATTGTGACCTCTACGTGGAGGGTCGGGTGAAACCACCCCCAAACAGGTACAGGTCTCTCAGATCCCCTTCATTATTGCCATGGTGTCCTGTTTCCCGGAGGGAAAACCACTACTTCCTGAATGTGATAAGCTCTTAATCCAAGGGGAATGCCCACCGTCCTTCCCAATCCATCTGTGCCTGTCGTATTTGGGCTTGGCGAAGGACTTGAGGGCTTCAACAGTCCTCATCTACTGCGGCTCTTCTCATAGATATACATCCGCTCTCCAAGAATTCAATGATGAATACCTTTCCGAGCGCTCAGGGGATGGAAGCGTTTCACCACTTCTCGACAGGATCAGGATGATGCAAGTCCCTGGCTTTATATCACCGGTTGTCCTGACCTAAATTACATTGTTCCCTCCTGCTCGATTTGGAACTATGACAGGTATCCACCTACCATTGGGCATCTCCGCGGAATTTTGGAAATGTTTCGTCCACAGTTTAGTGACTCGCCGGGGACATCTGCCTTTACATTCGACCCCCCACCGTGTTCTTTGGTGCTTGTAGATCCTTCGAACTACTTCGTGAATTCGGAAACTGAAGGGCAAGTAACAGCAGTATCGGTCGGTGAGGCCGCCTGCGCTGATGAGAGCGAATAGGACTTTTTCGCACTATAGCACTATAATTATGCAAGCATTGGCTAGCGCTAGGTTTATGGATCCGGATGGTCGAGGTTCTGGGTGAGACCCCCTGCTGCTTTGTGTGTTTGTATAGAACCCGATTTCGACGCGAGTTCGTCCATGTGTAGGACCGCGATCCGGTTTGCCCTGTTTGATCGAGGCTTAGGCCGTATGCGCCTCCCTATCCTATCCTTCCCTGTGCACGACAACGCGTCTCCATCAAGTTCGCCTCAGCGACAAGAAAGACGCGAGATAGCAGAGGAGGATGAAACAGAGCTTGTCTATAAATATTTCGACGTTATTGGGATTATAGAAGGTAATATAGTGCTGCAGGGGCGCTCGATTGTGCAGCTGACCTTGCTCTATCCAAATTAGCCCTAGGTCAAGGGTTGGGTGATGCAGGCTTGGTATCGGAGATCCCGGATAGAAAGCAATTTGTTATGCGCTTCCAGACAGCATCGAGGGAATCTTCACGGCCGGTCTCCGTTTTCTGGAGTGAAGAGGCCGGTAATGCCAACGTCTGGGCAGGAATACCTTCAACAAGAATCAACCCACGTTCAAGTAGTTGAGACTTGTCGGGTTTTCACCTGTTTTCACTATCCCTCAATGAGAGTCGTCAAAATTGTCCCGGCAAATGGCATGAGAATCACGCCAAATGTCAGTGTGTCTCTGCGCGTTGGGAGGCTGAGTGATGGTTGAAAGCCCGGCTCAAATAGCCGATCGACTGTTGTGGAGTAACACAGCCAGCCACGCGTGCTCCCCTGCGCCACATACAGTATGTATTTCTCATGTGAATGGGCCAAAAAGCATTGTAACGATTGGGGGCGCTGAAAGGTAGCATGACGGGCGTCCGCTCGTTATCCAGGACAAACGTGGTTTTATTGCTTCTACCTTCTTTCCACGGAGCGACAGGCAGCAACTGCGCGTCGGGACTTTTACGCGGCTTCGACTGCGAAGGGGGCGTTGCGCGGCCGTCGCTCGGCTTCACGTCACCTCGACGACGGGCTGCCCCTGGTTCCGAGGGTCCCACGACTTCCATCCCAAAAGCTGCCCCTCCGAACTGCCCGTGTCGCTAGTTCTCGCTTGCCTATCTTACTCATATACCGAATTATTTCACCTTCTTTTCGATCTCTACCGTCGCTCTTTTCCTCTCTGGTCGGTCTTGGCGCGCTAGCCGCATCCCAATGGAGTCGACGAGCAGTTCGATGCTCACTCCAGGTCTTGATGACCTGGGGACCATCGACTTTTTTCAACATCCAGACACGTAGGTTCGACATTAACACTGATATGCATCCAGCTGACCCAGTTCTTTCAGTCGTTCAATATCATGTTTCTTTCTCGGATGTCTCTTCTTCGCCGGCATTCGCCATTTCACTCATTCAGTCGCAAAAATTATCTTACACCGTCCAGGAAATTTTATTCAGGCAGCCTATCATTCTGATGTTGAGGAAGCACGCGCTTCGACAGGCAAATATAGTGCTGATGGTCTGACGGGCCAAATCGACTCACCAGCTGGCTGGAAGTCTGTTGACTCTCGTACCATACTCTTTGCCGCTATGGCATTCTGTTATACAATTGCGAGCCTTCTAGAGATGATCTCCTTGCTGTCGTTCGCTCCTCTAAAAGGAGCTGCGCAATGCGGTACGTAAACTCGTCGGTTTGAACCCCATGCACGTGTCAGATCTCATATTGTTTAACCGCAGGCCGACTTGTAATCACCGCAGGAATATTGGAGCATCTGGCTACCTTATTAGCGCTCATCTATGCATCTATTGATATTCGGGTGCTTGGCGCTAGTAGATGGGAACAACGCGGGTTTTTCCTACTTGTCGTCGCAGCTTTCGGTACGTTCTTCGCTCCATGCCCCCAAAAGTTTCAATTACCAACTCCACGCTCCTACCGCTGGAATAGGCCTTCAATGCGCCGAGGCCGGGCTTGTCATGTTAACCGTCAATCGGCTACCAACATTGGCCTTTGGTTTTTGTTGGCGAACGAGGTGGGTGCCCTACCGCGAATGATGCAAATACGAAACACTGGGAAGCGGCTAATGCTCATCGTTTCATCTTCCAGACCAGCCACCCTTTGCGCTGTGAATGCAGTCATCAGCATCCTTTGCGGAATATACGTCTCAGCACGTCTGTACGCCTCTGTCGTTCCGGAACCCACTTTCGCTTGGCGCAGCCAAATCGCAACGTTGGGCGATGTCAGAGTAGCAAGAGGACTTAGCCTCCTTTTGCTTGGACTGCTGACCTTCCTCCCTGGAATCACATCCGTTGGTGTTGCGGGCGATGTCATCCCGCTTGCCGTGGCAAGCGTGGTCGTTCTTGGTGCGAGTTCAATGCACCTTCAAACCCAGTCCAATAATACTAACATGTCATCGAATAGAACTATTTGGTGCCAATCATGCTCCTTCAGAGAAACCACGACTTGATGGCGCGTTACAGGATGCGATTCGAGTCCAGCTCGTTCCAGAACCCTTAAGCCCAACAGGGAGAAGCGAGGAGTCGAACGGAGTTGCTACATCTCCCAAACCCCTTGGTCTCTCTGCATCCAGGATAATAGAGCTGAACGGCTCTCAGATAGCCGTGATGTCGTTATCAGACAGTGGACGGGTGCCTACGCCACTTCAAACAGGAGCGTCTTCAGGAAGTCCAGCTCCAATAATGCAAGAACCAATTGTTCCTCGACTGGCCCACATCATGAATGCGGCATACCCTCCCCAACCGCCCTCTCCGGCCGTCTCTGAAGCGTCCGTTCCCGAGATCGCCACAGCCCGTCGCGTCAAGCGTCCAGGTACTGCTACAACCGCTGGTAAAAGCATTCGATCCGTTCGGCCAGTGTCGTTCTTAACGACCCAGAATCCGTACCCGGACAGAGGTTTTGTTCCTCCGTCCCCCGCCTCGGCGGCGCGAACGGAATTCGAATTGACAACAACGGAAGAAGACGGCGAATTAACGAGGTCGGAAACCGTGTCCACAAAGGTTCATGCGGTTTCGCGAAATCCGTCCGGTACGATGTCATCCTCGCAAGGCGAAGTGTCCAAGACCGCCCCTTCTGCATCGGACAGATGGAAGAACGCAATGCCAGGGACATTAGGCCGCACCGAAAGAGCGGAGAGAACTATATCACGGAGGACCTTCGGAGCTGAGAGCCAACGCTCTCTTTCCCGAACAGCCTCGAATCGCCAAAGCGTTCCTTCAACACCCGTATCAGATTTGCCACCATCTCACCCACCCCTACCATTTGTATATAGTTCAAAGCAACTGCCCATCGTGCCTTCACCTTATCAGGGCCACATGTAACCTCTAAATATCTTGTGCATAGTATCCGCGGAATGCGCGAATGACACACCATTGCCGGGCACCGGCTGGCCGGTGCCACATGAAAGTCTGGGGACGCGTGGTACAAATAACGAACGAATAATACAGAGATAAGGCTTTAATCGGCTACCCGGAATTGTTCCGTCTGCCTGAACTCCTCGATCTGCCGAAGGGCGTCAACTAACATCTGTTGTCCAATATGATCAGAACAGAGTCCTCAATTGTATTTGAGCGCGACCCACCTCGTCGGACATCCTAGCGATCTCTGAGTCGGGACGGTTATACATCTTCGCATTGGCAAACATCAGCAACACGTCCCTCTGGAACTCGAGTGAATCCTTTATCGAGCCGTCTTTTATTTTGGTCTTGATAGTCTTGAGATCTATCGGTCGTTTGACAATGTCGAAATAACCTTCTGCCTCGCTCTCTTTCACAGGATTATGGAAAAGGTTGCCATTTCGGTGTGTACAAATCTGCCCGTGAAGCATTGTGATAACGCCTTGAAACCTTTTAGACGATGCAGCGGTAGAAGTCGTGGCGGTACGAGGAATGACGCCTTTCTCGTTTACCCGAGGTACCTTTGGAGCTGTGAGGGAAGCTACGTAGTGTCATCATCCCAAGCAGCTCGATAGTCAAAGCATTGCCGTACCCGAATCGTCTTCAACGGTCGCAGCGGTCGCTTCCCGGCTCTTGCTCGTTGTTCGTGACCTCGTACTAGTCGGTTCGGGGGCTTTTCCTTTGTTTCGAGCATTGGTCTGACGACGAGTAACCCTCCGCTCGACAGTCGGACTCGCCGGGGGTTCAGTATCGGCGTCGGCATCAGGCTCGATTTTTGGAGTCGAAACTTGAACAGATTCCATTTCGACATCATCTGCAGGCATGGCGGCCTGGGTCGCCTCTTGGCCCAATTCCGTCAATTCAGACGATAGTTCGGGTTGGGAAGTTGGATCTGTTCCCGCGAATTCAGGTCGGTCCCTCAGCTCTCGGCCGATAGGAAAAGAGCTTCACTGACCTGATTGGGTAGCATTGACCTCTTGCACTGCACTTGAGTCGGCATTTGATGGGAGTGCTTGCATTTCGGATGAGGCGTTCTCAGAATCAGGGGTTGCATCTGCCAGATAGTTATGGTCACCAAACCGCAGACAAAGAGTAAGATCTCGCGTTGTTCACCTGCAGTCCCTTCTTCGGAAATAGGAGGTTCCTACGGCAATACCTTATACTTAAGAAATTCAGTACGAACAACGGAAGGGCGTACCGTGATGATGTTGTCAGGGTGTGTAGGTGATATCGGCGTTTCGGGAGCTGTGGGGGGCTCAGATATGCGTGTGCCAGAGCGCGTCGATCTTCGTAAGTTGGTTGTTGATCCTCCAGCTTTCGGCTTCTTTTTCTTGTCATCGGCTGTTGCCTGTTTCTTGGCCTCTTCAGCGGCGATCCGATCATCCCACATCCCAGCTTTGATCTCTTCAACTTCTCGGACTACAGCCCTATAAGACGGTTTAACGTCAGCATTTGACTAGCAGTCGCTAGCCGCTCCGTACTTGAACTTCTCTTCGTTTTGTAGTATTTGATCCTTTAGCTCCGCAACGCGTTCTTTGTAGTACTTTTGGGCGAGTTTCAGATTGATCTTGGCTAAGACATCGAGAATAGGTCAAATTATGGTCGAGTATTACGGAGCCATCCAAGAAACCTTTAGGTGTTTTTGCTTCTAGCGAGATACCACTGGCGCTGTCGACGGGTTGGTCAGGTCAACAGAGTAAATCTCTATACTTCAGCTCTCACAAATCGATATCAATTTCGTTCATGAGAGCAACGTATATTGAGTTGCACGCTTGCGCGTTGAAGAAGCCTTTCGGTCGCTGTATGAGAGGATGTTTGGCTAAGAGTCCTGCGACGGCACTCCAGTCGCTGCAGCCCAATTCATAGATAACTTGAGCAAAAAGTAGGCGGTCCCTGAGACTGAGCTGAGCGACGATGTCGTCGATGGATGGCGCTGAGCGAGCCGATCGAGTCGCCATGAGGTCCCCGCTGAGAGGTGGGGGTGGTCGTCGAATTCTAACGCAGGCCGCCCGACGGTCGTGCGAATCCGCGTCTGAACCACCCAAGCGCGTCTAAACCGCACAACCCTCATTACCATGTCTCTCAACTCTAAACTCGCATCTCTTGCCAGCGTGCCACAGAAAGACAAGGGAGCCGCGTACTGCGATGTCTTGAAGCAGCTTGTGTCGGCTTCACCCCCTTCGCCTGACGATATGGGCCAGCTAGTCCGCTATGTCGTCTCCCAAGATCACGTCGGCCTTGTGGTGGCGAGACAGGTGTTAGGAGAACTGGTCAAGGCGCTGGATGAAGATCCTCTCAAAGCAAATGATGAGCTTCAGAAGAGTGTGATCCTGTCCACACTTGAGAGCATCCAGCGTTCGGTCAGCTTCCAGGAGCAGGTAGGCATCCGATCACCCCTGCAACACGAAGATCGCCTCACCCCATTTCTAGGCGACAGCCTTGCGATTGAAGCTTGCCGACATATACGAGAGCGAGGAGGACTGGAGTGATGCGGCTAAGACCCTCATGGGCCTCAATTTCGATAGTGGGCGGTCAGTAAACCCTTACCATCTGGGGCGATTACGAGGTCGAAGTGACTAACGCCGCGACTCAATCACCCACAGGTTAGCAGAAGACGAACAAAAATTGAACATCTACGTCCGCATTGTACGACTATTGCTTGAAGATGAAGATTCGGTTCAAGCAGAGACGTATCAGAATCGTGCCGGACTTCTGATCCATAGCACCAGCAACCGGGAGCTTCAGCTCTCCTACAAACTGTGCCAAGCACGTATAAATGACTACACGCGCAAGTTTGTTGAAGCAGCTATGCGCTATCACGAATTGAGCTGGGTTGCTGAGATTGACGACGAGGAACGTCTGCAAATGCTGTATGTTTTACTTAACCCTGCATCTCGTCTTGGAAATAACCCCGAGGATCCATTTGAATAGCTCTGCAGCAGTCACCTGCGCTGTGCTTGCTCCTGCAGGCCCGAATCGATCTCGATTGTTAGCGTCCTTATGCCGCGATGAACGAACCGCCCAACTATCCAATTACACCATTCTGTCCAAGATGTTCCTCGAACACATTCTACGTCCCAGTGAAGTGAAAGGCTTCGAAGAGTCCCTGAAACCTCATCAGCTGGCCAAGATTGCTCAGTCGAGCAATGATCGAGTTGCCGTCGTGGATGATGAACAGCAACCAGGGGATGAACCGGTCAGCAAGCGGACGGGTCCTTCGACCGTATTGGATCGGGCTGTGATGGAACACAACTTGCTATCATGCTCTAAGATT
The DNA here is from genome assembly GCA_019633425.1 of Tulasnella sp. 424. NCBI lineage: Eukaryota > Fungi > Basidiomycota > Agaricomycetes > Cantharellales > Tulasnellaceae > Tulasnella > Tulasnella sp. 424. The sequence continues at coordinate 145,300 of WSUB01000050.1, read as the reverse complement.
TATAACAACATCACGTTCTCAGGCTTGGGCACCCTCCTCGATCTGGCACCAGCAGCTGCCGAAACCATGGCCCGGCGAATGATCGAGCAAGGACGCCTAAGGGCATCTATCGACCAAGTGGAGCGGCTGATCACTTTTGAATCTCGCGATGATGAAGAAGCGCAAGGAAAAGCTGGCGGCCTTGGAGATGTTAATCTTGAAACCGAGGATACAGGCGCACCTTTCACCAAGAAATGGGATCGTCAAATCCGCCGGACAGCTGCCAATGCAAGTCCTTTCCTTACATGACACCGGGTAGTTTCTAACGTGGTCGTACCTTTCAGGTCGAGGAAATCGTCCAAGCCCTTCACGAGAAAGGGTTCGTAGGAAACGCCGTAGCAATGACCGCATAAACCAGAGTTACACGTTCACGTTAGAACAACAGGATCGCAGTTTTATATTGCAAATACATTGTCAGAGGTTGATACAAGAAAATAGTGCACTTAACATAACAGACGAAGATTTTTTGTTACAGGGACAAGCCACCCGGCTCGCCTTACATGATACGGCAAGTGTCGTCACGCCCCTCCCCACCACCTCTCCTTCGCAGCTGTGCGTAAAGCATCGCGAGCTCAATGCTGCTTACGTAGACTCCGTGCGCTCCGCTTTGGTTGGCATCGACGATGCTCTCTGAACGGCTTGTGTGGTTGAACTCTCGTTCAGGCCCAGCAGTCGGAGCGAACAGCTTTTGTGTGGGGGGGATATGAGCCTAAATCGTCGCCAGCTCGGGGCTATCACTTACCTTGACGGTGTTATCGATACCACTGACCGCTATCATAGAATACGAGTGAACAGCTGGGCGGTCCTCGATAACATTCACAACGCTGCCGTCTCCGTCCCAGATTCCAACTAGCTCGGCATTCTCTTTCTTCCAGACGAAAAAGTGGCCATCATCACTGCCACTGGTGATGTATTCGTCGTTCGGTCCAAGGAAGTTGACTGTAATCCAAAATGTCAGTGATCAACGCCAGTTGTCTAAAGCGCAGTATGCTTGCCGTCTTTGACCGTCCTGACGTTGGACATCCCAGCAAACCGTCTGCGAGGCATAACCATGGGGACTTTGAGGGGCTCAAAAGCTACATGATTTTCTTCTTCTTCACGAACGTAGTCCTCTTCTTCGACGTTCGTATCACCAGCACCTTCAGCGTGGCCCTCGTCCTCCGGGGAATAGTCGCTGTCATCATCATCCTCAGAAAAGACGATGTGGGCTGCATCCGTCATCTCTGCATCGAGAAGGCTTTGCAACGCCGCTTCTGTGTAGCTGATGGATCCCTCTCCCGAACCTGTGGCGGAGTCTTCGGTTTCAGTTGTCGATTGGGTTTCTTCATCCGTCTCAGCTGCTAGTAGAGGGCTGCCGACTCCGGACCCCTCAGCGTCTTCCACGTCTGGTTCCCCTTCCGCATCCTCGATTCCACGCCACTCTTCCTCCGCTGCACGGTCTGGGCTTGGCGTCCCGTTACTTAGCTTTCTGCGTTTGATGGATTTGGATGGTCTGGCCGAGACATCTGGTTTCCTTGTCACCTCATTACTCGGCAGGAGCGTATGGTGGCGTTGTGGAGGTTCATAAGGGGCTTCTCGAATGTCGTACAGATATGCCGCGTCTGCACTGTAAGCTATGAAACAATGGAATGCACTGTCAGTTCTCGGATGCAGAAGAAGAGGCTCTACCCCTTACAGAGAAGCAGCTGTTCGGAAAGTCGTTTAGTCAGACAAAGGTGCCTATCGAGTGTATGGGTAGACCTACATCATGTCCGTTTGAATCTGCCATCCTCGCGCCTGTGACGTGAGTCTGCGATTTCCTTTCCTTTGGACCCCGCTTCAAGCGACCAAAGCGCCTCACACAACGTGTGGTAGCATCGTCATCTTCAATCGATATGTCTTGTCCCCATTCGGCCTTCAAGATGCGACCCAACATTCGCCTGTCAAAAAGATGTCCCTAAGTAGCAGACACATGGGTCAGGACCTATCTGAGAACGGCAGCCACAGGGATGCTGATACACTTACAAAGGATGCTTCTCCGGCAACCACGAAGTAGTATGGTGTTATCGGAGAAGAAGCAAGGGCCGATAACGAGTAAGGCAGTCTGACCAGTGGTGCGGGACAGACGCCGTCTGGACGACAGCGATGTGGTGTGCGGAGGTCGTGTTGTCTAACCGTATGATCCTAAAGTCCCGAACATATCAGCACACTTCAACCAAGAGCATAGAGGCTAGTATGGACGGGCCCACTTCAGAAACAGTTAAGAAAAGATCTGACGAATCCTCAGCGACGATTCGTTTGACCCTACATACCAAAAGAGCCAACATTAGCGGGTTCTCACCTCAATTCCGAGCCTTTGTCCGTTAGGAAACTTACCTACTACTGTGGCATTTAAGCACTCTGATGCAGCACTGGCTCTCTGGTCTCTCGTACCACCTCCGGGACCCACCGCCAGCCACGCGCAACCGATCATCCGACCCACTGCTCTTGGCGAGGTCAAAGACCCGAATCTGCCTATCAGCAGAACACGTAACGATCCTCTTATCGGCTGTATACGGTAGGAATTTAATGCTGAACACGTTGTTCGTGTGGCCCGTTGCGAGCGTTAGAGATGTCTGGAAGAGTTCCTCCTCGCTGGAGTCGTTTGAGGGTTGTGGAGAGGCATGCGGACGCCAGATGCATATCCTAACGTTCCAACAATTGAATATCACCGTTATTTTATGCAATACGACTGGCATGACTTGTTGGCGCTCACCTGCAATCATCTCCTGAGCTCACCAACGTCGTCCCGTCTTGGCTCCAACACAGTGCATTTATGCACCCAGTATGGCCGTATCCGCTCCCATCTTCGTCCCCGAGCACTTGCACACGGTCCATGTTTCTCCAGAGGGACGGTGCAGAGAAAGACGAATACTTCCAAGCCCAGGATCGAGCGTATGACGCTGGGCTTCGCCGGAGAGCGGATAGCGAGGTGAACAGGCCACATCGGTTGACCTCGCTGTCATGGCACTCCGTTGCAGATGGATGGGATGGGTCTGAACGCAACACGGTTTCCATAGCTTTTAATAGTCGCAGATTAGTGGTCCAGGGTGATGGTGGTCTAACGGAGGACCGATCGGGGCATACATTCGTTCCGCAAACACAGCCGCAGTTTATCTACACTGAACGAACCACTCTGTTGCCCCTGGTAAACGGCCATTCCAGAATACGCGCCAAAAAGTCGTTTGTTCGTATTGCGTAAGGAAAGTAACGTAGCACAAAAAGGGGAATAACAAGAAAGAGAAAACGGAACGGAAAGCATCAACTTGCTTCGTGGAACAGTACATGGCAAATGCTATCCAGTCGTAAACAATGAAACATTCAAAACGAGTCCATTAGGCAGATTTGGCGAAGCCAACGGCATTCTTTCCGAGATCGTAAACGGTGAAATATCGGCGGAGGAACACATCGCCAATGATCCAGAGCGAGCCCCAAGGAAGGTTGATGTCCATACCCGTGAAGGCGCTGATGCAGGTGTTCTGGACGTTGAGGATGTAGTCGGTGCCCTTGATTGGGAAGGGGTTGCCGCCGAGGTAGAAGGTCAAGTCAGGCAGACTTGGGACCTTCTCACAAGGAACGGTGTATTGGCCGTTCCAAGAACGGGTGGCGCCAATGCTATCAACGTATCGTCAGCACTATGCACATAGGTGAAGACTGAGTCCCAAGAAACTTACGCGGAGTTGAGCATCTCGGCGATGTCAGTGGGCAAAGCGATCAAGCTGGTTCCAGTGTCGATGGCGGCACCGGTGTTCTCCAATTCGAGCTCCTCGTCACCGAAGCGAACCTTCTCCAATTCAACCTCCCAGTAGGCCTTGCGGCGAACGGGAACGTATTTGATCTTGCCAGTGTAGTGGCTGTCGTCGATGCCACCGAAGACGGCTTCGCCGCCATCTTCCTCGCTCTCGCCGAGACGGAAGGTGAAGAGAGGCTCGTCAAGGAGCTTCTGGTTGACCATCTCGTAGAAGGGAGGCGTGATGTGGTTAACAGAGATGGTGTCATAAGCGAGACCGAGGATGCCGTCAAACCTGTTGTGCAACTCGTCAGTTTCAAATCGTCAAAGTTCGAGTTTGCATACTGACTTTCCGAAAGCAAAGGCGAGACCGGGCTCCTTGGTAGCCTCGGCGAACAACTGGTTCTTAATGGTGAGGTCACCGATGGTCATGGTGTCCTGAGACACGAAGCCCTCCATGGAGCCCGAGCCGTACCGGATCTCAAAGTCGGTGCCGTTCTTCTTGTACGTCGACGAAGAACCATGGTCGTACTTGGAGTGCAAGAAGCATGCGATAGAAGTGCAGCTCTTGGATGGCACCCAGAGATTGGCGGAGCCGGTATCCAAGATAACCTTGAACTGTGAAACAGGAGTCGCCGTAGCGCCGCAGTGAGACACGATCCAACGGCGCAGTGGGAAGCAAAACACTCACAGTCTGCGGAGGAGAACCGAGGGTGATGTCCGCAAAGTACTGGGCGTTGGCAAAGTCTAGGGGGCGGGGGATTGATGTTGAGTGTCAAAAAGGACGAACGGCCCAAATTGAAATGGGTCGGCCAAATGCGGGGACTCACTGCTCAATGGAACGCCATGACCGTCCTTGTTGATGAGTTCTTGCTGGTTCTGAGTCCAGTAGAGGCTCTCATCCCTTTCCTCAGTGGCAACTTTGCGACCAGAACCGCCGAATCCGCCTAGGGGAGCCTGGACGCCGTACTTCTGTGCAAGATGGGCGACATCCGAAAGGCCATCCTGTGACTGCACGGGAAGCTTTTGAAGCTTCATGCGATGGACGCCAGCATGGGCTGCAAGAGGGAGAAGAGCGACGGTGGCGAGAGCGGTACGCATGGTGATGATGAGAGACAGAGGGGGGATGGAGGGAGGAGGTGGTTGAGAACGCGCAGTTCCCCAACTTCGAACATGAGATCATATGGGCTGGGCGTTAGATCCTGACTAATAATGAACCGTGAGAATACACATCACGTTTACACCGGGCCCCCCTTTTTACTATATTCCGCTGCTTTGCACTTGGGCTAGCACTGCTTGGCGTTATTCTTTCTCCTGGTGTCGTAGTACAGTCACCCTTCCATTATGGATACGAATAAATGCCCAAAGGCGTTTAAGTGACGGTGACAAAACTTTTACACATGAGTCCCTATTGGGGCACGTCACCTTGCCAACCCTTGACGTGTGCTTTTCGCGACACTTCCGGACCTTCCGTCGTCTTTACTGCTTAACTAAGGCAGTTTGCTGCGGTAAAATCGAGATTTTTCTCGCTCTCGTCTTCTTGTATCAGTGCAGCAACCCGTCGGCAAAACCATAGCGACTTTGAGGAGCCCGAAAGCCACATGAGCTTCCTTTTCTTCACAAGCATAATTTTCCTCTTCGGCGTTGGTATTACCGCCACCATTTGCATGGCCTTCGTCCACTGAGAAATAGTCGCTGTCATCATCATCCTCAGAAAAGACGATATGAACTGCATCAATCGTCACCGCATCGAGAAGACTTTGTAACGCTGCTTCAGTGCAGCTGAAGGATCCCTCGTCCGGCTCCATGGTGGAGCCGTCGGTCTCCGTTGTCGACTGGGTTTCCTCTTCTGTCTCAGCTACTAGTAGAGGGCCGCCGACTCCAGATCATCCAGCATCTTCCATGTCTGGTTCCCCCTCAAAATCTTCGATTACCCACCACCCATCTTCTTCTGTACGACTTGGGCTTGGCGTCCCATTCCTTAGCTGCCTGCTTCTGATTGATTTGGATGGTGGTCCAGGGTGATGGTGGTCTACATGGAGGACTGTCAATTGAGGCCGACATTCGTTCCGCGAACACGGCCCCAACTTATTTACACTGAACGAACCACTCTGTCGCCCCTGACAAATGACCGTCTCAAATACGCACAAAAGCGTCACTTGTCCGTATATTGCGTAAGGAAAGTAATGTAGCACAAAACGGGGAATAACGGAGGGAAAGCGTCAACTTGCGTCGCGCAACTGTACGTGACAAATGCTGTCCAGTTGTGAACAATCAGACATTCGAAAAGAGTCCATGCAGACTTGGCGAAGTCAACGGCATTCTTGCCGAGATCGTAAGCGGTGAAGTATCGGCGGAGGAACACATCGCCAATGACCCCGAGCGAGCCCCAAGGAAGGTTGATGTCCATACCCGTGAAGGCACTATAGCAAGTGTTCCGGTCGACGAGGATGTAGTCGATGGCATTGATTGTGAAGGGGTTGCCGCTGAGGTAGAAGGTCGTATCAGGCGGGCTTTGAAGCTTCTCGCAAGGCAACCATTGAGAAGGGGCCCAAATCCATTAGCAACGGCGCTGTACAACGAGGATTGGACTCCCTGGTCACAAAGTACGGACCAGTTTCCATTTGGAATTCCCTTAGCATCTGGTCTCCCCAAGGAAACGGCAGCGGGAACTGGGACTTCTGAAGGCTCAAGCCGATAGGCGGGTTGGTCAAAGAAGTGGTTCAACTTCTGCGTGGTGCTATTGGCGGTTTATGCAAAACCAATGAGCTATAGCCGGCATATGAGATCGAGATCGATCATATTTCTCGGTTGATTTCTGGGTACCGCACGAATGTTGGACCGTTGACATCGAAGCACGATCCGTTTTGACAGTAATTCAATTTGGATTCTGAATTCGATTAAGAACATTCGACAATCGTAGGGAGCATTTCGGATCACGTTTGCGAGCAGATGCGAAGGAAACTACTAGGCAAAGCCGAAAACCCCCTGTGGCTGATACAGCTCGTCGATGGACTTGACTTCCTCCCCGGTGAGGGCGACGTGGACTGCACCTGTATTCAATCGAAAATAAGACTGCTGTTCCGGTGTAACGATATGGAAAGCGATAAAACATACCTGCGCTGTCTTTCAGCTTGTCCAAGCTCGTCGTGCCAACAATCGGCGCGGTAACAAAGTTCTTCGAGAGGGACCATGCTAGGACAACCTGAGCCATCGAAATATTTCGGCTCTTTGCAATATTTTCAATCCTAAGCAGCAAATCTAAGCATAAACTGCCCCTGCTATCGACTCCCAAGAAGCTGACCTTTTGTTGACGTCGGGTAAAAAGGGGGCTCCCGCCATAGCCTTCAAGAATCTGAGGCGCCCACTAAGTAAGCCCAGTTACCAAGCTCTGAAACGACTTCCTCACATATCACTATCGCTGCGCTCCGTTTGCATGGCAAGAGGGCGAGCGAGAAGGCCGCCAGCATTTGGGGACCAATTCATCATTCCAACTCCGAGATCCTGTAAGAGTGGGATCATCTCGCGTTCTTCCTCTCTGTAAACGGGATTGTAGAGGTTCTGCATCGAGATGAACTCGGTAAGTCCATGTTGGCGAGCATAATTCTGCATTTTGTGGACTGGAGATGGAGTGTCAGAATGCTCCTTGACGTCCAAACAGTTGGGAGATCTGGATCTCACATTGCCACGCGTAGCAAGACGACATTCCGATGTAGCGCGCATATCCGGCCTTAACAATGTCGTGGAGTGCGTGCATAGTCTCCTCGATAGGGGTATTCGGGTCGAAGCGGTGGCCTGATTATAGAGTAGGTTGGTAGTCTTGCCGGAGGCTGTCAGCAGGACACTCACACTGGAAGAGATCAACGTAATCGAGCTGGAGACGTTCGAGGGAGTTCTTGATCGCTGCAAAAAGATACTAGAGGAAAATGAGCCCGTATCTTCTTTTAGTTACCGGGAGACTCACCTTTCGGCTGAGACCTTGCTGATTTGTGTAGCGAAGACGTTCGAGCTTTTCCTCCGGGGCACCCCAAAGTGTCCCTGGCTCTCGAGACACGGCAGTCCATGCTTTGGTCATCACAACAATCTCATCTCTTGGCAGGTTATACTTCTTGATGGCTTTTCCTAGGATTCTTTCCGATTCCTAAGGGAAGTCGGGATTTCAACTAAAGGGATGCAATGTGGGCAAGAAGGACCTACGCCATTGGAATATGCGTCGGCCGTGTCGAATGTGTTGATACCGAGATCGTACGCGAATTTGATATGCTCAACAGCTGAAGGAGCCGTTAACCATTAGACTGCCTTGCGTTATGAGCAAGTGCGACATTACCTTTCTCTTCTTCTAGAAGCCAGCCTTGTTGACTCTTGGATCCATAAGATGCGCAACCCCTATTGTCAAAGACTCAGATTTGATGCCATGGAGGGGCGTAGGGCTGGCGATTGACTTACAAAATGATGCGAGACACCTTAAGACCGGACTTGCCGAGTCGGGCGTACTGCATGTTGTTTTCAGTACTCATTTGGCAGAATATAGGGGAGTTCGTTCCAACGGATTGTAGAGTTCGATGATGATATTGCTACCATCCCGAATTGCAAGTCCTCTTATACGAGCCCTTTGAGTCTGCCTTCGGCCATGGTGTGGTCCGCCGATTGCGTCAAAACAATGGTCGTGGTCAGCATCCCACCAATTTCCCACACGGCATTCTTGGTGAGCACCCAGCAGTGCCTAATACACTAATCATGCCTTCATGGATTTCGCAACAAGAATTGCGTAACGACTGGTGGCGTCGATGACCTGTTCCTTCGGGGTTTCATAAAGAAATGCCGCTAACGGAGATGCTTCATCCGCACGGTGTAATAGCCGTCCTTACCAAGGGTGGCGCCAATCCTATCGACGCATCGTCCACACCGTGCACCTAGGGGCAGAATTTATCGAAGAAAACCTACTTGGCGTTGACTAGCTTGGCGATTTTAGTGGGCAAAGAGATCAAGCTGGTTCCAGTATTGATGGCAGCGCCGGTGTTTTCCAATTCGAGCTCCTCACCACCGAAGCGAACTTTCTCGAGTTCAACCTCCCAGTAGCCATATGCATTGTAGCAAACGGGAACGTATGTGATATTGCCAGTGTAGCGGCTGTCGTCGATGCCGAAGACAGCATCACCGCCATCTTGTTCGCTATCGCCGGGGCGGACGGTGAAGAGAGGCTCATCGAGGAGATTCTGGTTGATCATCTCGTAGACGGGATGGGTAATATGGCTTTCGGAGATGGTGTCAAACGCGAGACCCAGGATGCCGTCAAACCTGTTGTGCAACCTCTCAGTTTCAGATAATAAAATTCTGGCTTGAATACCGATTCTGCCGAGCCAAAAACGGATTCCTTGGTAGTTTCAGCGAGCAGTTGGCTCTTAATGATCAGATCACCGATGGTTAAGGCGTCCTGAGACACGAATCCCGCTATGGACCCCGGGCTGTACTGGATCTTAAGGTGGGTCTCGTTTTTCATGTACGTCGACGAAGCACTGTGGTCGTACTGGGAGTGCAGTAGAAGTGCAGCTCTTGGATGGCACCCAGAGATTGGACGAACCAGTATCCAAGGCTACCTTGAACTGTAAATCAGGGGTGTCGCCATCGCGGCAGCAGTGAGAACCGGAGGCAGTCATGGGAAGAGAAAAGCTCACCGTCTGCGGAGGAGTCCCGAGGGTGATTTTCGTAAAGTACTGGACGCACTCAAAGTCTAGGGGGCGCTGGACTAATGTCGAGTGTCAAAGTGGACGAACGAGTCCCGATGCGGGGGACTCACTGGTCAGCGGGACGCCATGGTCGCCCTTGTTAAAGAAGCCCTGCTGGTTCTGAGTCCGTGGAGTCCCTTCCTCGATGGGAACTTTGCGAACAGCAGCGCCGAATCCGCCTAAAGCTGTGCAAGATGAGAAAGACTATCATGGGACTAAATGGAAAGCTTTTGAAGCTTAATGCGATGGACACCGGTATGAGCTGCAGGGGGCAGAAGAGCGACGGGAGCGAGATCGAGAGCGGCTCGCATGTGATGATGACAGCCGGAGTGGGGAGCGGGGAGGAGGAAAACGCGCAGTTCCCCGACGTCGAGCATGAGCTAGCGGGGGTATTTCACGCTCTGGCTAACGGGAACGGTGGCTTAAACGCTAATGATATGACCCCGCAATCGTGAAAACCCTGTGAAAGGTCCGCTCGCAAGGTGAAGATCGTGCATTACCACTGGCAATTCGTGCTAGTAAGCGCCCCCGCAACTCTTTTTTCACCAGTACGTTTCGACGAGGTGAAAACCGCATCCCAATTTTCGCCAATAGAAAGACCGGCAAAAACACGCGCATGATTATCACTAGTCTTCCCGCCAGCGTTTTCGCTACCGAACATACTCTGCGATCCGCAAGGCCGGAAAACAGCTTTCTCCTAGAGGGAAAGTGTGAAGACAGCGGGACAATACTGCGGTACATTTCCCTGATTTTTCGTGCTGTGATAGTTTGAACGTAACTGTGACTTTCTTTGAGGATAGCCGAGATTGTCACAAATGAGACCATTGATACATCAACGAAGGATCCGTTCTTTTAGAATGCGTTGCCTTGCTTGAAAGATTTCTTTTCATCATTCTGATCTAAGTATCTCTCCGCCGAAAGTGGCAGGGTCGATTGAAAATTCTTCGTGGGTTCTCTCTTCCGACCTTCTTCGCCCATTTTGCCTCTTCTTCTTAGATCTCTGAAAGGAAATAATGATCTTATATCTTTATTTGGTGTTTGACTGATATGTGAAATGGTATTCACTGACTTCCGAGTGTAATGTGTAATCCGAGGGCTTGGGCGGCTTCTTGTGGCAATCGTACGGGCAATCTTCCAGGCCAAAGACCATATGCATGGTTGGACAAGACAAGCAGGCACGCAGGAAACCCTTTTCTGTCCCGTAAAGAATGCACCATCGTGGTCTGGCAAGAACTTTCCTGTGCCAGATAAAGCTGTGCACCAGATGGTGTCGCTCAGCCCTCAAATCGGCGGAAGGTAAGTACTGCAGTTCTCCTCACTTTTGCCTTTTCTCGCACGGGGAAGCTTTATTTCCGACCTGTGGCTTGGTATAGATCACTGACTAATACTGAACCGTGAGAAAGCGCCCATCACTCCAGGTTATTAATCCCTTTTTACCTGTTTGAAGTATATTCCGCCACTTCTGCACTGCGCTGGCACTTTGCGCCCATCTCCCTCCCTCGACGCCGGTCGGTGAGTCCCCCCTCGTTATCGATACGAATAAAAGCCGAAAGGTGTTTGAGTGATGGCGACGAAATGTTTAAGGATGAGTCCCTGTCGGGGGCGTCATTGTTCGTCACCGTGCCAACCCTTGCCGTGTTCCTTTTCGCAGCGGGTGATTTTTTGCTGACCATTCCCACTTTTCGACTCTTCCGCACCTTCTCCCTTCCTTTCTGCCCGTTTGCCAGCGCTCTCCCTCCTCCCCTTCAATAAAATAAAAAAACTGGATCGCAGGCGGTCCTAAGTCTCATATAGAGATTCCCGCTCGCTACTTCACTCTTTTTCACCCCCTCCAGTTTTCGCCTTTTACCCTCCAAGGCGCTCATCAAACCAAGCCAATGTCCCGCTTGACCGCTCCGATACCAAGCCACTTGAGGACCTCGACTTTTCCTTTGCACCATCAAACTCCGACTCCTCCAGAAAGCGACGTTGCTCCAATGGACGTGGCGACCGTCTCTCACTCCCGTAATCACCCCCAACCACTGCCTTCCGACTCCCGACATCACGTCCCGGCCACCCCCGACCGTCCTTCATCGCCTGCCTTCAGCGAATGGGCAACCAGAAGTGTAGGGAGACGTTCTTCAACACTGCCGTACACTCAACAAGGGATCAAGGAACCCGTTAGGCGACGGTCATCCAAGGCAACACGGTGGCTTCTCATGGTCTTCCCCCCAGAGGTCCTTTCCAACGAGTCTTCAGCAGCTGCATCTAGCACCCGCACGGGGCGTTCCACCAGTGGCATCCTAATGCCTTTGCAGTCCACTGTAAGTCGGTTATTCTGCGCTGTCTCCGGCGACGAGTCTGACCGAAATTTCATCTGCCAGTTCTTCGCTCAACTGACAGCGATAGCGCGTGAATTCGAGCTCCCAAGCACCATCGGCTTATGCATGTATCTTCAAATAGTCGAAGGACCGCAATCCTTCAATCCTCGCATGTCCGACGAATCCTGGCAAATCCTCTGGTCGCCATATCTCTCCCCCTCAGACGACACCCCACCTCCCTCTCCAGCTCACGGGTTCCCCATCGCCGGTCGCATCGAGTTTGACATAGACATGGTCAAGGCCAAGTGGTACGCTGGATGGGTGAGCGGAACGCTCCGGCACGTTGCTCTGCACGCTTCTCATCGAGGGGAGTCAAGTCTTGATTCCACCGGAACCGACCTCGACAAGACCAAGTCGGTCAAGGATCAGGATGGAGAGGCTTCCGAAAGTACTCGAGCAGGAGATGCCATCCCGGAGAAGCCAAAAGGCCCAGCATCTGTGGCTTCCGGGTCTACCACGCAGCGTGCTCCGAGGCCACTGTCACTACTCAACCGTCGTGGAAGTGAGCTCCCGGCTATCAGCGCTGCTAGCGTTCCCCCTCGCTTGGCGCACTACGCTCTCGAGAGCGGCTCCACCTCTTCGCGCCGCACTCAGGAGGATACCCGACCCTCAACCAAGGGAAAGAAGCTTCTGTCGCACCATCTGTCGCCTATTCCACAAGTGGACACCCCTCCGGCGTCTTCCCATCTTCAGAAGGACGTCAACGCCCTTGTTCATGAATGGAGGAAGAGCTCAGCTTCGATTCCAACCGCCGTCCTAGCCACCAGTCCCGCTCAGCCGAATTCCCCTCCAGCTCCTACCGAGGACACTTCCCGGGATACCACCGTCGCTGAGGAACCTGAAGCCCGAACCGTCATCGACTTGGCAGATTTCGATTGGAGCGTTTCTTCCCGAGGACCGGTCACTCCGTACTCGCCCGCCGACGGCTCACCGGTGACCGCGAAGCTTGCACGGTCGATCCATTTGGCTGAACGAACGTATGGCTCCGTCATCCTCACGCCGTCCACTCAGACTTCCTGGGGTCCAGGCATCTCTCCCGCCGTCTTCACTCCCGTATCCAACGCTAGTCGGTATCCTTCGCCAGACATTGCTGCCCGGATGATCGAGGATTCTCCGTGCACTCCAACGACCGCAACGTCTTGGGGTCCCTCGTCATCTTGCTGGGCCTCATCCCCTGTGTCTCAGATAATACGATTGCCTTCACCGGACATCGCAGCGCGCATGATTGAAGACGCACCCTGCACGCCTTCCACTGCAACCAGCTGGGGACCCTCGTCAGCTTGCTGGGCTTCATCGCCCGTGTCGCAGATAATACGGTTGCCTTCACCGGACATCGCAGCACGCATGATCGAGGATGCACCTTGTACGCCTTCCACCGCAACCACCTGGGGCCCGCCGCTGTCGTTCCCTCCCACTCCGGCACACTACAACGTCAATGGAGACTTCTATCGTCTTCCTTCCCCGGATATCGGCGAGCGGTCCTTCGATGAAAGCAAGCCCAAGATAGTCGTGTCCGAGGAGAGACCAAGTAGGCTTGGGTGGCCGTACTTCCGACCCAGGACCGATGAAGAGATCAAAGGAGCAAGGCTCGGTTGGCCATACTTCCGGCCTCGGCCCGAGGAGGAAATCAAGGCATCGAAGCTCGGTTGGCCATTCTTCAGGCCATCAGAAGCATCGATGTCCAGCGGAACATCCCGATCCGGCACTTCTAGCTCGACGTCCCTAAGTCTCCCTGTCACCCTTCCCCGAGCAGTGGCTTCATATCCGGTCTTTGACCTCTATCCACCGGCCTATCCCCACCTGGAGATCTATCCCGATGTCTCACCTCGCAAGCCTCAGGAACCCGTCGACAAGGTCATCATCGTTGCCCTTCCCCGTCCTTCGCCCGCCTACCCCGACTTCGACTTGTACCCGGCTGGATACCCGAACTTGGTCATCTACCCAGGTGTCGTGCCCTCCAAACGGTCTGCTAGCGATAGCAGTTTGAAGAGTAAGAGTCTGCCTGTGGCTCTGCCTCGTCCTGCTCCGTGTTACCCGGATTTCGACTTGTACCCGGCTGGATACCCGAACTTGGTCATCTACCCAGATGTCGCGCCCTTCAAACGGTCTGCGAGCAGCTTGAAGAGTAAGAGCCTGCCTGTGGCTCTGCCTCGTCCTGCTCCATGCTACCCGGATTTCGACTTGTACCCGGCAGGATACCCGAACTTGGTCATCTACCCTGACGTCATGCCTTTCAAGCGCTCTGCAAGCAACGGCGGTTTAAAGAGCAAGAGCCTGCCCGTGGCCCTTCCTCGCCCTGCTCCGTGCTACCCGGATTTCGACTTGTACCCGGCTGGATACCCGAACTTGGTCATTTACCCCGACGTCGCGCCCTTCAAACGTCCTGTTAGCAGGGGCAGCTCGAAGAGCAAGAGTCTGCCCGTAGCTTTACCTCGTCCTGCACCATGCTACCCGCATTTCGACTTGTACCCTGCTGGGTATCCGAACCTCGAAATCTATCCTGCCGTCACCACTCGCGTCGTCGTCTCGGGCCCGCGACCTGCTCCAAAGCCAATCAGTGTTCGACTTGCTGCGCCTGCGGTTGTTTACCCGGAGTTCAATATCTACCCTGCGACGTATCCAGCCTTGGTCGTTTACCCCAGCGTCGTACCATCAAGGAAACCGGACGCGGTGTCGCCAAAGTCGGGGTGTGAGATGTCTGTTCGCTTGCCCTCTACAACGGGATACCCAATCTTCGACCTCTACCCTGCTGTGTATCCTGAGCTCGTCATCTGTACGGATCGTCTATCTTCCTCTCAATATCCAAGTGTACTGACGGTCGTTTTATTATCAGATCCTGCCCTCTCTTTCGTTCCTTCGACTACACGCGCAGAAGCCGCTCCCCGCAGAGAAGTATTCGTCTCGTCCGCTGGATATCCAACTTTCGACTTGTGTAAGTGGATGGAGATGAAGTGCTGATAGCTTGAAGATGCTAAAACCCGGTCCGCTTGCGTAGATCCTGCCGTCTACCCTTGGGTGACACCATATCCTCCTTGTCTTTTCCAGCTCGCTCGACCTCTAGGTCTTTCCGCAGAACCAAAGCCGCAGCGTTGGGTGCCCAGGAAAACTCACAAGATGTTGCGTAAGTGTTAATCTGTCCGCGTTGGGTGGCGCTTCCTGACCGTTCCCGAGCAGATGACGAGTGGTTTGCCGCTCAGACAAAGCGTCCAGTCTCTATCGCGTTGCCACCACCTCCGCCACCACCCACGATAGCCCTTCCCGCTCTCCCAGAGGTGTCCCCTCCTGTAGCTCCTGCCGTTCGGTCTCGGGCAAGGTCTGGAACTGTCGTTCGTCCACTGGCCACATACCCAAGGGGCCAGCTTCCCCCTCCTCCCCCTCTCCAGCCCTCCGCCCTTCCGTCAAGTCCAAGGCCAACTCCCAATCAACCCGCAGCTCCCGTTCCCCGTTCGAGGGAGGAACTTCACGCCTTGATATTCGGTGGTCAACCCGAGACTTCGGCTCAGGACATTGCGGTGTCGCCTGTTGCAGAGACTGCCTCTCCTATAACAGCGATTGCCATCAGTCCCACTGTGGAGAGAGCGCCTTTGAGACGGAGCCCCAGCCTGTCCCCTCCCGGTGGAATCCGAGTTGGGCTGCCTTCACACCCCGGCGCCATGGTTCCCAGTAGCCGTAAATCGGTTGCGGAGAGAAGAGCGACATTCGCGATGCAGCAAGCCGCCTCTCTTTCACTGGCTAGGTCGAACACCTCGTCGAAGACATTCCCAGCCCCTCGAAGGAGTCTCACTGTACTCGCGGAGGGTGACGATGCCCCAACACTGCCCAAGTCCCCAAGGAGTCCTTTGTCACGATCCGTGTCCCTAAGCCGCATGAAGACGAACGACGATCTTTTCAAAAAGAGGCAATCCCTTCTCAATTCCCCTCGTCGACGTGAGTCACCATCTGAAGCGAGTGATGGACTGGTTAGCTAACTTTTCTACGTCACCCAGCGAGTACAGCCGATTCGAATCCTCTTTCCGTATTATCCGAGTTCCCTTCGCCTCCGGTGTCAGCAAGATCATCGATGGTTGGTTCACCACCTGGCCTCTCCCGTCCGATTTCCAAACTTGATACATCGAAGTACCCCTTTCTTCGATGAGTCTCCCTTATAGATGTCTTCTATCGCACATGAGTATTAACGTTATGGAGTGGTGAAGTGGTGGTAATTTCTTAGTTTCAGTCGTCTTGTAGAATAGCCTATTTCCGGTTTCCTAGCAGGACTCCCTTTTTATTCGCCGTTTCTTTTCTTTATCGCAGCTCGCTGGCTTCGTTATATCTTCTGCAGAAGGGGTTTTTGTTCTCTTTGTTTCGTTGTACACTACATTCTTTTGCCCCAACCACTTCCAACTTACTACACTCCCTAATATTTATGTCGTTGAAGCGTAGAGCGCTATGATCATGATTTATGCAAAGTGCTCAATGTTTGGCCTTTATCGATCAATCTTCTTTAAACTCGTCATTAAACTCGGTTCGGTTCGGCTCAGAGGGGCCTCCTCCAAGAGCAGAAACGGGTGTGGGCCGATGAGGTCTCGTCGGAAGAGCCTCCTGGGCAATCCGTCGTTCTTGCTCCATTCTTTGTTTGTTGGCCATCGCTCTTCTATCATCCTCGAATTGAAGCTTAACCTAGTAAGGGGTTTGGGATGGTTAGTTAGCTGACGATTCGATCGATACTGCCGACGGTTTCGGACCTGACGAGCGACAAGATCAGCGGCTTCCTTCTGGGTCATCTTGGACTGCCTTTTGGCCTCTTGCTTGGCCACGACCTTCTCATGATGCTCTTTCAAAACGAATGTTCCGACACGCAGGCTAGCGACATTATCCGGGGTGGGTCGCCATACATAGTAGGGCTGAAAGTCTTCGACATGCTCCCGAAAACCAACCTGCGGAAGGGTGAGTGCTCCGCCATACATCGTTCCCGAATTAGCCCAAACTCACTGCTACGGCATATTCAAGCCCACCCTTAGCTTGAACAAGTTTGGTTTGGATGGTCTTGTTATTGAGCTTAAAGCGGCGGTACTTGTCTTCGTCCGGATGGTCAAGGATATTCTGACAGAGAGTCAGAAGAGACTAAGAACACAGTATTAGCTGAATGCTGTAGAATCAGAATGAATTTATCCTCGTACCTCTATGCAGGCGTCCGCTATTGCTTCGTTGTTAGGGCGTACGATTCCTGGATCGACTAATCGTCGGAAGTGCTGCCGCTTCTCCTTGTCTCTCGCCCACTGCTTCTCGTAGTCTTCGTCGTCCTCGGTAGACGAGCTTATCCGAGCAATAGCTGCGGCTGCTATGTCATCCTTGGTGGGCCGATAGGGTTGGGTTGGTGATGCGGGTGGTGAAGACATTGTGGTTCGGGTGAGTGCAACGGCAAAACGTGGAGATTCCGGGGACCTCTGATGGGCGTCAGTGGCGCTCTTCCCACGGGACGATCACAACCTAAAGTTGTCGCCTTCAAGTCAACTTTGCCCAGGCAAAACCACTCTAATGGAGGAAATCACTGTTAACGCGCCAGCAGACTTCCATGTACACCTCAGGCAAGGAGAACTGTCCAAGCTTGTGACTCCACATGTTCGCAAAGGTGGATTCACTCTTGCATACGTGATGGTTGGTGATTTCCATTTTGTTTGAGGATCTGACAAGCAGCTCAGGTAACATCCGTTTTGACAGCCCAACCTGAAACCTCCGGTTACAAACACGGAGATGGCATTAGCGTATAAGAAAGAACTCGAAGCAATTGATCCCGACGTGGAATACCTCATGACTCTATACCTCTCTCCAGAATTAACGCCGGACGAGATCAGGAAGGCCAAGGCGGCTGGCATTGCGGGTAGCGTATAACATTTATACAGTGTTACCAGAGTCTGCCTCGCTTAGAAACCTTGCCACAGGTGTGAAATCCTATCCCAGAGGCGTTACAACCAACTCGGATAGTGGTATTGAATCATACGAGGTGTACTACCCCGTCTTCAAAGCCATGGAAGAAGAGGACATGGTGCTCAACCTCCACGGCGAAATTCCTTCGGATGCATCTTCAGTAGGTTCTTCTGGTCCTACCAAAATATTATCTTATGCGTTCTTGAATAGAACATCTGCGTATTAAACGCTGAAGTAGCCTTCCTGCCTCACCTCCGTGCTCTCCATGCGGCCTTCCCTCGACTTCGCATTGTGCTCGAGCACGCTACTACTCGCGCAGCTGTCGAAGCCGTCAAAAGCCTTGGAGACACTGTGGCGTGCAGCATCACTGCACACCATCTTGATTTAACCGTCGATGACTGGGCTGGCCAATCCTTTAATTTCTGTAAACCAGTAGCCAAATACCCTGACGACAGGTTAGCGTTGAGAGAAATAGTCAAGCAAGGTCGGTCCTCTTGTATACCCAAATACCTGGAGCCTGACGCCTGCAACTGTTTCGTTCTCCAGGTCACCCTAGATTCTTCCTTGGCTCAGACTCCGCTCCACATCTGATCCAAAGCAAATCAGTGGCCACTCCTTCTAGTGGCTGCGCTGCCGGGGTCTATACCTCCCCGTTCCTTCTCCCGTTGATGGCACACCTCTTGGACTCTTTCGGTGCATTGAGCAACCTGCAGGCGTTTGTTAGCTCCAACGGGAGACGCTTCTACAAACGCGAGTTGCCAGTGGGTGAGGAGAAGCCCGTTCGGCTTCGACGACAGGCCCTGCAAGTGGAGGAGTCCTTGTCTCTGAATGATCAATCTGTTGCTCCGTTCATGGCGGGGAAGCAGCTCGACTGGAGTATTGCTTAGTAGTTCAGCCGTCGTCGTTGGTTCGGTGAAAAACATATATGATAGTATAATACAGTGTTAAAGTCTACAGTTCGGCCAACAACATTGTACCCAGTGTCTGAACGACTTGGTCGCCCATCGACTTTTCAACAGCCTCCTCCAAGTGACGCTTAGGATCCTGCTTGCCGACGTGCCGAGTCTTGAGCTGCTCTGCCGTTAATGTCGATTCTTCCTCCACAGACTTGGTGTAAGATTCTGACAGATTAAGCATGTTCTGTCGAATACAATATGTGTGAGGAGGGTATCGGAATAGTTCGGAGCCATGTCACTAACCTTGACTGCCTTCTCATTAGTCTCTCGGTGAACTTTGAAGTCTTTTAACTTGAGTCCCTCAGTCCAATTCCGCTTGTGCAGATTCATGAGCATGGCCTGCTCCAACTGCGTCTTTCGATAGTTCACCACAATGCTGTAGTAATGTCGGTTCAAGCCGTGGATTAAGGATTGAATGGAGGGCTTGTTGATGTGGCCAATGTTTGAGGTGGTTTGCCGTGGCTCTTGGCCCATAACGACCGAGTTGGGGTTGATGAGACGGAAAGCGTCGATCACAACTTTGCCCTTGACAGACTGGATGGGATCCACCACCACGGCGACGGAGCGAGGGTCGAGTTGTTCGAACGACTAAGGTAAGAATGAGTGCGTGTAAGCGCCATGCAATAAGGAGGTTCGGGAAACGACTTGCTTGCTGAGTATTAATGTCCACACTCGAGAGCCAGCAACCGAAACCAGGATGCGAGTGATACCATCCAACCACCATCTCTGGCCTAGGAATCGGTCAGTGACGCGTCCCTGTGCCTTCAAAGTAGTCTTTCCTACCTTCCGGTCTGCTTCAACATCTCAACCATCTTCGTTTGAAAGACATGGTCCACAGACTCGACAGAGACTGTGGTACCAGATTGAGGCATAGCAAAAACATCAACCACCTAGACACAGGCTAAGTGAGGTTCTAATCATCCCTTTGGACGAAATACCCGTACCTGCACTGTGTACTCGTCCACGAAGCTTCCAAGCATGAGGCCCATGACCTCCATAGGTACACCAGCGCGTCCGTGCTTCAACATCTACAGGCGACAAGCAGCATGTTAGCCACTTTATTGTAGTGCAATATTGAAGGTATGCTAGCCTTTAGGAGAGCCAACGACGAGATATGTATTACTTCTCCGCTGAGTAGGGCGTCTTGAGGTCAGTCGAGGTTCCAATACCGGATGAGATTGCTCACTTGTCAGGTATCTGAGCATCAACGGCAGGTGCGCCCATTCCTCCTGCCCTCCCAGCATTAAGCATCTGCTCTAGTTGATTGTTCATCTTTTGAGGTCAGTAAGTTGTGTGGTGGTCGAGGAGGACTAACGACTTTGCAGCTTGCGCGTCCTATGTCAGGTCCGGGGTCCTTCCCCCGAGACGCGTCTCCGTTCGGGACCTCGAAAACCGCGTTCACCACCCAAAGCGTCATCGACCACCCGCTCATCGACTTCAGCCACCATGTCAGAGACAGCCGCTCTTCAGAAGCAACTGAAAATCAAGACCGGAGTTGTGGAAAGGTAGCTTCGTTATCTTTCTCTCCCCCTTTCCACCTGTACTTAGCAGCGTTCAACACTAGATTAATCAAAGAGGTAGCAGTGTATCGAAAAGAAGAAGAGAATGAGCGAAAAAGAGTCGACAAGCTCGTAGCTGAAGGAGCTGAAGGAGCCGATCTCCGGAACGCAGTGAGTCACAATTCATTCGTAACCATTGCTTGTGCGAGTGCGAGGGATCTTAAACCTTGGCTTCCGTAGGAGAAAATCTTGCAAGAGGCCCAGAAGATGGTTCCCGATGCGGAAACACGCATGAAGGCCGCTGTTCATGCGCTCCGCGACGTCATCGTATGACCCTTCCCCTCCGTCGCCACTCTGTGTGCAATTGCTAAGGCGCTGTTTTCATCCATAGAATTCCGCGAAGGATTCCTCACCGCCGCTCCCAGACGATGATGAGACATTGCTAAAGGCAGAAGAAGCATCGAAGAAGTCTGGAATCTAATATTGGGTGAACGGAAGTGCAAACCAATCATCACAGAACGTACGGATTGTTCGGTTGAATAACGTTGCAATAAAACACTACCCTTAATGAGGAACCTGCATCACAACGAATTGGCAGTCCTCCACCCTTATGTTCGATCGAGTCGGAGGCCTAGCAATTATGGCTCGTTTGACCCCCCTCGCTAAAGCTGTTGCCCTTTCAATTCGGCCGAAGCATCATAACTTGAGTTGGCACTCGATTCAATCTATATAGATCATAAACGTGTGAACAAAGTGTTCGATGTTGACAAACTGCTAGCCAGCGGGTAGTGTTACACTGCGGAGGGATTTTTGAAACAGCCTTATACGTATTAATTCGTGTGATCGAGGTCCATGAGCGGGAGTTCAGCCGACCGAGCAGCTTTGAGCATTTCTAGAGAGGCGACAATGCCAAGCCAGGCCTCCTTCTCCGCCCTTGTTTCCTGTAGGCCTTGGCGGTAGATATCGTCCTTTTCAGGTGACGAGGAAGCATCGGAATCTCGGGACGGTCCGATACCCAACGTTGGCGGCACGAAGTCTGGCGGAGGGGCGTTGATTGAAGAAGGTGAGATTTTCTCTTGACGAAGGTGATATAGCGCTTTCTTCAGATTGTACTGGATAGTCTAAGGAGACGCGAATGATCACATCATAAGTGCGTGAGGACCTCAAAAGCAAATATGGGTTGTCTTACATCTAACGTGGTGAAGTACTGGTTTGCCCGATCAACGAATAACTCTGCCCTCTCCTCTCCAGTTGCAACAGCTTCCTTTGCGGTTAGGGAACCGGGTATTGAGGCTGTTGAGTCCCCATTGCCTTCCGACTCCTCAGGAACCTCGCCTGGTCGAGGGATGGCAAGCAGTTTCATAGAGGAAGATGCGAGTTGAAGTAATGTTGCTATATCCTAGATTGGTGTTAGTCATCTTTCAGTTCTGAATGCCCCACCAGATGTATGTCTTCACCAATTCGACCTGCCCAAGTGCCTTTATCTGTTTGGCAGTTGAGCTTGAGTTCCACAGGTCCTCCAAGTTTTCTGACTCTGACCTCATGGTCGACGTTGCTTGAGAAGGACCCTCCATGGTAGTCCTTTTGGTGCAGGAACCTTTGGCTTGAACCTTCAGCAGTCGGGGGGATAGTTTGGTGGCGGTTGAGGCCTTGTGTTATTTGTGAAGGTCGCCGCAGCGGCGAAAACGGGACCTGTTCCTTGAAGAAAATCCTCCCAACCTGATTGCGACCATGGCCTCTGCAGTACCGGCTGGCACTGTCGAGGCGGAAGAACAAGATGAAATAACGTTGAAATATCAGAGGTTACTTCCCAATTACCTTCTCACTGCGTCTTCTCAACTTTCAGCCTTGCACTTCAGCCGCCTCCATCACTCGGAACCCGACTTCGACCGCACGACCGACTTGGTTCGCTGTCCCCGATGCGGACACTGCTTTGCCTCAACGAGAGTTTCGACTTCGAGAGTGGGATCTCGGGGATCTACTTCTGTCGCGGTCGCCGACACCTTACCGACACCTGGTGCTACCATTACCCGCTCTTGTAATATATGCAATGGCCGCACTATTATATCCACAAGCCATGGAACGTTAGGGGATGGAAGAGCGCGACTGCAGAGTGTTAGGGGAAGATTGAAAGGGCAGCGATCACCAGCTCCGTCCGCTGCGCCGTCCATCTCTGTTAAAAAGCGAACGGATTCTGAACGAGAGGCAGCGGTGAGCACCTCCGTATCATTATTCTAGTCTTCCATTGACATACATTGCTCAATAACAAGGACGTACAGAGAGCCGACGCAGCGAAGGCAACATCATCGCGGCCACGGTTAGAAAAGACGACAAAGCCATCAAACTCCATTGCAAACCCGCGCATTGTTGGTATTTCAAAGAAAAAGTCGAAGGGCTTGGAAGGGCTCCTGTTGAAAAGTCGAGCCGAAGAGGCCGCTAAAGCGAAGCAGTCAGCCAGTAACCTTTCGGACTTTTTACAGTCGCTGTGAGCTGTAATCATTCTTAGACCGTACTACACACGCGACAGAGCGTCCAACCCTATTAAGAGATATTGATAATAATTAATTCAACGCGTGCTGAGCATAAAATGATCGAAAAAGAGTCCAGGTATTTTCCCCCCGAGTTCCGCCCTCGGAGGTGTAGCCGGAAGCGCCCGCGACTGGCAGTGAGATTTCACTGAAGGAAGGTCTCGATAATTGCCCATTCTCCCCACGAGTACTATGGGAAAGAGACCTGACTTCCACTGCCATCTTCAAGCTTTGTGTATTGCGCCTGGGAAAGGGTAAAATGGGAGAGGCGCTAACTTCTGTTTTCGACTGACGGCCTTTGTCCAACGTCGCGTCGCGACCAGCGGAAATGTACACATTGAGTACACTCCTTATAGCCCCAGTGCATTAACCTGAGGTCCTCAGGACCGCCCATCATCGACCCAAACCTCTACTTAAATGCCTCCTAAGAAAACAACCGCTACATCTCATGATTCTGCTACTGGCGCAGCACCAACCGCTGCTATCCGACGCTCGTCTCGAGGCAAGTCCGCCGAACCACAGCCAACTGCCAAAGAGAAGGGCAAAGCAAAAGCTCTAGAGACAGTGGAGGAAACGGGATCTGACGATACCCCTCATGCCACGCCAAAGCATGTCGAAGAAGCACCCACGGCGAAGGAACGAAAGAAGGGGATGACACTCGAAGAGTACTTTGGCCCGGGCGTTGATCTCAACCAGCCTTTGTATAAGCCTCATGGAAAGTGGGCCTATACGTACGGCAACGACTTCAAAGAGGTCGAATGTATCAAACGTCTTAGTCGTGAGTTTCCGGGCCATTTCGTGCGTTCTTCCGGATGTGCTCATAAAAGCCGCCACCCATCCATTTAGACGGCGCTCAAGCCGAGGTCTGGTACAACAGTGCCATAGTTGAAGGAGGCGAACGATTTGACTACATCGCCAAACGGTATGGTCCTTTGACTTACTTATGATCTCAGATTTTGCTCACGAATCTCATCCCGCAGATGGAGTGTATGGGCCGAATGGCGAGGTTTCTTCTCCGAAGTGAGTGCTTACGAATTTACGCCACCTCGTTTAGCTTTCCTCATCGTTTTCTACATCGTTAGATCTACCTATATGCAAGCTCGAAGCATCTTCGGACCCTTCAAGGCGATTGTGTTCCGTTCTTCATCGGTATTCACAATGCTCTCGGTGGCTACATCAGCTTTGCCATGGAGCCCATGGATAAAACCGGATGGAATGAGGCCCACCCTCGCATTTCCCGCCGTCTCAAGGAGATGGTTGTCCAGGCGTTCGAAAAGCTTCATGCTAAAGGCGTCCTGCACAACGATGTCGAACTCCGCCATATGCTCATCAACGACACTCAAGACAAGGTCATGATCATCGACTTCCAGGAAAGCAAGTCGCTGAATCCTTGCGAGGACGTCGGACTCAGAGAATGCACTCAGGCCGACTTGGACAAGGAAATGAATAAAGTCAAGGACTTGATCGACTGGGACGGTTACATGGCAGACGACCGCCGCAAACTTAACAGAGCGAAGCGAAACTACCGACGAAGGGTTCAGCGCGATAGAAAAGCTGGGGAGTATAAAGAACCGGACTGGGTGCGGTGGACAGAGACTCCTCCGTGGTATCGGGGGGACCCTGACCACGACCCATCTGAAGATGAAGCCGCAACCGACACCGAGACAGCGGAATGGGAGAAGAAATTGCAGGTGAAGACCCTTCTCGAATACGAAGAACTTGAGGGCGATGGGTTAGGTCGGCGATTTACTGTCCCGACGGAAGAAGACAGAGAGGCGGCAAGACATGCGGCTGGAGAAACCGAGCGGCTATTGCTGGTACGTCATGATGATGTCAGCCCTGGTGTTAAGCTCAACGCCCACGCCCTGTTCATACTTTACTTTAGGAGCAACGTCGACTCCGTATCGAAATGGAAAAGGCTAAGAAGAAAGCAAAGGCGGCAGAAGAAGAAGGCAAAACTGAGGGAGAAGTGACAAAGACCTCAGCTGGGGGTGAAGTGGCCACAGTCACCGAAGTCACGGAAGGAACTCCAGCTGAAATGGACCGTCCAGGTGTTCACTTCGCAGAAGGGGTAAGCGACTATTTTCGCTATAATGGTCGATCGTCTGGCTAATTGTCGAGTGTCCAGGCTAGCGCATCTCAGTCTCAACCTAACTTCATCGTCGATGTCATGCCCTTCAAGCGGGGGGACCCTCCCAGCAAACTAGAAGGCGCTACCCCAGGCAAAGCTACCGAAGCTGCTATTCATCCTCCAGGCTCGGAAAGCTCCAAGAGGAGGTCAACCTCCCCTCCGCCTGGAGCACACGAGCCCGACAAGAAGAAGCCCAAAAAGCCCACGAAGACGGCCAAATCAAAGGCTCCTGATCCTGAAAGGCCGGTGACTCGATCGAGTGCCAAGGCAGCAGGAGCTGGTACATCCTCGAGTGACGCAACTCCGGCTGCCAATGCCAAAGAGACAAGGAGCAAGTCAAAGAAGACCTCTACGTCGGCCACGCCACGGACGCGAAAGGCTGCTGCTCCTGAACCAATCCCAACTTCCTCAACACCTGGTACTTCACAGGCCAAGCGGAAGCGCGCATCGTCTACAAAGCAGGCACCGTCACTCGCTGATCACGAGAAAGCATCGGGGAGCTCCAAGGATAACGGTGCGGCTACCATTCCACCCAGACAGAAACGGGCTCGTAAGGCCAAGGCGACATGACCGGGATGATAGTCAAAGGACTTCAGTGTTCCCTCGGGCCCCCAACGGATTGACGTATTGTACATGCTACAGTAATACAAATTGGTCTATCGCTGTATATAGTCGTTATTGCTGTTATTTTCAATATTATCTATCGCTTTCGCCCCACTGGTTGCTGTCTACTCGCAGCTCGGGCTCGTTGATTGCTGGATAAAGTCATGGCTTCCAGTTCCTACCAGAAGAGAACTAATATCGATACGCCAGAACGAATGCGATTAGGACGGCGAGACCAACCAAGTCATCGATTTCCTGTTGAAGAGCAGCAAGCTGTTGCTCCAAAGTCTTCTCCTGTTTGGCCAGAAGTTTCTTCTTTCGGACTTCGTTTCGGACCTGGAGGGGGGCTCCAGCATGAGGGTCAGCTGCTGGAGGCGCTGCTACACGGATCTTCATATAGTCGGCCTGAGAAAAAGGTAACCCGTCTCAGCAGTCACGTCCTAAGAGTACGAAGGTAGGACGCACTTTTCGCTGGAGCGAGGTGACGCTCTTTTCCATGTTGGCAATCGCCTTTTCGCCTTCGGATATGAGCTTTTCGACTTGAGGCTCAATCGCTTCAACCACAT
This sequence comes from Tulasnella sp. 424, assembly GCA_019633425.1. Taxonomy (NCBI): domain Eukaryota; kingdom Fungi; phylum Basidiomycota; class Agaricomycetes; order Cantharellales; family Tulasnellaceae; genus Tulasnella; species Tulasnella sp. 424. The sequence continues at coordinate 119,237 of WSUB01000050.1, read as the reverse complement.
CGGATTTAACTTGCCGGAGTGTAGGTTCATCGATCAAGACGTATAGCTGTGGTGGTGACGGAAATTAGCATCACTTAGCAACATGAGAAGTCTGAACGTACCCGAGTATTGTGCATTATTTTTGCAAGCCTCTCCATATCTTTTGTTCCATTCTCAATTTCTGCCACGCAACCTTGAATCTATAAGCCCATAATGGGCAATGTTGCAAACTGTATTTGTTCTGCTGAGTTGAGGGTGGAGGAGCAAACGGGCTCACAAGGTCGGCACATGTTTCTGCTTGAGCAACACATGCTTGAGCTGCGGGTACGTAGTTTGCTGACCCTCCAGAGGTTCCCAAGGATGAATACGTCGATGCTCGAGGGTTGACTGAAGCTCTAGCGTACATCGTTCCGAAAGGGGTGATGGGTTCGAACAAACAAACGCCATGCGTGGTCCGTGCGCCCAAGTCGCTATATAAGCAGCAAATTTGCCTGCAGGAAATGTTTTCTTCCTCACCGCGTCCATCACCTCTGAAGCGTCCTATATTTTCATGGCGTTGATGTATTCGCTGGCATGATGGAGCAGGGTGAGGGGTTGATCTACTGGTCGGCTCTTTCGCCCGCGAGACCAAGTTCAATCGGCTGTTCTGGGGCTACTTGCAGTCTGGGTTCTTTTCCCTCGGGAGGGAGCTTTCAGACTCGTAGATTCCCGAGTTGCATTGTGTCACTCATATTCCTATTCCTGCCGTAGCTCTTACGGGGCCCTGACGGTTCGGACAAACCATGAGATGCACATTTCTTCAATGGTAATGACCGGTGAGTGGGCAACAGCATAGGGTTACATTCCTGTATATCCGTACGTAGTACAGCAAGAGACTCTTCTATGAACCTGTGACATAGAGTAGAATGGAAACATATCATGAACTCTTCCTCGTTTGTGCTTGTATCCGAGCAGAATGACGTTTTGAAGGCGATGGGGAGCGGTCCTTTTTCGTCGATGCCTTAATAGCGTCTGCGCGCGAATGCCGGACGGCGGATCCACCATCATGTTCCTTAGCATCATCCGCAATTCGAGCATGCTTGGTTTCACCCGTTTGGCGAGGGGAGGCCGCTGGCTTGGCGGTTGAGGCGTTTCCGGCGTGCATGACATTGATGAGAAGTGATCCTAATGCGCCAGTGGCGAGAAGCATAATCCAGCGAGGTACGGTTGTGATAAATACGTAGGACTTCATCGTCCAGTGAGAGATCTTATCCATGGCAGGTTCGCTGAAATAAGGACCAGATCAGTAGCGGCTCACACTGAAGAGCAGGATGACATACAGAGCACCGCCTGGAGCAAAAACACCGGTCCACGCAGGAGTCTCTTTCCAGCCATCGACTTCGAGGAATTTGTGCAATACTTCAGGCTGGAGGCGGAGCTGTCGGGGAGAGAAGAAACGGAGCTCCCGACCGCCCTTCCTAAGGACGACCAACATCGGAACTCTGATACAGCGCGATGAAGGTATTAGGAAAATCCTATGAATGAATAACTGTCTTTAAACTCACTTCCAAACCCACCACCGCGTGGTGATCGCCGTGACGTCAAGGTAATTAATTCTTCCCCATCGCACATGCGGAAGGGCCTTCTCCGGAGATGATTGGGTCAGGTTGTAAGCGGCTTCGAACCGTTCATCTACGAGTTGGTTCACAGGGTCGCCGTTGGGGATACCGCTGGTCAAAAAGTTCAGTCGTTATACATCGGCGTGCCGCAACGTCATAGCACGGACTCACATTAACAAGAACCACACTCGCTTGTCAAGCTCGTCCAAGCCCAGGGGTTCCTCTACAATCGTTTCCCTGTAGTTTTCGTCAGTAATGAGAGGGATATGGCGGTCCCATCCGGATCCTTCGGCAGCTGCTTTGGCAGCTTGGATCTTCTCGGTTATGTTGATACCGGCCTTGGCTGCAATCGACACAACAGGTCCAGACGTCAAGATTGCCTCCAGATCGAAGGCGTGCTGCAAGCGCTCCAAAAAGCTCTGGGCTTTTGGCTTCTCTTCTGGCGGAGGTTGAGTGTAAACTGTGTTCTCCGGTTCCAAATCTGCTTGGTGATAGTTGTTATATCCTGCCCAAGCGCTTGTGGCGACGAGGGGCAATAGTGCGAGCGAGAGCTTCATAATGGTTTGAGGGCGGTGGTGGTGGTCGGGAAGAATGAGGAAGCGTAGAAGAAGCTTTCTACAAAGATTATATAGAAATTGTGTTCGTATGGAGGGGAGGAGACCGTGCTGCACACGACGTGCGTCGTCGGGCCTGATAACTGCCGTCTCGTTCGCATGGAGGCTGAGCCCTGAACTTTCGCAACATACTTTCAGACTCCGCCAGGTTCCACGTTCTACGCTACTAATCCTGGACCTGGACTGACCTGGCTCATCCCTCGTCCTCGCTTTGCCCCAACGCCCAAAGGCTGCCCTTCGAATCGGTAAACCATCATACCAGCTACTTGGCGACTCTTTGAGTCTGTAACCCGCGGATTCCTCAAAATATAATGGACGTTGTAAACCTCAGGCGGGCCGCCTTTACCGCAGCATCTGCAGCCCTTCTGACAGCGCGTTCAGCTCGCTCAGCGCCAGGTATGCGCGCAAAACACATTTTAATAGTCATAGAACGTCATTTCTGACATACTTTTACCTCTACAGCAGCCCATGGCGTCGAAACTCCCTCGGCCGCTGATTTCTACGTGCCAACACTGCCTGGCCTTGACCAAGACCCAAATAACCACCCAGTCCACATTTATGCTGGCCACCTTCTAGCCGATCCGACTTCAAGTGTAGCGACACCGTCAAAGCAAGTTTTGCCTCATGCTTACTTCGTGTTGCTGAAGGCGCGGAGAACAGCCGACAAAGAACGCCTCATCATCTGGTTCAATGTGAGCGAGCAATGAAGGTGCTTGTCTCGCCACGAGTTAATGTACGCATTTAGGGCGGACCAGGGTGCTCGTCATTCGACGGATTGATGATGGAAGTTGGGCCATGGCGCATGGATGGCAAAGGCGGTCTGAAGCGGGTCGAGGGTGGATGGGACGAGTACGCGCACGTGTTATATCGTGAGTCTGGACATGTCGCCCTCTCAATTGCTTACTCTGATCCTCGTATCATCTCTAGTTGACCAGCCTCCTGGCACTGGGTTCTCATATACCAGTACCGACAACTACCTACATGAGCTTGACCAGGTAGGACACGCTTCCTCTCAACTACACTACCAAATCCAACCTGACTTTATCCAAGATGGCAGCACACGTCAACGCGTTTCTCATTAACTTCTACAAGGTCTTCCCGGAACTTCAGACGATTGATGTGAGGAAGAAATGAGCTCTCTTTCGGAGCACTGTTTGCTTATACTCCCTCACAGACATATCTTGCGGGCGAAAGTTTCGCTGGACAGTATATTCCCTACATTGGTAACGTTAGAGCCATCGTTTCAAACGATCCTCTGTCAACTAATACATCATGCTCTCTCCAGCCGACGCGATCTTGAAGACCACCCAAATCTCGATGCCATTAAAAGGTCTCGCCATCGGAAACGGTTGGATCGATGGTAGACATCAATACCCCGCCTACTACGACTTTGCACTACGGTCAGGTCTAATCAAGGAAGGGTCACAGGTTAGCCTAAGCCTTTTGGTTCCCAAGGAACCCTCTTGTCTGACTCATGCCTCAGATAGAGAAAGACGCGCGACAAGCGCTGGAAGTCTGCAAGCAATCACTCAGTCAACCTAGAGACTTTATCCCCGTCAACTACGACGAATGTGAGAGTGTTATGGGTTCAGTGTCGAACGGCTTGATTCAAACGTAAGTCGCCTCCTTTCATAACGCAACGCCCCTGCTGACGGGAATTTTAGCGTGAACGGGAAGAAGATGTGTCTCAACGTGTATGATGTACGACTGTCTGATGACTACCCTGCTTGTGGTATGAACTGGCCGCCAGATCTTGCCGGGGTCACTGAGTACCTTCGAGTGAGCTGCTCTAGTATGGTTTTCAGGGGTTTATACTAACGGCTGATATCCTTGATAATTCAGAGGAAGGATGTAATTTCTTCATTGCACGCAACCGACAAAGCCGAGGCATGGACCGAATGTCAGGGTGCCGTCTTCCGTAACTTGGACTGCAAGAAATCTCCTGCCTCTGTTACCCTACTACCGGGTCTTCTGGAGAAGGTGCCCATCATGCTCTTCGCGGGTGACCAGGACTTTATCTGCAACTATATGGGGATCGAAGCTATTATTGCCGACCTCGAATGGAAAGGGTCCATAGGCATGGGGGTGGGTTTGTCTGGTTCTTCGGTGTCCATGCCCGTCCCTTACAACGCGACTCATTTGTCCCATAGGATGCACCAACTCTCGCGTGGACGGTCAACGGTACAGATGCTGGCACATGGCAAACATCTCGGAACTTGACTTATGTCAAGGTTCATGGGGCGTCCCACATGGTCGGCTTCGATGTTCCTACAATCGCACATGACATGATTCTGCGCTTCATGGGCGTTGACTTCGGCGTAGATCATACTATAGGTCTACCAGCGAGACTACCAAGCGTCGTTGGAGATGATGTTCGGGGAGGATTTGTTGTAACTCCTGGTTCATCCACTGCAGCGCCTGCTTCCAGTTCTACGGGTGTTAGTGCGGAGGATGAGGCTCGTTGGGAAGGTACCGTCAGCTCTTCCAGCCTGGCTTGAACTTTGCTGACCAGTGGGAGCTGCTTTCTTAGCTTGGTACAATGCTGGCTCGGCAGCCCTCATTTTCGTTCTCATTGCCCTCGGGGTTGGCTTGTTCTTCTACATGCGCAGTCGCCGCAACAAGCGGAAGCAGGGTGTGTCGCTATCCACTCGAGAAGACGAGGAAGAACGCATACCTCTCAGCACTGCTCAAGTGCACGGTGGCGCAAACGGCAGCACCGTTCGGTTGGGCGACGACGGGGATGATCAGCGACGAAGGCGGAAGGGTAAAGGCAAAGAGCACGAGCAAGTTGCTGGAGAGCCCATTTTCGATGTCGGAGACGATGATAGTGAAGATGAAGACTCTGATCACGATAGAAGGGGTCATTGATTTGAACTGTTCAGGTTGTATTTATGCACGCATTTGCGGACTGTTTAGACTTTCTTTAGCGCTTACACCCCCCCACCCCACCTCTATCGTATAACGCTTATTCGTGCTATAGTGTCTGTATGGGCCTGTTTGATACATTATTTGGGCTTTTAGAAGAGATCTGGGCTCGTGGTCAACGAGATTGCGGCCTAACGCGCTCTTTCTCGCTTGTGGGGAACCGCCAGATAGATTCTGCTATTGGGTAATAAATACAAAGACGAGTTGGAAGTGTTCGACTCATGACGATCTATGAACTCCGGAGAATCAGGGCAAATTCGGAGTCTGCTGGTCCGCATCCGAGCTTGACGTTTTGTTGTGCGCTCCCTTGGGGCACCTGTGGAGACGGATAATGAGAAGGGAACGATCTGAAACGGGCGCATGATACGCACAGCGCTCGATGAGAAGATGGTGAGGCCTTGATAGGTCAGCTCGTTTGAGTCGTTGACGAGAGTCTATCCGGGGATCATCGGTCAGTTAAGGAAAAATGTCCTGGATCAGCCCAACGCACCAGCTTGAATGACGACGGACTCTGTATGGTCGCGTCGCAGGAGAGTCCTCCGTCTTCGTCGACGGCGCATGGCCCCTTGGAGGAAGTCAGGGTGTAGTGAACATTGTCGCTCGAAGCAAATGTGAATTTCGCGCAGGTGATGCTCGGTCCGGTAGCGGCCCAAGTTCCCTTCGAAAGGAGACAGCCAGCAGCCGTACCGTTGATGACTGCGTCCAAGATGTATTTCCCGGACGTCGGAGTACCGGACGTGGTTGGAGAGGTCGTCTGTCGTTCAGAAGCATGTATCGTCAGCTTTCGGCGTCAACTAATCTACTGCGAATGACTGACTGAAGCAGAAACTGTGCTCGTGCTGGCAGCGGTACTGCTAGGGGAGGCAGATGTGGTCTGGCCCTGTGAAAGGATGGGTCAGCGACACAATTGATTGAATGAAGTACAAGCATAGACCCACAGCGGGAGCGGCTACTCCCTTAGGTAGGTACCAAAGGGGTCCGGTCTTTGGGCAAGAACCGCCGGTAAAAGCATCTACTCCAGAGGGTTAGGACACTACTCGAACCGCCAATAATTCGGTGCAAGGGACCACTAACCAATATGTTGCCACGTGCCATCGACAACTGAACCTCTAAGGTTGTAATAGTACGAGATCTCAAATATGATGTTCTTGTCGCAGTCGAATGCCGGGATGTATCCCTGTCCTCCGAACAAAGCGTCGGTAAGCTGATTGGTGGGACTACTAGTAGAGCGCGGCTAAACGCACCATTTCTTTCTTGACCGCTGAAGTGAGCTCATCATACGTGTACGACTTGTTAGCGGAAGGGAAAATTCCTGCAGCGGCAAGGATCTTGTATGTCGGCACGGCCTAGGCACAAAATTGCCGTCAGAAAAGCATGCATTGAGTATTCGGAGTCGAATGCTCACTCTGTGAAGGTTAATCGCTGTTTGGAAGTAGGCGACGGCCTGACAAGAGTGTAAGAGTCAGTGGTTCGCGGGCATGATTAACTTGGACAAGGAACTCACGTCCGTCCCATTCTTGCTCCCTTTAGGCATGCATTTGGCTTCCAAAGTACTCATACAGGTGCCATGCTACCATTGCGGGGAAAAGTTTGATGTTATATCCAAAGAATATGATCCCGGAGACTAACCTTGTTCCACTCGTGCTCCCAGAAGGACTCGTTGTCCCCGTTCTGGTCGAGCCAATGCTATCGGGAGATCAATGTCAGCTGAACACCCCACCACGAACAGGGACCTCGGTGGCTTACCTTGCCCATCCAGTCCAACAAGTCGTCGCGGTGGTTATCCTTCAAAACTTGCGTGACGCTCGGATACTCCCGAGATGGGTCGCAGAACTGGCCCCAAGTACCGTCGCAACTGGAGGGCGATGGGTCTCATCAGCTGGCGCAGCTCCGAAAGACGGTTTTCCACTCACTTGTCAGGCCACAAGCCATGAACCGTCTAAACATTAATCGGTTAGTTATAGTAAGTTCCAGAAATAATAAGTTGTGTACCCATTCGTCGTCTGCTCCCGTCTTTGGATAGGTATCCCAAAGCTGGACTTGCATGATCAGGCCCTACAGCATCGGAAATCGTCAGCTCCTGCAGAAGCATGATCGAGAAAGCAGAGGTAGCTGACTCCAGGATTTTCAAAGCAGCAGGTGTTTTCCTGAATCGTCGTATTGTGGCAAGAGAGCTGCGTGTGCGGTGTACTGCATCCAGTAATGAACGCAGGATGGCCAAGTTGACGGGCGCTTAGCCCGATTAGAGGATTGGCTAATGCAAAGGCTGCCATGCCAAGAGTAGAGAAGATGATGGCGGCGGACATTGTTCCAGGAAAGGAGTGAGCGGATGGGCTGACGAAAGAAATTAAAGGATCGGGATGGATTTGAGACGAGGAGCACCGATGATAGACCTCCTGCACTTTCTCGTAGTCAGTTTATAATGCAGAGATACATCTGATATTGTCATGGTCGTTCGTGGTTGTGCCTGGGATGCCATGCGAACCGAATATAGTAGAAGCAGGGCGGGACGTCGGCGACGTTGAGTACCGATACGAGAAGGCGGCGAAACATACCAAAGATAAGCCTCGAAGTTCGTATCACCCCACGAACGTCGGTGGTAAGGTATGGATTCTCTCGTGGAGAATACGTCGCGCGAAGGCGTGGTCCACATTGAGCGCTGGCTTCTTCTTCAAGAACCGCACGAAGCAGCCAAGCACGTTCATCAAGTTGAAGAGTTCTTCTGTCAAGAATTATCGTAAACCCCATCTTTGCATCTGTTCTTAAGGTGCCAAATGTCTATACAGCGAGATAGGCATTTATTTCGAAGCAGAGACGTAGGTAAGAAAGGGGCGACAACGCGTGCGAAAACCGAATCGTTCGAACCTCGGCACTTTTGGCCATGTGCTCACCCGGTCAGGCTGCACAAGCCCCTCTCCGTGCACCACAACGTCCACGGCATCAAGCTCGATGCCTCAGAGCCTCGACAATCTGGTTGCGCTCAGGCCGTTTCGACAGTCGTCTCAGGACGTGTTGATGACCCGATGGGCATGTTTCTGGCTCGATGGCCGCAAAAAGTCGACGACATAGAAGACATTTTATTGACCATGGAGGGCTCTAGATCTCGAGGCATCTAAATACAATATTACCGACTTCAAATATTTAAACCTCGACTGCGGTGGCAAGTTGTACAGGGGACTCTACTGATCGCTCCTCCTCTTCACGTCGAGCGGCTTCCTGCAACCCCATGATTAATTAGCATCCACCACTATGACCTAACGTGAAGATGGAACGAACCTGCTGCTCCTTCAACTTCCGCTTCATGTCGAAATAGCTTGTGTGCAACCCGCACTCGGTCTTGGCCTTGCCTGCCCATCTGCCAGCTCTCTCACCGGCGTCGCCCTCGCCGCTCTTGACGGTGCTGTGCCAGTCGCCGATGCTCTTGTAACCTTGTGTCAGAAGAGCATTGGTCGGAACGTTGTTGGTATCGATGTATGCCTTGACGTCAGAGAACTTCCATGACCAGAAGGGGTTGATCTTGATCATGCCGGTGTCGTCGACGTCCAACGGCTGCAACTTGCTTCGATCTCCGCCTTGCGACGCCCTTCGGCCGGTGATGACGGCTTTTACACCAAGTGTCCTGTACGCTCGTTGTGCAGGCTCAACCTAGAAGGGGGCGGGTCAGCTTACACGAGTTCTTTCCTCGATAAGGTATGCGAAGTCTGTCGGTACCTTAACGAGGTAATCGTACGCGACTTCGTTGTTCTCCCACAACCGTTCACCGAACGTCCGAGTGAAATCTTCGGCGGTTTCGGTTCCCATGGGCCGAAAGACGTGGACCGGGTGGCCGTACCGCCGCTCGACTTCATTTTTGAGGTCGATGGTCTCCTGGAAGTGGTGAAGGGTGTCGAGGAAGATCAGCGGTGGAGGTGAAGGGGTCAATTTTGCAAGCATGTCGGTCGCTGCCAGTCCGGTCAGGCCGAATGCGGTGGTCTGGTATAACGAAGGGACGTGGTCTACCGCCCATTGGAGGATATCTTGGGGGGAGAGTTCACGAAGATGAGAGTTGATTTCCTCGACTTGGTTTTGGGTGAGCGGGATGGTGACGGTCATGATGAGCGAGGATTTTTTTTGGTGTTAATGATACAAGGAAGAGTGGGGTAAGGCGAAGCAAGGTCGAATGGGGCAGATGAGGAGGGGAAAAAGCCTGGTTTATAAGGCAACGAGCAGTGGAGGGTATAACAGTAAGGTTAGACGACGCATCGTATGAGCACCTTACGAATCGGGAATGAAGTTGGATTGCGCTCATGTAGGTGACAATTGCGTGCTTGCACCCCACCGACGCGGCGAAAAGCTTAGAATTCGTGAGAAGACGGAAGCATGCTGACAAATCCTAACCGTGCGAACCACCAATTTGCTCCGAGATGCTCCCCCAACGTGAAACCCGGTTAAGCCGCAAGGTCTGACCGCGAGGCGATCGTTTATTAGCCCACTTCTCCCACTTGCCGTACCGACTAAGGCAACACGATTCTTTCATCTACCACTACGTACATACAACTCCTACATTTTTGTTTTTTTTGCTACCAACTCTCGCAACGACTGGATTCAAGTTACGACTGACGACACGAACCAATACCCCAAAAGCAAACTTATCCGAAACAGGACAGTCATCCCCCTTAACCGGCTACAAATCTATATAGACGTAGCCGACACACACCACCATGCTGATAGAAGCAGTCCTCCTGGTCGGGGCTACCGCAGCAATGGCCAACTACGCCTCCACCAAGTCTCCAGCGACGAGCTACTATGCGCACCTTACCATATACTTCATTTGCCTCCTGATATGCTCAGCATGGGGCATAATCGCTACGCCGTTCATGCTGTTGGTCGGCCGGGGATACGACATTCAGTGGTTGGTGGCGAGGTCGTTCTACGAGTTGACGTCAAGGTGGTTAGGGATTACGATGACGGTGGAGGGATGGGAGCATTTGGAGACTCGCCCGGCTATCTTCATTGGGAATCACCAGAGTATGGTCGACATTTTGTTCTTGGGCAGGTATGTAGGTGTGCTTCGGCATGGGTTGCGGGAATGCTGAAAGGAGGCTCCTGCGCTTAGGATATTCCCCCAGCGTTGCACTGTTACGGCGAAGAAGTCTCTCAAGTACTCTCCCTTCCTTGGTCAATGGATGACGCTAGCTGGTGCCATTTTCATCGATCGCGGCAATAGCAAGGACGCGCAGAGGTCATTGCAGAAGGCATGCGACGACCTTAAGGAGAAACAGGTATGGGCAGTTCTTAAACATCGCTCATGGAGGCCTGTCCCTAATCTGGATCACATGCGCCTATCTACGTCTAGCTCTCAATCTGGATGTTCCCAGAGGGCACACGCACTCTGACCGAGGCCCCTACTCTGCTTCCGTTCAAGAAGGGAGCGTACCACTTGGCCGTTCAAGCGGGTGTCCCCATCGTACCTGTGGTTTGCGAGAACTACTGGAGACTATACCATAAAGGGACCTTTGTTGGAGGGGAGCTCAAAATCAAAGGTCAGTCTCGAGCGTCTTCGCTTTCCCAGGCAGCCTCGCGCTGACCCCCGGTGTTCTTTGCTTTTCTCCAGTGTTGCCCCCGATCCCTACGACTGGATTGACCGCTGCGGATGTGACTCAGCTTTCGGTCGACACCCGCGAGCTCATGCTGAAGACGCTTCGGGAACTGTCCGAACCTGTTAGTACGCCGGTGGCCGAAGCTGACGACGCGGCTTTGGCCAAGACAGCCGAAAAGGTGAAGTCGAGCTCTTCGACTTCGCTCCCCATCCCACCTGGCGGAGACCCCACATATCTCTCACCTGCTGGAAGCGTTCCTACGCCGTCGCATCCTGAGTCAAGTGGGCAGCATACGCCCGAGTCGTCGTTCATGTCCGAGGCGAGTGCCGTTCATGTGAATGCCCCTGCTGAGGCGTCCGGAGCACGGGACCGGAAGATCAGCGTTTCAAGTGCGGAGGGATCAGACGATATGGTGATGGTGGACCGCCCGAACTCCGCGGCGTAGGCCGAATGGCGAGTCAAAAGGTCAAAAGTGGCCATCGTGATGTGGTCAGGCAAGGGTCGATACAGGGACGCTGGCAGTGGCGGGACCCGTTTACGAGTGGTCATCTGAAGAAGAGAAAGGGATCGTTTAGTCAAATAATACGTGCTTGTTTACTCCCACCAGTATTGATGCACGTGTTGTTCCCCCTCTTCTGCATTGGTCTTTTGTGTTGTCCTTTGATCTTGGACACGTTCAAGGAAAATGCCGACCAGTCTGAGCGAGAAGGGGCGAGTACGGGGGCACGTTGGGTCCTTCATTTTGTGCGATTGGCCCCTGAACGAATTCGCTCCAAATCCAGTCCAGGAAAAACACAATCCACAGACGCTCGCTCCCATCACCGTCTCGCCCCCCGGCCGATCCAGCTTATTATTACCTCCATTAGCGTCTCCTACTCCCTCCGCAGGCCGCGTATATTTAAACCTCCGAACAAGATTGCTCCCAACTTTCTTTGGCCTTCCCCAGTCCAACCTTCAACTCGCACCACTCATCCCTCCCTCTCCCATCGCCGCCCATCTTTTTTTCTCCCTCACCTCTCGTACGACCACTACAAATGTCAGAGCCCAAGACCGTCACCTCCTTGCCCGATTGTTGGGGGCATCGCGGCGTACGTTTTACTTCCTCGCCCCCTTGCTTTTCCTGGCCTTTGCCATCGCCAGTTGAAAAGCTTCTTCAACGGGGCTGCCTCACACTGATATGCCCGCGCACAAACAACGCAGGCTTCCGCTGCCTTTCCCGAAAACACTCTGGCGAGCTTCGAAGCTGCGATCCGTGATGGTGCCGAAGGAATTGAAAGCGGTGAGCTTTACCGTGTCTCAGCTCTCGCGTTTGAAACATGCCTGACGATCGACCCGGGGGCCAGACGTGCACGTTACGCTAGACGACGTTGTGTAAGGCCTTGACCATCTATCTTTAGTCGACACCTGTCTAGTGGATACTGATAAGTCCCCCTCCCTCGACGTCATTCTATGGCCTTCAGCGTCATGTTCCACGATCCCTCGTTGGAGAGGACCACAAACATGAAGGCTGTTATTCGGGAGTCCCACTGGCACGGCGAGAACGGCATCCACCAGGCAAGGACGCGTAAGAGCCCTGTGCAAGCTATCCCAACCTTTGCGCAGAGCGTTGAACTCCTGATGAAGGTCAGCAGAGACATTTTCTTTTTTGACACCGCCCTATGTTTTGCGCCGTTATCCGGGCCGTCGGTTTCCACACCCCTATTTCGGACTTTTTTTTCCCGGGTATGCTGACCTCGGCTTATCTTTGCCACGCGTTTCTAATGATCATCAGCCGGAGAACCGACATGTCAAGTTCAACGTAAGTTTCATGTCTTTTTGTTTCCTTTGGTCTCGCGACCTTTTTTACTGACCAATGGTTTGCCGCTCCTCGTTTCACAGGTCGATGTCAAGGTCCAGAACGATCCTGACCGCTTGTTCCGTCTCATCCACGAGATCATTTCCGCTCAGGAGAACTGGGAAAAAGACATCGCTCCCAGAATTCTCTTGGGACTGTGGCACCCCAAATTCATCGAACCGGCCAAGAAACACCTCCCTTATGTGAAACGCGCTCATATCGGTAAGTCACCCGATGCAACGGAAGCATTTTCCTTTTTTTTCAAGTGGAGGTCTCACCTCCGATCGTGTGTTTGTTTACCCTGCACAGGCATGTCACCGGCATTTGCGAAGAAATGGTTCTGGGACAGCTGCGAGACTTTCTCTATGAGCTTCTCTGGGCTCGTGACTGCGGAAGGGGAGGCCTTCCGTCGGGAGTGCAAGGAGGCAGGAAAATCGATAGCCGTTTGGACGGTCAATGCGAAGGAGGAAATGATGCAGGTAAGTCCATTGCGTTTACCATTTTGAGAGTTTGAATGCTCATAATCCCGATGGTGTTAGTGCGTCCATTGGGGAGTCCAGGTCATCCTGACCGATCACACCAGAAGATGGCTCGACCTTCGCGCCCAGCTTAATGGTGAGTTGCTTTTCCGCGCAAGGTCGTACATTTGGTTCTTTTGGTTGACCGCTTTGGACGAATGCAGAGGACTTTGCCAAGACCGCGGCAGAGGCGTCGGGGCCGAGGTACTTCTTGTGGGCCAACTGGAGGTACTACTCAGGAACCCAAATGGTATTCTCCCGGTTATGGCAATCTTACTTGCTGAAGGCTGGCGGACCATTCGAGTACTTCCCGAGTACGCCCTCCACTCGGGTGACCGCTTCAGCCTGACTCGAGCTGGTGGATATGGGATACCTTGCCACGGTGGCCCTCATCCTGGCCCTGCTATATGTCATTGCGCGGGTGCTCTTCTTTCTTTTCTTACTTCCCATCAGGGCCTTGGTTATCCTGTTCCAGCTGCTCCCAGCTTCGGTCTTTGCCCGGACTCCTAATACCCTGTAGACGCATCGTCGACGCCAGACGATGTTTTCCCCTCCCCAATCGGTCGAACTGTGACATAGAGATTATATAGAATACTGTGATGATTGACGACCTTTTTTGCAATCTTATCAACGTAAAACGCGTTGGAGGCGCAGTGTGATATTACTGGGCGAGGCACGCAGCGAAAACAGCGAACTGTGATGTGAGGTCGAACTCTAACATGATGTGGGAATTGAGGCGTCCGGTACCCTTTGCAGCTTAGACCGAAAGCCTGTGCAATCCTCCACCTCCCCAACGTCTTTATTGGATAACACCCGCCTTCATAGCATCCTCCACCACTATCGCTACAACACAAACGACGCGGTGGTCGAGCCAGCTAGCCCATGTACTCGTCTGACGAGTCTGGCAGTTCGGGACTCCGTAGGACGACATCTCTCTCCACCGGAACGCGAGGCGCAAGAGTCGGCAACACCAGACAGCAGCGAGCGTTCCGCCGCCATAAACGATTCAGCTTTTCAACAGAAACCCTCGGGACTCTACCAGAGTACTCTCCTAGTCGCGGTCCTCCGACCCGGCCCAGACCTCTCCTCCTATCGGAACAAAATGACGACACCGCAAATCCAGTCCAGGCATGGGCAAACGATGTCGCGGTAGCGTCTCCACCACCCACATACCCAGGCTATGAGGACGGTGCACCTCAAGAGGGAGAGTTCGGAGAGGCCAAGGATCCCGCACCCTTATCTCCAATTTCAGCCTCGACACCACCTCGACCCAGGAGAGTTCGGAGGGTCCGCTCAAGTGGGAGGATGAACGACCGTCTGGACCAGTTGCTCGAGCGCAGCGTCATGGCTTTAGAAGCTTCCAACGCGCTCCTTCAATCGTCGCTTACCACGCATAGCAGTCTGGCCGCCGTTCTGGCGGATTCGTCATTCGACCGGAGTATGGACGTTCAGATACGGTACCTGGCCCGGCGGATGGGAGCCGAAGGTAGTCAGGAGAATGGACTGGATAAAGTCTTGGAGGAAGTGGTTGGATTGATCAGCTCGAGTGGCTTGGAAGACGCGCAGCTCTTGGCGCCTCCTTCCTCGGTCGAGAATGCCGCGGCTAATCGAGAAATTCGAAGTGGCGCGATTTCCTCGATGGGATACGATAATGATGGATTAACCAGGAGCTTACCTGCGGAGGATCACATGGAGCAGATGAGGATGCAGCAGTTAGCGTCTTCTCCTTCCTCGACGAAGCTCCGTCGCAATAAACCCTCTGCTGGTAGTCAGCAAAAGCGGCTCCGGCTGTCTGATGGTCCGCGTCCAAGATCACCGCCTCCGAGGCCATTTACGCAAGCTATTAGCGTAGAGTCACCGAACCGGGTGGGGTATGAAAAGAACGAAGGGGCCGAAACCATCGTCCTTCCATCAACCTCTGGTACTCGAACTGCACCCCAGGAAATCCCCTTGTACGACCCCTTGCCCTCAGCAACCATTACTATTTCATCAGGCTCGAATATCTATCAACCCTCGTCTTCCTCCCAACCAGAAACTCCAGTAACCCCTTCGGCATACACGATGCTGTCACATATCCAGTCCAGGTCTTCCAGCATTTCTAGAGCCGCATCACCGGAGGCGTTCAAAACGACGTTCAGGAACTCTCCAAGAATATCTGTAAAGGCTCTGCCACCGGACCCTGAAAGTCCAGTGCCAACTCGAGGGAGGGGGATGGGTGACGTCAGGCCAGGCCTTTCCGTGGGTTGGAAGGCTACTGAGCGCCCCAGCTCTCCATTCGGGACTCAAAAAACGTGGCCGCAAGGCTTACGTTCTCAATCGTCCGAGTCACGTAATCCTTACGAGGATGAAGAGACGCTGCAAACTCCACCAACGTCAAGCCGTATGCCTTCAGCCTCGATGTTCGACCTACGCTCCACTCTCGAGACACCTCCCAAGCCTCCGAGGTTGACGTTGCAACCAGAGGCGGACGAGGTTGGTTTTCTTCCCTCGACATCGTACAAGGTCTCCCTCTCTCTTCGCAAGATCCTTGCTGAAGCCGAGAACCAGAGCACGGCGCCGGTTTCAGAGGTCGCTAAAGGGAAGCAACGAGCAGAAGGGGAGCGGCCCGACGACATGCTTCCTGCGTCCGCAAGACCCAAATACACAAGGAGTCTCAACGGCAGGACTTCGAGCCCATTGACGTTGTTGACGGCACCGTCAATCAGCCACCCCGCCATAGTACGCGAAGATTTCTCCAAACATATGAGCCAACACCGTCCTTCAGCATCTCTCGGGAGCCTTGCACCGGTGATCCGTGACGAGTTGGGGGCTGGTCCGTCCGCAACGGGCACCGTCACGCCACGGAGGTCGGCTCTGAAGGGTTCGTCAGGCAGAACGACACCATTATCGTCGGGACAATCTTCACCTAGAGTAGTTACTTTCTCTCCTTTACCGCCAAAATACGAGTCGGATGGGTCAGTGGGAAGAGCTAGAGCGAAGAACAAGACGAAAGCGAAGGAGGCCAAGGATGCGAAGCAGGCAGAGAAGGGTGGATGGTTGACGCAATGGCTATTGGGCAGTGCTGGCGATTTGGGGACAAGGACTTTCACTCCGGTTCATTCGAGAACGGGATCATTGTTGAGAGAAGAGGGAAGGTGGCATGGTGGTATAGAGTCGTGGCAGATTTAACGGTCGTCACAGAATCATGTATCTGATTGATCGACGATCGTCTGTATAGATGGCTGTAGTACTCTGGTTTTTGTAATGACTATAATGAACATTTGTTACGCGTGCACTTCGTTGGAACTGGGGATATATGATTTCAGAGCCTCTGCTTAGAGGTGGTTGAGTAGGAAGGATAGAAGCAAATAATTAATCGCAGTCCTTACCGGATTATCGTGGTCTAGAAACAACGCGGATGTTATATTCCCTCTGGAAGGATTGGAATTCTTCCTCTTTGCTTTTGTATTGGTTAATGAGGCCATCAAGAACTCGTCGGATCTTACAGAGAAAGACTTGTAAGAGCAAAGGCGAAGACAGAGTACAGTCTACGTACTCCATCTCGGTTAGTCTTTATTTGCGGAGCGACGTCTTTCACTGTCCGTTCAACGAGGACGCCCCCGATGAGTCGGAAACACGTTCGGTCAGGCTGTGACTCGAGACATTCTTCCAAAGTTTTGAGAACTAGACTATATGACAGTTAAAAGAGGAGCAACAGAGCAACAGAGGATAGCTAGAGCTCACTCGTATTCTTCGGCCTCCGTCTCTAACTCACCTAGCTTCTGGGCCAGGGATTGCAGCTCACTCTGGTAGCGAGAGTAACGGACCTGAACCTCTACCTCCAGTTCAGTTCTCCCATTTTGGGAAAAATAGAACTAGAAATACCTTGGTCGGTAAGTTGTTTTGTCGCGGACTGTTTCTTTTCAGCTACAGCGGACATGGTTCAAGGTGTGGCGTTGTGAGAGACGGAGAGGACGGCGACTTGAATGGGATTGGGAGAATACCCTGGATGTGATTGGTCGTCAGAATTCGATCTCCAACCGGTTTCTTCCCACTTTACCGTCATTCCCTTTCCTCTCTCCCCCCATAGTACCTCTCTCTCCCAAATGGCTGGCGTTTTCTCCTCAACGCGAGCCCTACTCGCTAGAGGGCAATCAACCTCAACTATCTTTTCAACCGTGCTTCGTTCACAAGGAGCATCAAACCGTTTAATTCTGAGCCGTTCGTTGGCTTCCACGGCTCGAAGACTTCACCCAGAGCTGGACCAGCACACCAACAAGCTCGACAGCCATCCACGGTCGCCGGACCCGGTCAAGACAGCCTTTGCTAGTGCCAAGTCTTTGCCTCAAAATCAATCAGTGGATCCTTATGCTGGCCAGCCGTCCGCCATTGACAAGGCCATGCAGCTTTTCTTCTTCACTGAAATTGTCAGAGGTATGGTTCTAGTTAACACATGGTGTTAGCATTGAACTTATGGTCTTGGACGTGCTGCGCAGGCATGTGGATCGTATTGGAACAATTCTTCCGTCCTCCGTATACCATCATGTTCGTCCGACGGTGGCATACGTGCAACTGCAAAGCTCCTGACCACTTCCACCGCACAGGTACCCATTCGAAAAGGGTCCTCTCAGTCCTCGTTTCCGTGGAGAACACGCTCTGAGACGGTACGCTTCCGGTGAAGAGCGCTGCATTGGTGCGTGTCGTCCGAAATTTCCCGGATTTAGGTCGTCAACGCTGACCGACGCTTCACGCTTCACCTTGAACAGCGTGCAAACTCTGCGAAGCCATCTGCCCCGCTCAGGCCATCACCATTGAGTCTGAGGCTCGTGAAGATGGATCTAGGAGGACGACAAAATATGGTGAGTCTCCATGTAAGAGTCGGGCGAGTCGTGCCAGAGCTGACGACCTTCGTTCCCCGTTAAAAAGATATCGACATGACCAAGGTTTGAATGACTCCCGTAAAACGATATTCTTCTACTAAAGAGGCGACATTTGCTTTCAGTGCATTTACTGCGGTTTCTGCCAAGAGGCTTGCCCCGTCGACGCCATTGTTGAGAGTAAGTGTCCTTTGCCAACCCGAGCCACTTGAATCTAACATAGACTTTTGCTAGCCAACAACGCGGAGTTCTCTACAGAAACAAGGGAGGAGCTGCTTTACAACAAGGAGAAGCTTTTGGCCAACGGCGATCGTGCAGAGGCTGAGATTGCTGCCAATCTTTATGGTACGTTGCCTGTGATTGCGATTATGTCATCAACACCGGACTGAACACCATTTCTTCGCTTCAGCCGATCATGTATATCGATAGATTATTTCAGCGGACAATGCTCATCACTGCTCTGGTGCGGTAATACTATTCTGCGTATCAAAGTTGCTCTCCCGCCTGGCATCTGGGTGCATCCATTACAACCACCCGTATCTCATCACGAATCTGCTACTATCCGTTTCCGCTTCCAAGCCATGGCTTGATACCCTCCTGGGCTAACGGTCAATTCACTCCCCTTTCTTCCACCTCAATCAAGAATTCGATTGCGCTGTCACCCCCCTTGGGCCTCTCGTACTCAATACCTCGATCTCGTTTCTCCTCTCTGTCTCCCTCAATTGTTCATGTGATCCTTCTGTCATTCGTTGACAGTCCATTACACGCCAACGAGCGTGCGTCCTCGCTTGCGCCTCTCAAGCGGCAGGAGCCATGTCGGCATACTGAATTCAAGACGGCCACCCCGACAAAGAGAGTGCTTTTCTTAGAGTGATGATGCGTTGTTGGAACTTGGAGACGGAGTGGCTCTAGGTGTCAGCAGAGTCCCGAAGTCATGGGGACGGAATTTCGAAGACCGTCGACGTAAATGTTAGGAAGTACTGATTGGGAAAACGGTAGGAATGAATTGTCTACTGAGGTCTTTACCCGTAAGCTAGGGTAGAGGTGCAGGCGAACTGGATGCCACCTAGCTCCGGCATGATCAATAGATAATGAAACTGTCCGACAAGCTCTTTGTTCTACTTACGCCCAAGCCCAGCGAGTTATAGACTTTCAGGACAGCTCGGTTATGAGGAGCTCCAGTTTCGAGGTTGATGATGCCACGGGGTTTGGGGCGGCACCACCATGCTCCATGACCCTCCCATTGGCCCTTCTTTTCGGCACCTCGCCGCTTCAAAGGGGAATTATACACCGAGGTCAATATGACTGCCAAATTCGCAGCATCCCTGATGTCATTGGAGCTCCAGGTATTTAATAACCTGCTGTCACCTTCAGCCACTCGATCCCAGCCTCATATCGAAAACACTGAAACACAATTAACCATGGTAGAAATCAACATCAGACGCGATAAAAACACTGTGAGATTTGACTTTGTGCTTGATTACGGCTCCAAGCTTTTTCTAACGCGGATAACATGGTCTATAGCTCGGACCCGCAGGAACTACAGCCCGAACTGCCCCGACCGCCTTACAGCCAGGGGAGCGCTTACCCCGCTTGCCTCAAGCGCCAGCTACCGCGGCTGGTGGGCCGGGCGCAGGACGAGTGCCGTACGGAGCTCAGGCGCCGGCTAACAATATCGCTGCAGCCGGCCGCCAACCAGTGGCTCCGGTGCCCCATCCATCGGGGACGATGTCCACCGGCCCAAGTACTGGCCAGCGAATGGCGAATGTTGTCAAGGGCGCTTTTCAAGGGTGAGGAACTGCTTCGCGGTTAACCAAAAAGAACATTTTGACTGATCATATACACTACGACTCATAGAGCGCGTGGAGCCCATCAGGAAAACAACACTACATATTAATGGTCTCAAAGTTTCCTACCTCATGTTCCCCTTTCATTAAAAGCCTTTAATATATGTACTCAGTAGTCCGGAATGCGAGGCGCATAAAGAGCGTGTATCGAAGAAGTAAGCTAGACAGACGACAACTACGAAAGAAAGCAGCATAAACGAAGAAAAGTTCTAGAGCTTGGCTTTTACTCCAACGCTCTCTGTCGCCTCTGGTCGATCCTCCCACCACACCACCGTGACGGTTAGATCATCCCTGTACCGTCTCGACAACGGCGCTGGAATAGAGAGAAGCTTCTGTACCTCTTTCTCATCCGCACCACCAAGGGCATTCCTGATCAAGTGCGTGGAAATATTCTTATCGACGAATGCCCATGAACCTTCTTGGTTGCTGGTGCCATCCGGTGGCGTTGCCTTGCCTTGGACTCCTAACGAGGTAGCTGTCTCCACAGTCGTTTGAGCGAGATCAGATTTTGAGATGGTCGAGGGTGAAGAAGCGGAAGATGGTGAACCGTTGGGCGCGACTCTGTTGAGGTATTCGCCTGTTAAAGCGACGACTTCGGCGGAAGATAGTCGGTCCCAGAGGCCATCGGTGGCCATGACGAGGAAGCGCAGGTTTGAAGACGAGGATGGATTCGAGTTGAAAGGCAGTTTGCGGTGCGTGATTTCAGGTCGAGAGGTGACATAAGGTGGGGTCTTGAGGTCGCTAGGTGGACGTCTGACATTCAGGCCGCTTCCTTCGCCGAAGAGTTGCTGCAGCCTAGGGGATGGGTCGAGCATCAGCATACCCGCCCAGCTTTAAATTGGAACCACACCGTACCTAAGCTGGAACTCTTTAGGCCATTTGTATCGGGAATCACCAAAGGCGCGAGTAGGCTCTAGACCACCGAAAACCCTGCCGCGTTGGATCACATAAGATGCTTCCTCCGGTGGATGCTCGGATTGCATTCTGCATAAACCAGCGGGAGTTAGAATATTTACAAAGGCAAGGCATT
The DNA here is from genome assembly GCA_019633425.1 of Tulasnella sp. 424. Taxonomy (NCBI): domain Eukaryota; kingdom Fungi; phylum Basidiomycota; class Agaricomycetes; order Cantharellales; family Tulasnellaceae; genus Tulasnella; species Tulasnella sp. 424. The sequence continues at coordinate 98,457 of WSUB01000050.1, read as the reverse complement.
TTTGACGCTTACCTCTTGTGCTCGTTTGGGTTACGGCCAGTTTGATCTTCGGTCAGAACCTCCACGCGCCACTTGCCCTTTCCGTCCTTGTCTACATCCCAGTAACCTGCCACCGCTCGGCTGTCACCTGTACATGCAACGTACAAGTCGTTGTTCGAGCCATCTAGCATGGCTAGGAGGGCACATGATCCGGAGAGGGCTGGGAGTAGAGCCGAAACCGTAAGCTGGTATTCGAGGGACTTAGGGTCCAGATCCGCAGCCTTCATGTCCTTGTTCCCTTGGGTTAAGGCATCCACGGCTTTGATGGGCGCGTTGACAATTTGGCTATCCAAATTGGCAAAGGCGGTTTCTATGGCCGTTCCAACATATTTTGGGTCGGAGTGGAAAGGGTAGAGGGCTGAGGTCTCGGTGGGGTGGGAGGCGAAGCCGAAATAGGAGATGAAGTAGCGAAGTAAGGAACGTTGCTTTTTGTTGGGCACGGCGTCGTCGTGAGGCACGAGACTCTGCAGTTCCAGAGCAACGCTCGGGATGAGCGTCTTGGAGAGGAGCCTTGACGTGTTGAAACCACTATGGCCGTCCATGATGGCAAAAAAGAGGATATCCCTGGCCTTGTCACCCTTCATCCCCCAAAAGTCCTTCTCTGCGGGTTGGACCACCATTTGAGCATTTGCATCCTCAATGGGGTTGTTGGAGGCCAAATAGGCCGTTTCGTATCTCCAAACTCCTTTGCCCGACGACCCCGCTCGTGGAATGGTCGTTGACCACGCATTCTCCGTCAATTTTCGTTCTGCATCCTCCTTTGTCAGGTAAGGGAAGGATTTCATCTCTGTTACAACAGAGCCGTCGGGAGCCCTTGACCTTACGGGCAAGGTGAAAAAAGGCCTTACGGCTGAGGAGTTGCGATAGCGGTAGACGGCGTATCCAGCGGCGCCGAATGCAGCTGTAAATGCAAGCGGACGCGTGTATCGAGCCCTCAACGATCTTGGCAGCATTGAGGGGGGTTGAAAAACGCGTTTTGAGTAGCAGCTGGTAGTTGGTGGCGGCGCCGCAGAGGTGTGTCGTCCACTTGCGCGTTTCGGCGCGGGAGAAAGTTCGGCTCAAGTCCCACGCGACAAGGTGTGACGTAACGGCTGGCTGTCACAATTGTTGCAGTCGCGTGGGCGTAGATGAAAATTACTTCAGCAATGTTTTGGTTTCCTGGATTGCGACTTATTTCGCAATCGAGCTGCTCCCTGACGAAATGCCCGACAGGTCCACGCAGGGGCTCAGCTAATCGGCCTTATGGATTTACAAAACTCTCTTCCTAAACTCCACCGAACATCTTTAAACCATCCCAGCTAGTCTCTCTCCGTCCCTCGGACTCTGCAGAACGCTTCACCATCATGGCCTCTCTTGCCGCTCGGTTGACCACCCGCGCACCTCTGCGCATTGCTGGGCGTAGGATGTACCATAAACCATCGTCAAGAGCGGCCAGCGTCCTATCAGGTTCCCTCAATACTTCTCAATCGCCACCACCATCACCATTGGAGGAAATACCGTCGAGGCAGGCTTTGTCCTTCCCATGCGTGGATGCTCACGCCCAGCGACAATCAAAAATCGAGTCCGCGTTGTTGAACTCGTTTGCCCCCTCCTGTTCAACTTCGAGCGACACCGGACCCGAACCACCATACGCTCGGCCCAATCCATCTTCGTACAAGGTTTACAACCATAACCAGCCCTTCCCGCTAATTTACTCCGCCGACCCACTTCCGTCATTCGACATCGCATACGAAACTTGGGGGACTCTGTCACCGGCAAAGGATAACGCCATCCTTTTGCATACCGGTTTGTCAGCTTCCTCTCATGCCGCTTCCACAGCCGCAAATCCAGCTCCCGGCTGGTGGGAGAAGTTCATCGGTCCCGGAAAGGCGCTCGACACGAACGAGTTCTTCGTGATTTGCACAAACGTGTTGGGAGGATGCTACGGTTCGACGGGCCCATCGTCTGTCGACCCGTCGACCCTAAATAGCCAGGACGGTCCATCCAACTATGCGACCAAATTCCCATTATTGTCAGTATTCGACATGGTGGAGGCTCAATTTCACCTTTTGGACCACCTGGGAATTGACAAGTTATACGCAAGCGTCGGGTCGTCCATGGGGGCGATGCAGAGCTTGGCAGCTGGCTGGCTGCATCCTGGACGCGTTGGCAAAATCGTGTCCATCAGCGGCACAGGGAGGAGCAGTCCATCAAGCATTGCCATGCGCTATGCTCAAAGAAGCAGTAAGCCCTGTCTTCAGACCCTTTGGTGTTTATGAGGCGCTTACACCAGTCCCCCTTCACAGTCCTTATGGCCGATCCCAACTGGAACAAGGGGTTTTATTATGACAAATCTCCTCCGCATACGGGAATGAAGCTCGCGCGTCGTACGTGTCACCCCTAGATCAACTACGAAGGAGTGCTGACCCATACCTCGCTGTTTTAGAAATCGGCACAATTACATACCGCTCAGGACCGGAATGGGAGCAGCGTTTCGGGCGTCAAGTTCGCACTCTTCCTGAATCTGAGACACCTAGAGCGAATGGAGTCCGGGTGCCTGCACTATGTCCTGATTTCCTGATTGAAACCTATCTCGACCATCAGGTGAGACGACCACCTCACAAGCACCAACCTCATCATCTAACTAGTGACTGAATGTTAGGGAGAGTCCTTCTGCCTCAAATACGACGCCAACTCACTCATCTACATCTCAAAAGCCATGGATCTGTTCGACATGACACAGACCGCCATGGACGAGTTGAAACTCGCACCATCAGGCAAGCACGCACCATCCCAAAACCCCGACAACATCCCGCCCATTAGTCTACCTCTGCGAATGTCCCCACCTCCATCGTACCTTGCGGACCTCGCTCAGGGTTTCCGTCCGCTCAAGAACACCCCGACGTTAATCTTGGGCGTGCAGAGTGACTTTTTGTTCCCAGTTGAGCAACAACGAGAGGTTGCCGATGCTCTCAAGATGGCCGGTAACAAGGATGTTGTGTACTACGAGCTCGGTGGCGTTTGGGGCCATGACACGTTCTTGTGAGTCTCCGATCAATGAGCCCATCTCTGATAACGAGCTAATAAGACGTGCCACAGGATTGATGTCCAAAATGTTGGCGGTGCTATCCGTGGTTTCCTTTCATAGCTCCGCTGTGTTTCTTGTGATGCGTTCGCGATCTCGTGTGTCAATGTAGGTAGTATGGTAGGAAAAATCCGATGCATTACGTGCTCTCGTATCGTAGCAAAGACCAACAAACGCTCAGATAATGCCCTGCTTCTTCAGATCTTCGTACGTCTTCCTGTTGTACACGTTTCCTTCTTCATCTTCCATCTCTTCCATCGTCTCGTTCTGGAAGATCTCCTGCCTGCCTTCTTGCTTGAGCTTTTCGGCCACTGCAAACAAAATATCGATATTAGTGCCAGCCATAGGGAGTGGATTTCGCCCAGAATCTTGCCAACTCACATGAAAGGGCGTCTTCGATTCTGGTGATCTCGTGGAAGTGTTTCGTATTCGGTAAACCAAGTGCCCGCATACCAAATGCATGGCGAGATTCCTGCAAGGAGACTGCTGTCAGTGTCATATATCATGACTGAATTTCAGCAATCCGGACCTGGAAGTGCCTCTCAAAGTTCTTCCTCCCCATGTACACCGCATCCGAGCAAATTTCGCAGCGGTATTCCACGCCCAAGCCATGCAGCTTATATAGCCAGTACGGTATTGGTTTACCGTCCCATCCAAGTGGCAATTTCAGGGGGTTGTAAATCCGCTCTTCTTCTTCCGCCTCTTCCTCTGCCGGAGCTGCAGTGGTCGTTGGTTGAGCTGCATTCTGCGCGTTGGCCATATCCGGCTCCTCAGCTTCCATCTCTCGTTCACGAGCGGTAAGTGCGAATCGCCGCTCCACATTCGATTTCGTTTCGGCAATCGTAGGAATAAGGGGATATAGGATGTCGATGATGAGGTGGGAGGTTAGGGCGGCTTTGTAGTGCTTCGAATATCGGTGTGGAGGAAGAGATGCGTGGCCGTTGCTTTTGGGCGTGCTCGAGGCATCAGCAGAGACTTTGCTGGCATCTTGATGGGCGGCCGCTTTGATATGCTTCTTCGACTTGAGATGAGCATCGTAGACCGTCTGTTTAGCGTACATTTTCTGGCCTGATTGGTTATAGCGGTTAATCAATGATCCAGCGATCGTGATACCTCAAACTCGTTGATAACTTACAGGCCGTACAATAAACACCCTCTGAGCCATTTGCCGCTCCATTGATCGGTGCCTCTCCCCAACCAGTGATCTGACCTTCGTTCCACAGCTGCTCAAATCGCTTTTCAGCTTCCCGCTGCTGCGTGTCGATGTCTACCAAAGGCTGTGTCCGCTTGCTGAAGGATACAAGGTAATTATATAGATTTGTAATGTAACTGAAGTTATCTTGTCAGCTAGATGTATGGTTCGCAGCCCTCGATAAGCTTACTTTTCGAAGTCTTTGGTTAGTTTAATGTCCTGCGCTAGGTCGGCATGCAGGACGCCATCGTCCTTGATTTTGGCAAGTATATCAAGGTATTGCACGTAGGAGATATGCCGAGGAAGGTTTTTCAGATTGTTGTACGCGCTGTGCGACTGGTAGAGATCTAGATAGCGACCAAAACTTTCTTCTCCAGAGAAAAGAAGGGCAACGGCTAGGGAGGCAGAGAGGTAAGAGCCTTGCAAGATAGTCAAGAAGGGCATCACTCACTATCTTCGTTCTCTCCGACGTCCAGAAGGTCTTCATCTTCGCCCATTAAGCCAGCAAGTTCCAGCTCGAAGGGGTCAGCTGGCTGGTCGGGGTACTTGAGATGATATTCCCGTATTTTCTTTAACCGAGCATAGAACTCGGTAAAGTCAGGGGTAGAAAGTGAGGTCGTCTCGGCGTGCCGAGTGCTATTATATGAGATGGTTGAGCTGAGCGCTGCAATGGTATGGCAAGAATGAAGACCGCTTACTTGTCGTCATCAAGGTAGGAAGAATGAAGTGTTGATGCCCGATCTCGTATGCGGTCGAGAACGGTACCCACTTTGTGCTCGTTCTTGATCTGGAGCCGTCGCTAGAGGAAAGGTCGTGTCCGCCCGACACCACGTTCAGCAAAGGCATTCGCGTCTAGAAGGCGAAACATAGGACGTACAGTGGTGAGAGGTTGGGACAGTAAAGTCGCAGCAGCACGCTCTAACCTCTCGATCTCTTCATGGGTCTGTCTCTGAACTTCGATAACAGAGTCCATTGCAGGCTGATTCTGGTGTGTAGTATTGCGTCCAAAGTGGCTGGTTGACGCCGGTTGGAATTTCAAGGTGGTTTCGCACCGTCCGGTTTGAAATTGTTCTAACCTTACACTCTTCTCCCCCCACCTCGGCCACCTCCATCAAAAATGTCAGGTATTAACACTGGTGACGAACAGCTCGTATTCGAATCCTCAGAGCAAGTCAAAGTCGTCTCGACGTTTGACCAGCTTGGTCTGAAGGAGGACTTGCTACGCGGAATCTACGCCTATGGTGCGTTCATTTGCTTGAAACCACCTCAGCCCAAAGAAGTGAGAGTTGACCGTCCAAAATTGCAGGCTTTGAAAAGCCATCCGCAATCCAACAAAGAGCCATTTTACCTGTAGTATCCGGCCGGGATGTCATCGCACAAGCCCAGTCTGGAACGGGTAAAACTGCAACCTTCTCCATTTCCATCCTCCATAGTATCGACACCAGTCTCCGCGAAACTCAAGCCCTCGTCCTCTCCCCAACCCGAGAACTTGCCACCCAAATCCAATCCGTCATCATGGCTCTCGGAGACTACATGAACGTCCAGTGTCATGCATGCATTGGTGGCACTTCAGTGGCGGAGGACATCAGAAAACTCGACTACGGCGTTCACGTCGTGTCTGGAACTCCGGGACGAGTTTTCGACATGATCAGGAGGAAGCATCTACGGACCCGGAATATCAAGATGCTAGTTCTCGACGAAGCGGATGAAATGCTCAACAAGGGATTCCGCGAGCAGATTTACGACATTTACCGCTACCTCCCTCCGGCTACCCAGGTCGTGTTACTGAGCGCTACGCTCCCACATGACGTTTTGGAGATGACAACCAAGTTCATGACGGATCCGATACGTATCCTGGTCAAACGTGATGAGTTGACGTTGGAAGGTATCAAACAGTTCTTCGTTGCCGTCGAGAAGGAAGAATGGAAATTCGATACCCTCTGCGACCTCTATGATACGTTGACTATCACTCAAGCCGTGATTTTCTGCAATACGAAACGCAAGGTTAGTGAAGGTGGCTTGGACGAGCAACCGCGAGACTGATTGGCTTCTTCTAAGGTCGACTGGCTCACTGAGAAAATGCGTGATGCCAAGTTCACGGTCGCTTCTATGGTAGGTAACTAGATCACAATGTCTCCTGCGCATTCTAATTTGCCGTTTGTAGCATGGCGAGATGCCGCAAAAGGAGCGCGACGAAATCATGTCCGATTTCCGGTCCGGAAGCAGCCGCGTTCTGATCACTACAGACGTGTGGGCTCGTGGCATAGATGTACAGCAAGTTTCACTTGTGATCAATTATGACCTCCCCAAGTACGAGTTTCGAGTTCCTCTTCTCGCGACTCCGGTGGCTGATATCTTTGTATAGTAATCGTGAAAACTACATCCATCGTATCGGCCGCTCTGGACGTTTCGGGCGCAAGGGTGTCGCCATTAACGTACGTAGTTAGATCCAAAATCTTTGAAGGGCGCAGACTGACAACCGGCATCACGTAGTTCGTGACGATCGAGGATGTCAAGATTCTCCGTGACATTGGTAAGCGGCAGTTCGTCATTCCAGACGATGTGGATTCTAACTCTTCCATCTCCCAGAACAATACTACAGCACCCAAATTGTACGCATCCTGCACTTCACCACATTGCTTGTTCGTTCGACTGACTTGCTGCTTCTCCGTAGGACGAAATGCCTGTCAACGCCGCCGAACTTATTTAGTTCATACTCACTCAGAGGAAGCTGTATGGTGTACTCCTGTATTCATTCTGCCTCTGGCTCTTTTAAGTCTCGCTCCCTTCGATTTTTCTCTGCCTATGTTGGCCCGATCACGTGTTCGGAAAATACGATGTTTTGTTGTTCGATTTGGAACAGCTTTCCTTCGTTTCGCCCACCACCCACCCTTGAGATTCAATTCAACATGGCCCAACATGGCAGAGAAGGAGTAAGACTGCCTTTTACCGATACTGATAATCAGATCGCTTCCTAATCGCTTCCTTCCAGTTCCCTACCACGCCAAAGAAGGGCATTCAGGCTGCTCACACAACGTCAACCAAGTCTCCTAGCCTAACAGTAAATAAATCGCCTGCGCGGTCTTCGGCGACGACCAGTATTCACCGCCAATCAAGTTTCTTAACAGCGAGAGACGGTCTTGCACTTGCTTCCACGAACGTTGACAACCTGAAGATGCCCCCTGGTCTTCAGGAAAGAGCTCGCCCTTCGCCGCCATCGCATATTCTTCGACCAGATTCATCCCTCGATAATCGACAGCTTCTCATGCCTAGTACCAGCTCTGATACGCTCCAAGAACTCGAGCAACGGGCCTACTTTCTCCGTCACTCGATTGATTTTACCGATCCTCCGGACGCGGCGCCGTTCCATTCGCATCGGTTCGTCCCTCCATCGCCCATCCCCCGCGCGAACACCACTTGCTCTATTCTCTCCATATCTCAACACCGCACAGAGACCGCTTGTCGCGTTGCAGAGCAACAGCGTACCCGCTCTTTGTCCGTCCGAACTTTCGAGGAACGTCCCCAAAGCCGCGCTTCCATCCATTCGGAGACAAGATGGGGTAGTCGCCCCGGGAGCCCTACCGTCCGCCGAGTAAGACCATCGAGCGCTCTTTATTTAGACTATCGAGCTTGGTTGGCCGCAGATCAACAACAAACGAAACACGCCGCGTCACGCGAGACTATCCAAGGTTCCTCGAAAGGTCATAGCGGCACCTCCATCCCGCAAAACATGACCCGAATGGTTTCTCCTTCGCTTGAACACTTTGTAGAAAGTCCCTTCGACCTACCCCCTCGGTCCTTACCGGAGCCCGATCCCGAACTACTCTCCGCTGCGTTAACTAGGGAATCCAGGTCGCCGCCGAGCAGCCTCCCAGTACGCTCTCCATCAACTAAAGGTCCCGTCGCTCCTCGCACTTTCCGAATTCCTAGCGATGTTACTATCCGTGGCGTGCGCGTAAGTGACCGCAGCCCTTCTGATCATTTCGATGTAGCCAGCCGGAAGCCCTCTGGTCATACTTCTCCTACCATTGCTTCTCAGCTCAAAGCGAGGGAGAAATATTCTCCTCCCCGATCCGATGTGTCATCGACCTCCGCTGCACCAGACAACACGACTCCATCCAGAAGTATTGCTCGGTCTACGGATGCAGTTACGCAGTATGCTCAAGCCAGCTCTGGATCCTGGAGTCCTCTTGTTGATTTCATGGAGTCTCGAAAACTTCAGGAAAAGACCTCGCAAACCCCTTCATCTAGCCAGGAGTCGCCCTCGCCGACTCCCACCAAGGATAGACTGTCTCTGGCTCGAAAAAAAGGTCTCCGCCTAGAAAAAGGATCGGGAAGCTCTACAGTGGCAGATAGCGATTCACCCCTGTACAGTCCTGTGAGTCCCAACACCATGCAAGGGGCACCACTTCACGAGGAATGTCGCCAAGTATTGCAAGAGCTCCAACTTATGTCGGAAGCGGACCGGAACTGTCAGGAGACCATGAAAGAATGTGAGTGTCCACGGCGCGTTTGAACTTGTGGCTCGTTTCTAATGACGAGTTTCTTAATGACAGGCATTGGTAGGTTCTCTGGCTTAGGCTTTCGGTGCACATTGCTGAGACCTGATTTGCCTACCAAAGCTGAGTTCGCGAAATGTCAGGTGAGGAAGGAGACGCTCATCAAACGAGTCGAGGATCTCCTAGATCGTGCCGAGTATTTTAAGACGCCCGCGTCCGGTATTCACGGAGACGAAGTTCAGCTGTTCGAAGAGTACCACTTTGATCACCAGGTTGATTAACCGAGTGTACTCAGAAATAGAAGCTAGTCTTCAGTCGTGCTAATAAGAGACTACAATCGATTCAGTGTATCGTAAAATTGTCTAACCAAGCGATCGGGGCCGATGGGCGAAGGATCTCATGAGCTACTGCTGTTGCTCCACTTATGTCGCGGGTCGGAGGGCGCGCAGTCGCTCGGCCAGCTTGTCATCTTCTTCCACTGGCTTCTCCTTTTGCTTTGCTGCGATTTCCGGCAGTGCGCTTTCCTTCATGCCCTGAGCGAGCTCGATGTTGTTCTCCTCGGCGGTCTGTTGCAGGAGTAGATCAATTTGATCTTGCGGCGTCGACACAGCATCGGTTGAGCCCATTGCGTCTTCCATGTAAGATGTTTGTACGTCCAAGTCGGCAAATTGTGATTCAAACTTGTCCATGACTGCGGATATCTGGAGTGTTGCGGAATATTAAACCGCTGAACTGCGGAGTGTTTGGGCGGTTGCTCACCCGCTCGAGGTTCATGGACTCCATGGCCTTGTCCATGCCTTTGACCACAGATGCCATGTTTCCCGTGATCTAAAAACCATCCCATCAGATATTGCTTCCCCTGGTCCAACGCCACTGACCTGTCTCATCGTGACAGCAGTCTCCACTCGGCTCGCAACGGCATCAAGACGACTGGATAGACGTAGAAGGTTTATAGATTCGCTCTTCTTTCTGATGGCGTTGGATGCATAGATTCTGGCGCCCTCGGTATTTCCTTGTTGCAATGCCTTAGCGAAGCACAGCCCTGTGGTGAGAAGGCGAACTCTCAAGCATGGCTGATGCTCACTTTCTTCAGTTTTGCCTTCTCCGACCTCTCGTCCTTCGATGCTTTGTTAGCCTGTCTGTTGAGGGTCTTTGCGGTGAACTGCAGTTCAGGGGAGTGTGAGAGGTATTGCTTCATCGTTGGGAGCTCATTGGGCTTACCTTGAGTTGGAAGAGAGTTTCTAAACGTTCAAGATTCAGCATAAAATCAGCGTTTCTGAGATTCTCCTAGCACTCACTCTCCATGATACCAAAGGAGTACGAGGAAGGGAGGGATGGTGAGTGGTGGTCAAGAGTCGATGCGAACCGTGGCCTTTTTAGATAAGCTGCACCCTGAATGCGGAAAGTCTGTAGCCGGAAACTCGACACTTGGCAACTCTCTCTCCACCTCACACTCGCTGTATATATATCGGACGTATCTTCAGCACTCTCAAGACAACACACCCGAAGTCGCTCTCATGACTGCATCTCTGCTCTACGGCTTGAGCTACCTCGCCGCTGCAGCTGCCTTCATCTTTGTTACGCTCAGCCTGGGTCAGTCACATTTAGAACTAGGCCTTGCCACATTTCCGCTGACAGTATACTTCCGTCTAGCGAGTGGCCTCTTATGGTTAGCAGAACTCATAGAGGAAAACTCGAAGATAGCAAAGGCTATTGGCATACGACTTACTTATGTAAGGCTGGTCTTGTCGACACGTCTTAAAGACTCTGTACTGAAAGGTTTCGCTAGGCCGTTATTCTGCTCCATCTAGGGCTTTGGTTTACGGATAACTTGCCCATACGCCTAGTCGCTTTCTCAATATTCTGCCACGTCGTCTATCTACAAAATTTCAGCGTTACTTGGCCGCTGATCTCACTCACATCCTGGAGCTTCCTCGGGTCGTGTGTCCTCGTCGTGGCTGACCACTTCTTGTGGTTCTTCCACTTTGCGAATCACGTATGCTATATATCAAACCTACGTTGTTGTGGAAACTGACTGACTTTTACCACTATATAGAATCAAGAAATGAGGCGACGTGGGGGGTATACTCGCCCGCCATACCACCAAAATCCCCAACTCAACCGCCACCACTCATTCATGGAGGTCGCGTCATTCTTTGGGACATGTATCTGGCTCATTCCTCTATTCCTGTTCTTGAGGTACGAACTCTTTCCTCGCTGGTGACTTGTGCTCATGAAATCTCGTCCATAGCTTGAGTGCCAACGACAATGCCCTTCCTACTGCATTCGGTAAATACATTTACTTCACGCTGGCAGACATTTAATGACGGCTTTGTATACTAGGTGATGCGAGCATGCCGAACACCCCCACTGTGGTCTCGGCGGAATTCACGCCCCAGAAGGTTAACGCAAAAGTCCACTCCCTTCCGCGTCAAAGTCTCTTCAAAACACTCTTCGATCCGCTTTTCGGCCTCCTTTCTGTCCTGAGACTGCGTCGGGCAAAGCGAAGAGACGATGGCATCATCGCTCCTCCGACACCAACCAGAAGTCCATTACTCAGTCCTCGACCTTTGACGCCAACCGGGGTGGGACTTGGGATCTATACATCAGGTGCAGAGGGTCAGACGCTGACTAGCCCCGGTCCTGAGGGGTGGAAAGGCCCAACCACACGCCTTCAAAAGCCTCCGCCGCCGCGAAGAGTGACTACGGATGGAATTACCATGGCCAAAAGGGCATCTTTCAATGCTGCTGAGGCCCGCGACGGGTTGCGACCTAGAAGGTTCGATTCTCGTCCCACCACACCGACTACCCCGAGCCTATCTGTAACAGGCGAGTCCGATTGATCTATTACCTGTCTCTGTATGTTGTGTTCTTTTTTTTCTTCTCTGGGAGCGAATGGTTAGCTTAGTATTAGATTTATACCTTTGTACGCGCCACGATTCCCCCTGAACATATTTGTTGGGTTTGTCCAAACAAGCCTTATTTCGTACACGACCAGCACCCAAGTATCGCTCCTAAGCTCAAGTTGAGCTGCTCTAGCATCCATCGCAGCGGAAGACAAAGCATAGACATCCTCGTCCTTTAACACCTGGGAAAAGGGGTGGAAGCAGCATTCTTTGATGCACTTGTGGTTGCGCGACACGCCGGGTCAGCGGACTCTAATTCTCCTCACGAGCACTGAAGATGAGTCCCGTGGGCTGCCTCCAAGAGCGCTCGTATTCAGGCCAGGAAGAGGGTCCCAGGCCGTAGTGGAATTTCTACGCAAATCTGACGTCGACCGCGATGGCTTGATCAAGCTTAGCAGCCGCCCGGTGGAGGGTTGCTTGGGTCTCATCAACGTTGAAGGAGGTACGATTGGCCGCTTTGCAGCTCGGGAATTGTCCAATGCTAACTTGTCAGTAAATGGAACCAGACATTTTTCTCATCGTGGTCAATTCAGCAACGGTTGTGGGTAATATACGTCCTTCCGCGGTCAACGCTGAGGTCGTCTCCCGGATTCACGAAATCGCGTTCTATTGCTTAAACTCCTCTCGGTTTGACGGTCCCTACGACGACGCGCCTTCAACTCCTTCGAGCTTCGATGCTGTGGACTCGATCCTCTCCAGGGACCAACAATCTTACAACTCCTTTGCTGCGTCATCGCAGCCCTCCATTTACGAACATCCATGTGCGCCGCTCAAGAAGATCCTGTCCTCGGGAACATTCTACTACGCCCCGTATCCTTATTGGGATCTCTCATCTCGGCTGTCAGAGCGCTTGAAGAGGCAGCGGAACGGCATGAATATCCATGACATGGCGACGTTCGACTCTCGGTTTATATGGAACGAGTACATCGCTCGAAGTCTCCTAGATTTCAGGGAGCGGTTGAGCTCGGAGGAGAGAAATGAGTTTGATAGATGTCAATTCTTGGTAGGTTTAATCAAGCCAGGTACCTACAAAACTAGCCTGACGTCACAACCAGATTCTTGCCATCCAAGGCTACGTCGGGGTGTTCCCCGTGGCTCTTCCCGCTCCGCCTTCCTCCGGATCTCCAGTAATTGGTACCATCGGTCTCATCTCTCGATTGGGCTGGAAGCGAGCAGGTACTAGGTTTAACACTCGGGGCGTTGACGATGAAGGAAATGTAGCGAATTTTGTAGAGGTCAGTGGAGGAAGCTGTATTACGCTAGGTGATACCAATGGATCTTTACGTCACAAAGTCAGAAACCATTTTCAGTACTTCGGAGACTACATTCAGCTACATTCAAGTCCGCGGATCCGTTCCTCGTCAGTGTTACCGACCACCTTGTTCCTAATATCGGATGCTGAAGCACATATCAAATAGTCTTCTGGGAACAGCAAGGCATACAGACGTTTGGTCATCGAATCCAGATCACTCGACCTCCACAAGCGACACAGCCTGCGTTCGAACGACATTTCGCGCAATTGATCGACGAGTACGGCACGGTACACGTCATTAATTTACTCGGACAGAAAGAAGGAGAAACTTTGATCTCTTCTGCATATAATCAACACCTTCAAAATACTATCCATGCAACAGGGGATTACGCGGATATTGGCGTAACCAACTTTGACTTCCACGGTGAAGTTCGTATGCGTGGGCATGACAGCCTTATTAGTACCGTGCCCCGCTTGGATGGAGTACGGCGCTCCTCGGAGCATTTTGGCTTCCTAACTTGCTCTTTCGATTCTGATGAGCCCATCATGGAGCAACGAGGGATATTCCGGACCAATTGCCTTGACTGGTAAGTGATCCATCCTTCGCCTTCCCGTGGCGTCAAATAATCTGTAGTCCCCAGCTTAGACCGGACAAACTTTATCCAAGACATCATATCCCGCACGACCTTGGAACAGTTCTTGCTCAATATCAACCAAAGCTGGGTAAACTCGGGTGGCCTCTGGACTTCCCACCGCGAACTTTGGGCTGAAAGCGGAGATGCGCTGTCCAAAATCTACGCTGGTACTGGAGCTCTTAACACAAGCATTACTCGTACTGGAAAACGCACCTTCGCAGGTGAGACCGCTTGTCGGACACATGTTTATTCAGTGATAACACGGCCTTCTAGGCGTCCTTGCGGACGCGACGAAGAGTGTCAGTCGAGCGTATATCAATAACTTCCAAGACAAGGGAAAGCAAACCGCTATCGACATGTTTTTGGTACATATTTTCCCCCTGCTACAGCATCGCCCGATCGGACTCATAACTGTACGGTTCCTCAGGGCAACATAAGCTCCCAGCCTCAAGTGCTGATATTCGATCCCATCCACGACTCGGTTCGGGCTGCACTACGCGAAAGGTGAATAGTTGCTCTCAATTCCATACATCCCCTTTAACCCAAATCGTCTAGGGTCGCGGAATATTCGACCCGGAAGACACTCAGGATCTTTGCAGGGACATATAACTTGAACGGTAGAGTACGAAACTACGGCTGATCCTGAAGGTTCCTTCTAATCCATATGCGTAGCCCCCATCTGAACCTCTGCATCCATGGTTATTCCCAGAATCCGAGAAAGGTCAGTTTATTAGCTAGAAGTGTCGGATAGAATCCTCACACATACGTCCCTAGATGCCCCATCGTAAGCATTCATGCGCTCGCTGGTCTCTGCGCATCGCCGTCTGACAGACATGCATTGCGCTGTACAGACCAGACATCCTGGTTGTTGGGTTTCAGGTCTGTAGTTCCCACCGGTGACACCCTAATACTAATTCAACGTACCTCTTCAACAGGAAATCGTTCCTCTCAACGCGCAGCAAATAATACAAGCGGATCCCGCAAAGAAGTCAGTCCGTTTAAACCAACGGATAGCACATCTAACGAAGATCCTCCTACCAGGCGTGAATGGGAAGCACAAATTCAGAAAACCATTGAGACACGAGGCAATTACCTGATATTCAGGAGCGAACAGGTAGGTTTCGCCACGAATTGCCCCGGGGCATTCCGCTGATGTTACTCTGGCGTATGGAGCTCGTTGGAACAGCCTTGTTCGTCATCGTTAAATCTGAATTAGCCGGTGCGCTCCGCAATGTGGAAGCAGGGACGCGAAAGGCAAGCCATCGCCTAATTGAGTACCATGCGTAGCCCTACTTACTACGATATTAGACGGGCCTTCGTGGCATGGCTGGCAACAAAGGAGCTGGTAAGTTGAGCTGCGTTCCCGTCACATCACAGGTGCTGATTCCATATGCAACAGTGGCGATTCGCTTTGATTACTACGACACTAGTTTCTGTTTCCTAACGGCCCATCTTGCTGCTGGGCACACTAATGTCATTGAACGCAACAATGATTACCACACCATCGACAGCGGGCTGCGCTTCTCAAAAGGTCGCAACATCAAGAGCCACGAGTGAGTTCTTCCGATATTGAAGCCACGAACCTCGACTAAATGCATTTTCCTTAGTGTGGTGGTGTGGGCTGCCGATACAAACTACCGCGTCGATCTTGAAAATTCGGAAGTCAGGTCCTATGCCACGTCGGGCAATCTCCAACCATTGATCATGGCAGACCAGGTCAGTTATATCTTATAGACCCTCATTTAATCCTTACCGAACTTAACACCCTAGCTGATTGATGCCATGCACGCCAACGATGCGTTTTCGAGCTATCAAGAAGGGGACTTGACGTTCCCGCCAACTTATCGTTATGACTTACACTCCGACAACTACGATACAAGCGAGAAACAGCGCATTCCAGCGTGGACAGGTTAGGAAATATAATGGCCGCGGGCGTTTCTATGTCTCTCGACTGACCAATGGCACAGATCGTATTCTCTACCGAGGACTTCCGATGTATCTGCGACTTACATCCTACTCACGTGCTGAGCTTCGTGGTTCAGACCATCGACCAGGTTGGTGCCTTCAGAGCTCAAACACCTGTCAATTGGGTCATTGACCATGGCCGGCAGTTTATGCGATTTTCAAGAGCGACGTGTTGGTCATTGATGTTGCCAAGAAGAATGCCCTTCAAGAGGAAATCCTTCGACAGCTGACGGCTACAGATGCGGATGAATTGCTAGAAGAAAAGCTTTCCCGAACTATCATTGACGATAGCTTCTCAGATGATCGTGAGTTTCTCGATGCACCATACTCAATTTACTTAAATCTCACAGTGCTTCTGAAGTACCACCACCGAGTTCAGCTGAAACGTGCTGGTGGAAAACGCCAGGTACGCAGAGTATCGACTTCCGTTTGCCGTTCGTGGGCTGACCAGACCGCTTCAGAAAATCCCGACGGGATATTTTCCGCAGATTTTACGCCAGTGTTGTCATCCTCTACCAATCCTTTCGATTCAGATGCAACTTCGGCAGCCTCCTCGTCGGAGGAAGAGTTGTATAGACAAGTTCGACCCATTCCGACCACCGTCCCGTCATAAATGTAGATTTCCATTGCACTCTTGTTACAACCGAGAATAACAACTTCGCTTGAAATACTCGTAAAGAGACTGATCCTCCGCCAACTTTCTGATGCGGAAATAGTTCAAATACCCAACCCGGGACCCTCTATGATTTTCCCCAATTTGCCCATCATCCACGGAGCCACAGCAAACAAGTCCTTGACGCCAAAATTCACAAATCGGCCGTGAAACATCAGCTCTTCGGTACTGAGGTCGTTTCTTGGGTGCCGAGAATCAATTATCTGAGCGGTTATCCTAATGACAGTCGGTCTCGAGGATCAGTACAATATCGCGGAGCGGTGGTTCGTGGTGACATACAAAATGGGACCTGCCCAGACTTTGCCGTCTTCTTCATTCTCTCCACTACCCTTCCATCGAGTATCCGCATTACCCGGGGTATAGTTGGGATACTTCGCGAATTGCTGAGATGGAGTGGGATGCCTGAGGACGGGATATCCGTTCCCAGTTCCCCGGTTCGCCTTGCCTGCAGCCTCTGCCCGCTGATCAGGTGATTTTGCACCGGAAGGTACATTAGAGTGGTCCTCTGTCGTTGATCGTGTGGGTACGGGAGGTAGGTCCTGCTGTGGAATGGTGGGCGGGCTAGCTGGGAGTTGAGTTGGGTCTTGCTGCTCGATTTGGAGAACCTGACCCTCTGGGTGTGGTGACAGGGACATTCTTCTGCGACCGCTGACACCCGCCAATCTTGACAAGATACCCGGCGAGCTTGGTCCCACATGTGGCGTGACCGTTCGTCCTGCATGTTCGTCGAGGCTGCGGGTTCGGAATATGGAGATTCCGCGCATCGGGGATGACGGAGCAGAGGAACTGCCAGGGGTTGCAGGCTCGGTGACAGTGGTACTCCACGAACGGCCTCGAAACACGGAAGGGAAAAGAGCCGAGGCTGCGGCAGAGATCGAATGCGTAGACTCTCTAGAGCGAGTCGGTTCGAGTTCCAGTGAGGCGGGGGATGCGGGGGATTCTGGAACCTGTGGTTGATCGGAGGCCATCGCAGGGGAAGACTCTTCAGACCCTTCATCGATATGTTCGAGTTCATGCGGTAGCGGTTCAGGCCCTGGCAGGTTCACTTCGCTACTGGACCGGAACGGTTTCTCTACACCAGGCGGGTGGAGCAACATTTTGGCGTATTTGTTGGCATAGAATGATTTTGGATGATGAAGAGTCCCGAGGGCCAAGATACGAACGTCGGCGAGTTCCAGGACCACTCGAACCTCGGTTGGCTGGTGCGCCAAATCACTTTGTGCCCTAAACGAGAGGGTAAGCATTTTGCGAAGGCAGGCAGAGCCGTGATCCCCCAACGTACTTCAATTCCTCAAATACCGCGAATGGTTCATAGCTTCGACTGTATGCAGCGGTTACATTGACGTGACCATGTCTTTATACGGCGGGTGTAAGCTGGGGCAATGTACAGGCCCTGGAAAAATGCCGATCACCTTGTAATGTACACGTAATTGCACCATGCTTGTGTGGTTGTGCAATTCGTGTTCAATCGATGCCAAACGTTCCATAGAAGCCTACAACGGAACAATGCACTGCTTAGGAAATTCAGGACGTGCAACGGTTCGCTGACATACCGAAGGTATTGTTCTTTGGGACGAGAATACCTCGCATTTCTCCATGATGGAAGAAACCTCCGATTTATCGCCTCATCCCAGTAGTAGTCGGGCAAGGTAGGTAGAGTGACTTCGAGGAGGAGAAAATGTGGGGGTGCCAATGCCAAGATGTCGATGAAGTTCTGCCTTGGCATTGCTCCATGTTCACCGAGAGTTGTTAGCCAGGTTAGGTTTGTGAGGTCTGGATCTGTCAGCGTGGCGATGATCACAGGACGCCATGGATTGAGGAGCGGGTCTTGACAAATGCGTCTAAAGTACCGAGAGATTTGGCTGGCAGCAATGATTGAAGGAATCGGGAGTTGGGCGAGGATGTCAGAGAGAATTTCTACAGGTAAGTCGTGGACGGACGCCATCTGCGATTGGGAGTGTTGTGTGGTTTGTCTTCCGGGATCCGCGGTGGTGGAGTGTCTCTGGGATGATCGGCGTCACGTGCTGGGAGGCTTGGGGACGCGGTGGTAATTCGTAACTCCGCATTCGAACTTGTTTGGGTTCGAACTGCCCAAGAGCCAGAACTCACCCTCGACATTCCTCTCTCCGGTTCTCTTCAACTACAACATAAGCATGGCAGAAACACGTAGGGTCGTCGCATATGGTCGCAAGAAGCAGAATTTCATCACTGTTAAACCCAGTGTACTGCTGCCATCGCCAACGTCAACACCGCCACGACGAAAGAAAGAAGTCATTGTGATCGATGACGACAGTTCATATCCACCTATCGAGTTCATTCCAGAGCCAACCAAGTTGGCCAAGTCATCGTTGAAAGGGACCATGGGGACGGCAAGAAAACACCAGACAAATAAGGAGAACGTGATACAAACAGGAAACACAAAACCGACTTCGATCAATAATGCAACGCCGGGTGCCCTCCAGGCGAAGCAATTCCAAACGGGAAGGCCGACCAAAGCCACCCCACGACGTAGCCGTGGAACCGCTGCTCATCCAACGAAGGGTCCAACGGCTGCTCGATGTCCGTTGGGTGTCAAGGCAGCAGCACAGCAAATCGTAGCATCCGCTGTCAAGACAATAGAAATCATTACTCTCGACAGCGACGGCTCCGAAATTCGGCGAGAGGAGCGTAAGCCGCCCCCTTCTATCATCGATATCTGTTCTCCGAGCGGATCATCTGGAACCAGCGGTGAAGCTCGAAGAGCGAAAGTGAACCTAACTGCAGCCCGCAACCGGGCTCCGCAGAAGAGGCTCCCACCGAAACGCATCGTATCGGACGAAAGTGAGAGCGAGGAGGAATCAATAGTCTTTTCTCCAAGGAAGAAATCAGCACCTCGACAACGGAAGCTGGTCGTCATATCAGATGAGGAAGAAGACGCCCCCTCGCCCGAACTCGAAAGTCCTGTCCGAAGGACCTCTCGACTCAATTTGTCTCCCCGGGGTAGCTCTGGCGTGACTCAAGAACCCGCACCGCCAAAGGCAGAACGACGCACAGCCCCTTCAAGCCGGGCTCCTGTCCCTCGCCCAAGTCTACGACCCCGCCAAAACCAGAGTCAGTCCCTCCACGGTGGGAATGATACTCGGACCCGTGTCAGCGAGGCCATCGCCTCTCTACCAAAGGACGTGATTGATTCCATCGCCCGGACTGGAGACATCAGCGCCGCTCTTGACCACTTTACACCTCGAACGCGTCGACACTTGGAAGGTGGAGAGGAGCACGAAGACGACGCCACAGCACAACGAACATCCGAGAATACGGGTGCATCTAGTTCGCAGCAGCTAGAACGCGTCACCGCTGGCATGGGGAGATTGGTACTTCAGAAGGATGCCAGGTCTTCCCAGAGGTCGAACCCGCCTCCGAAGGAACAGAAGAAAAGCCATCTGAGCCCTTCGTTGAAATCGCTACTTGACACCTGCGGTCAATCGGAGATACTGGGCTTTGAGACATTCATCTCCCAGTTCCCGCACGACCCATTGCACGGACGGCAAGCGGGCCAAGTTTCCTTCCGCAAACTCGGTGAAGCGTCCTATTCGGAGGTCTTCGCAATAGGCGAGGTCGTCATCAAAGTCGTTCCTCTGTTCTCCGATGATAAAGATTCAACGTTGCGCGCACAAGGCTCAGCCGACACGCCTTGTTCATCGTCCGCATCAGACGTGAACCAAGAAATAATCATTACTCGGGAGATTGGTGAACTTCAGAGCAGGTTCATTAAACTCCTACGGTAAGTCAGCCGTCCTCGAATCTCAGTCGGTCCCATATTGATAATTCGAGTTAGGGCTGTGGTGGTCAAAGGTGCATACCCCCAACTGCTCCTGGATTTGTGGGACGAATATGATCAGATCAAAGGCTCTGAGAATGTCCGACCCGGTATGTCCCTTGGGGAAACCCATTCCGATACTCGCTCAATATGCCTGATCTGCCTTGCGCTTTCTGCCAGATGTACTTCCACCTTCGACCCATTACGCCATAATCATTCTGCCCAACGGTGGTACGGATCTTGAATCATTTGTATTTCCCACCCGAGGTGGATGGAAAGCGTGCGTTTCGGTGTGGTGGCAGATTGCGAGAGCTTTGGGTGTTGCCGAGGACGCTTGTCAATTCGAGGTACGTTTCTTCTATTCTTCATCCACTAGGCTCGCTTTGATCGTTGGCGTTTCTCTTCATAGCATCGAGATCTGCATTGGGGTCAAGTTCTGATCAAAGACAGCCCAGAAGAATCCGGAGGCCTCGCAGCGACTCTCATTGACTTTGGTCTGTCGAGGATGATCAGCGCTTCAGGAAAGCCGCTCTCTACCACTTTTGAATCCGAAATCTTTGACGGGAAGGGTAGGTGACGATCGAATTTGCTACCTACCGTGCCGTCGATTTATATTTTGGCTGCAATCAGGGGACTACCAGTTTGACATTTACCGCATGATGAAATCACACATAGGCGATGATTGGGAGCAGTTCGCGCCCCTGACCAACGTGATGGTACGATTAATTCCGTAAATGTGTTTACATATCCTGACGCATTTGGCAATCGTCAGTGGCTTCACTATCTCGCCGTTAAGCTGCTCAAGCACAAGGGCCTACGTCGGCCCGCCGCAGTCAGGAGGAGCTCCGCTCGAACAAAGCCTACTGCAGCCCAGCTCGAACGGGAGGAAGAGCGAGTCTACTTTGAGACGTTGGTCGAAATTGAAGCGTTCCTGGGAAAGGCGATTAAGCCCGCCACGAAGCGAGCCAAGAAGGGCCAGCCGACTGAGACAGAACTGCCGAAGAGCGCTTGCGACGTATTGATATGGCTTGCGGAAAGGACTAAGGATGATGACGCGTGATGGTTGATATATTGGATGCCTTGTCTCGTTCTCATGTAATGCTCTTTCGCCTCTGTGGATGCAACTGCCAGGGTTCCAATCACTGTTCTATTATTCAGCAACCAAATGTATCACATGTATGTTTTACGACGACTTTTGCAACAACTCTTGGAGCACTTCTACGATCTTGTCCCCCACTTGCGTGGTGGTCACTGAGCCACCCAAATCCTTTGTTCGGAGACCGTATCCCCCCATGTCTTCGGTGTCCAGCACCTTCCGTACAGCGGCCTCGACGGCTTTCGCCTCCGCCTCAAAGCGAAGAGAATACCGTAGGAGCATGGCCAGACTGAGGATTGTGCCGATTGGGTTAGCGATGCCTTGGCCCGCGATATCTGGTGCAGACCCGTGGATCGGCTCGTACAGGCCAGGAGCCGCTTGGGTTGGGGAAGGGAAACCAGCGAGGGAGGCAGATGGCAAAAGACCGAGAGATCCAGGTAGGACACTGCTTTCATCTGATAGGCTGTAACGGCGGTAATGCTCAATAATCTTGTCGCTGAATGTGATGAACATTCGACTCACATATCACCGAACATGTTCTCAGTCAGGATGACCCCGTTTAGTTTGCGGGGACTGCCGACGATCACCATTGCCGCCGAGTCAACGAGTTGGTGATCGAATTTTAGCTGAGGGTACTCTTGTTCCAATGTCTGCGTCACGACTTTCCTCCAAAGTCGGGAGCTAGCAAGGACGTTTGCCTTGTCGATGGAGTGGATGGCCAGGGGTGGGTTTGCAGCGAGGGCGATCTGGGCAGCAATTCGCGTAATGCGCTGGACTTCTGGAACTGAATAGATCATTGTATCCCATGCGACTCCATCCTCCCCTTCACTGGTGGTGCTTTGTGCCTCTTTCCGGTCGCCGAAGTACAGGCCGCCGATTAGCTCACGCACGACTATAAAGTCTGTTCCTTTGGCAACCTCCGGTTTCAAGGGAGATGCGGAGAGGAGAGACTCGGATGCGAAGGATGCTGGACGGATGTTGGCATACAAGCCGAGAGCTTTACGGAGAGCAAGAAGGCCTTGTTCTGGTCGAACTGGACCAACTCCCCACTTGGGCCCGCCAACGGAACCTTCAAATGCAATTTGAGATCAACTCCCCAGAGGCGTTGATTTCCAAAACTCACCCATTAGGATGGCATCTGCAGCCTTGCAGGCATCCAGGGTTGCATCCGGGAGAGGCACGCCGTGATTGTCGATGGCGATGCCGCCGAAATCGTGCTTTTCGATAAATAGGGTAACGTCTGGTCGCGATTTTGCTACAACTTGAAGAGCCTTGAGAGCTTGCTCGACTACCTCAGGGCCTTCAAGTCACGGTCAATAAAGCTACGCACCATCACATGACTTGGAGTGACTTACCAATGCCGTCGCCGGGAAGGACTACGATGCGATGACTGTCAATAGTAAGGTCAGCTCTTAAGTTCTGCTTTGATATAAATACGTGCTAACGTCGTTTTGGACATTGAAGGATGTTCGTGTGCAGTGGAGGGAGTTTTGGAGAACGGTCGGCCGATCGAAGGAAAGTACGGGACCGGATGGGTCGTGCTTATCTCCGTCCCCCGTGATTTCTGTGAGCGCCTAAGTCCTGTTACCGTCCAGTCAATTTTCCCGAATCCGTCAAATTACTTCTGCACGATGACAACAACTCAAGGACCCAAGGTGGACACTTTAGTGCTCGATGCAGGGCCCTTGATCGAACGCAAACCTCTCCGAGGTTTGGCGAATCGCTACGTCACAACGCCGCAAGTCGTAAACGAATTGAAGGACCCAAGAGTGCGACAATACTTTGAGCAACTATCTTTACTGGAAGGCGTCAATGTTGAAGTTAAGATGCCCAGCCCAGTATCAGTCTCAAAAGGTAGGTTGCCTCACAGTATCCGGTGTTTGGGAATCTAATTCCTTCGCTCCCAAACAGTTATTTCGGCCGCAAAGAAGACCGGAGATTACTCTACACTCTCTCAACCAGATTTATGCGTCATTGCCCTCACATTAGAGTGCCACGAAGCCGCGAAAGCATGCTCTCCTCAGGGCGTCACTGAGACGCCACCCAGTGGTCCGGCAGCCTCGACGCTTGAAGAAGGGTCTGCTTCAACCCAGGTATTCAACCTCTATATATATATTATAACATATGCGATGTATTGACTATATTGTTCCTTAGCCGGAACCTCCCCTCTCCCCTTCCGCGACCCTTCAGACAGACACGCACAAGGGTGACGAACCGGGCGCACCAGATATAGCACCAACCGACCCTGTGATAAATAACCTGGCCAGTAGGCTTGACGAAGCATGCTTAGATGATGCCTCATCTTCAGAGGATGACGAACCCGAATCGCCCCACCCGTCAACTGCGGTTGGTCCGCCCGAGTCTGAAGTGACTTTCGTTACAGCCTCCTCTTCGACAGTCCACCATGTTCCCCAACAAGGGGCCCTATACGATGATCCTTCATCTGAGGACGACGGAGAAGGAGAATGGATCACGCCGACGAATGTGCGAAAACACCAGGAGCGAGCGAAGAATGGAGCATTGATATCAGCCGAAGCTGAGGAGGAGGGTGTCATCCCTGTTGCATGCATGACCGCAGACTTTGCCATGCAAAACTGTCTATTACACTTGGGCCTGCAATTAGTCAGCTACGACGGCAAGAAAGTCTCCCAAGTGAAAACTCACGTCCTCCGATGTCATGGATGCTTCAAGTGAGCCTCTCCGTGTCTTGAACCTTTAAGGAAATAACTGGGACTTATCGCACGCTCAGGATTTGCAAGGATCAATCAAAGAAGTTCTGCCCCAGTTGCGGGGGCCCAACCTTGACACGCGTCTCTGTTACACTCAAAGCTCCGGATGCCGATTCCCCTAATAAAGAGCCAGAACTCGTGGTTCATCTCAAGAGGAACTACCAATGGAAGCTACGCGGAACAAATACCGACCTTCCTCCACCTCGGATTGGGCACGCGAAAGGGGGCGGTGAACCGACAATCATCTTGCGTGAGGACCAAAAGGAGTGGGAACGAGGGGTAAGGTCAGAGGCTCTTCGCAGGCGAAAGGAGGAGAAGAGGGTCCAAAAGGCATTGAGTGAGAAGGAAAAGAGGGGAGAAGACGCGGTTTGGATGGATGCTGATTGGGTCCCGTCCCTGCTTGCTGGAGGAGGGGCCTCCCGCCCTGGGCGCGGCCTGCCAAGAATTGGCTACAAGGCACCAAAGCCGAACAGGAGGAAGTAATTAAGGTCTTTACTTAGACTGTAATTCGATGTATTGCTCACAGTGTACGAGTCGTCCCGAACCGCATTCCTGGCTGACTTAACAACCACCGGAACAAGCTGAGACAAGCTCAACACGGTGTCGTGAGCCAAACTTCACCTCACCACTCATCATTGGGACCGCCGTATGAGCCAGTCTACTTCAGTACCTGTTCATGCAGCCCTCAAGGAATACCTACGAGAACCGCACTTAAATCAACCTGGTCGTATTTCATCCTCCGACCGGAAATGGGCAGAGACAAAGGCTTTCTTAGATGACCTCCTCCGATTTCTCGACGGCTTTCCTCGAACGGGGCTGTGGTATTCAGACACGGCTATCACAGCGAAGTTATCGCTCGAAGTTATTGCAAAGGCGTTTGACTGCCTTGACGGCATCCATCGCGGTGACGAGGGTTCCGAACGCAGCTGGGTGACCAAGTTACTCACCTTTGTCGGAACCATGGAGGACTGGATCCACCGCGACCCCAAACTCAGCCAGACTCCCCAAGAACATCAATCGGAAGATCCGTCTCCGCCCCAGCTGCTCGATCAAGCGTTTACTACCTTGGACGTAATGCTTGCCTCGTTTCACCGCGACTTCACACCAATCAGAGATTCCAAGGAGGAAGCTTGGTCGGAGAGTAAGAAGCTAACAACCGAATTTCTCGAGGCGATCAACGGTAGGAATTTGCATATATCAAAATGATGGCGTCTGACTAAACGCGTGATCTAGACTTGATCTCAAGCTCGATGGTCACCCCGTTTTCACCGTTCCAGCTCCACCTTTGGAAGGCGCCGAGAACATCACAGCTATCTGAAGTGGATGAAAATGTAAGAGCTTCAGTTATTTTGGATGTAGCTGGACAATGATATAGCGTTTGACATCAGGGTGGAGCTGCCGTGTTTATCATTCGTCAGAGTTGGCAAGCTGCAACTTGCCTACTCGACCTCCTGCGGATCCTTCGACTTGCGAACTCCGAAAAGTTGCTCTCATGTTCCGACTTCATTCATGACCATGCACAGCCAGTGGACCGCGCAGAAGAGTCTGTGGTCGAGTTTTGCTTCACAGTACCCTTCCCAGCCGAGTCCCGGAAAGCCATAGCAGTTGCTAGGTTAATCGAGGTTCTATCGCTGTCGGCCAATTCACTATTATCTCCCTCCCAAAGCCAGAAGGACGTCGTTCGAATCATGGCGAGACGTCTGGAGCATGGTGTTAGCGATGATTGGAAAGTAGTCGACAGTGCACTAGCGGAGATACTGCCAAAGTTGCGAGGGAAGGATTTAAGCGGGACCATTCTCCCCGAACTTCTCAACTTATTGGCGGATAGTGACTGGACGGAGCGAAATAAGTCTCTCCTTGTAAGTGTTCTCCGATGCTGCTTCTCAAGTTCCAGAACCTCAACTGCAACCCGTTGAATAGCCGGCCTGTCTAGCATACCTGGACTTCGCAACTGAAACTGCATCTCTTACTCAACTCCACGCTTTTTCGGAGCTCATCCCAACTCTATTATTGGAAGGCTCTGACAACATTCTCCGCAAAATAAGCGAAAGAATTACATTTCTTGAGAACCCCATGACCTCTGGAGAGGCAACGGATCGGAAACGCAAACGAAATGAGGAAGAGGATGCGAGAGCTGCCGCCGAGGCTGAGGTGTCCAGGACGCTGATGCGGGGGCAAGCGAGCTTGGCTTTAGACAGAGACTTGAGACGTGGAGAGTGGGTCGAGCAAGTCATCAAACAAGCCACGGATGCGTGTCTAAGGTCGGCCTCATGAAAAGTCCGTCGGGGGTAGCGATGTTCTGACCCTGTATTGATAGGGTCTTGCCGAGTCTCTCTTTGACGGAGCGGAGGGAGGTGGCGTTGTTCATGAAGCGGCTTCCTTGTCTAGCCAATCATCCTCATGAGAAACACTCGGATACTTTGGAGTCTCCAATCGAGGCTCCACCTCGCTGTGTTTCGGCCTCATTGTCGATATATCACGGTCTCTTGGACAAGAAGGAGTTCAAAGTGAACGCCGAGCTTCGAAAACTCGCGTTCGGGGTAATATCCCAGTTTCTTGCTCACAGCTTTGTCAACGGCCATGACCTCAAGAAGCTTTTGCCTATCTTGCGAATTGGCCTGAACGACGAAGTCAGAGGCGTACGTCTTGAGGCTGGGTAAGCGCGTCGACAGTTCTCTCCGGTTGACTTTGCCGCTGAAATATGTGTACAGCAAAACAGTGACCGCCACGGTGGGCTGTATCCGCCTTCAGTGCCACCACTGTCTCCCGGAAGCTGGTCCTGTCCTTTCTTTGCTGAAGGAACTCATCGAAGAGGGTAGTCCAAGGGTGAAGGAAACGACCCTGACCAGTTGGGGCCTACTTGGAAAGTGAGGGGCTCATCTCGCTTTACTCAACACTCCTCTGTCTGACTTCCTCTGGTGAAGAATCACCGACTCGGAGGTGCAAGGCATTGTTCTGCTTGAATTGATAGCTCAGCTCGGCCACTCCACAAGTTTGATTCAGGCTTTAGCTTATTCTCAGGTGCGCTAATTCACCTTCCGCGGTAACTTCATGACCCATTCTTGTGATCTTTATAGCTGCTGTCGCTGGCCAAGTTCCACGAAAAGGGACCCTTTGCTCTTTTATCCCCACACTTTCAGGCAATTAGTTGTTTTGTCACTGCAAGAATTTGCTCTGGGCCCTCACACCTTCAAGAAACTTGCCGTTTCCTGGGACGGTCTATCCCAGACTTTCTTGCCATCTCGCAAATGCACACCCTGCCCGACCTCGTGGCCACAAGAAACAGAGAGGCTATTGCAGCCATGGCAACGCATATGGAGAAGTCTGTTGGCACCCTACTCCTACCACTTTCTTCAAAGATCCTTGCACATGTTCTTATGCTGCCAAGGGAGGACGAAAGCTCGTCGGCCTTAGACTTTTTTGCTGCAGCCGTCGTCGAGGGATCACATGAGGCTATCGGACTTGATATGCTGCTGAATAGCCACCGCATGGAAATTATTTCCGAACTAGTCACCAGTATGGGTGGTGATGAGCAGTCACGGAAGGTAAGGTCGAATATACTCCAGTATTCGTCAGTTGATGAAGTGATTTTATATGACTTTAGGCCATCATTGCTTTAAGCAGATTACAACGTCGTGACGGCAAGGAAAGGAAGCTCACGCTGGGCGAATTCCTGCAGCCCCACACGCTTGGCATCCTGGCACACCTCAATTCGTCCATCATCTCCAGTCGAGGAAAGACGGCAATTTCCCGCAAACTCCAGGTTATTAACAGCCTTGGGGCGTTGATTAAGACCGTTGGCCCTTCCATCAGCAATATTTCCCCACAGGTAAGCCCAACAATTGTATCCTTTCGCCGCATCTGGTAGCTCAAGCGACAATCAGATCATGGCGCTCCTTCAAGGTGTCGTCGGCAATCTTGATCTTGCGGAATCAGCGCTGGAATCCTTAAGAACCTTTGTCGTCACGCTCGGTTTCGTAGACCTGGCACCTCATGTCGGTGCCATCGTAGCAGCGATGGTTCACGGTTGGCCTTCTTTCAGTCCACGAGGCAGAGTAACCGCCCAGGAAATCATCGATTACATATTTCTCGAACATTTCGACGACATTGAACCCCCTCTGGACCAGATCGTCTCGTTGCAAGGGATACCGGAGTTCGAGCGCGCAAGCCGAGAACTCATATCACGTTCGGCGGGACCCCTCGAAGAGCAACTCCTGGGCTTCCTAAAACGAATAGTCAGCGACAACGTCTCAGTCAGCACACAGGCTCTTGCGGATTTCAAGGGTTTCATGGAGACGAATTCCTCGTTCCTTCATGGCTTGTCCGCCGGGGACGTGTTCCACCCGATCATCGGGCAAGTGACCAGAGCCCTTTTCGTGTGTGGTAGCCGCGATGGAGAGGAGTTCGAGAAGGTCCGCAACTATGCCTATGACTGCATTGGAGTTCTTGGCGCGTTGGACCCCGATCGATTCGACCCTGCGCCAGAGAAGTTACCGTTTGACTTTCTCATGTACAATTTTACGCAGGAAGAAGAAAGCGTCGCCTTCGCTATTCACCTTATCTGCGATGTTCTGGCTGGTGCCTATCGAGGAGCAAGTGATATCACCTACCAGAATAACCTGGCTTTTACCATCCAGCAACTCCTGACCTATTGCGGATTTACATCAGCCCTGATTCAGCCGACCCAGAAAAGCCTACCCGCAGTAATCGTACATCGCTGGCGGCAGCTAGATGCACAAGTTGTAGAAACAGTGGCGGCATTGCTAGATGGACGATTAACGCTGGCCGAGGCCACTTACGACACGGAACCTCTCCCCGTATACCCAGCAGTATCAACCTACAGGGAATGGATACAGAGGTGGTCACGTTACCTCATTAGCCGCGTTCAGGCCCGAAATGCAGCCATGATATTTCAACTCTTCCGCAATGTCGTTCGTAGTCAAGATGTCACCGTGGCTCGGCGCATTTTGTCCCATTTAATACTCCATCTCATTATATCGGGAACTGATGCCGATCGGGAGAGCATTCGATCCGAGATTATCGTCGTGCTTGAGGACCAGGTTTCAACTTTGTCAAGTTCGGCAGCCGACAAACGCCTTCTCAGTGCTCAAGTACGTTGTGGCGACTTTCCGTTTGGGAGATTGGCTGACACGCTCCTTAGACGATCTTTGGGGTCATGGATCACATAAGCAAGTGGATTCGTGGGGCTCGGCAAGAGCTCAGTCCCAAGAAGAAGTCTCGTAACCATCAAGTTGCACAGCTATTGGAGGATCTCCCCAAAGTCGACTCGCTTATTTCAAGCATCAATCACGAGCTAACAGCCCAAGCAGCCTTCCAAACTAAGGCTTATGCCCGGGCCCTAATGAACTTCGAGCAACTGATTGTCACGAAACGGGAGCGCAACACCAGTGAAGACGACTTACAAGGATATTACGATCGACTGCACGAAATCTACTCGCATATGGACGAACCTGACGGCATGCAAGGGGTCTCAAACCTGGTACTGGCTCCATCCCTTGACCACCAGATTCGAGAGCACGAAAGTACAGGGCAGTGGACGGCGGCCCAGAGCTGCTGGGAGATCAAGCTCCAGAAATCTCCCGACGATATTGAGGCTCATTTAGGCCTCATCCGATGCCTTCGAAATTTGGGCCATTACGGTACGTGGCTCTTAAACAAGCGAGTCTTCCCGCACTCATCCGAGCTATTAGATACGTTGGAGACCCATATACGAGGCGTTCTGTCGAGAAACGAACACTGGTCGGAAGCGTTGGCGGGCTTCCGAGCAGAAGGGTCTTGGATAGTACGCAACTGGGATGCCGTGCAACAGGCCGTCGATTCTTCCAAATCTGATTCTCCCGAGATCAGCATCGCACGGGTCCTTCTCGCTTTGCGAGGCCAGCAGAAACCTGATATACAGACTGCCTTCCATGCCGCGAGACATCGACTCGGCGCCACCATCCTCTCTGGAGGTCCCGACTCCTATCGTCGGTCCTATGATGCCGTTGTTCAACTCCACGTATTACATGAGTTGCAGCTTGCACATGGGTTTGCTAGCCGAATACCCGTTCACCTTCAAAATGCCCGCGAACCTGAAGCTTACAGCGAGCTCGCTAACTTGACCGCCCAGTTACGTGCTCGCTTAGATTCCACCCTCCCGACCTTCCGGGCCAGAGAGCCAATCCTCTCAATGCATCGGATTGCTCTTGGCTTGATGTGAGTTACTATATGCCGCCTAGTCAACCATACTTACTGACAACGCAACCCAGGCTACCAGAATACGTAGCCGCCCAGCGAGAGATTAGTAAAGCATGGCTGAGTACTGCCAAGATTGCCCGCAAATCGAAACACTTCCAAACAGCATACAGTGCCGTCCTTCAAGCCCGCGAGATTGGAGATCCGTTTGCCTTTATCGAGAGCTGCAAGCTCATCAAAGCCGACGGTGAAAACTTCCGGGCTCTACAGGAACTTGAAAACTCCATCGCTCGCATGCCAAGATTAGATACCGAATATGAAGTCGAGAACACTCGCCTGACCGGAAAGGTGATGCCCAGGCTATCATATGCTCCTTTAGAGGGACTAAACAAATTTGTAGGCCCTTTTATTCCGTGCCCGGTGGAAGGAGGAGGTCGAGCGATTTGACTCAAGAGACACAGGACAAAGCTTTAAGGACGCTTGTAATACGGTCCAGCGGTGCGCATCACATCCTCCCCCAACTTTACCATATCTGACCTCTAGCTAGCTGGGAGAGTCCTTGGTTCCATTACGGCCGCTTTCATGACAGCCTTCGGGCCCAGAGCTCAATTCGGGCCCAGTAAATTCCAATCCGTTGCGCAATAGTTCTCTGACTAACGTTGGTTTAGAGTAGCCCTGCACACTCTCAATACCTGCAAGAGCTTCTTGCAAGCACTGGCCTATGGGTCAAAATTTATATACCAAACGATGCCTCGCCTACTTACACTATGGTTAGATATGGGGGAGGAGTCGGATCTAATACGCAACGAAAAGCAAGGGACGAACGATAGGCAAGCCCCTAGTGCCATCCCTCCGGTAAATCTGCTGACCATACCTTAGGAACACCGATCCCAGTCTTCCAGACATACGATCTAATTACTTGAGAATAGTACAGATGGTCGACAATATTGTCCCCAGGCTTCCTCCATATCAGGTTCGGCGGCAGTTCTCGTTTGTTAAGCTCGTCTGTTAATTCTTTCCGGACCTAGTGGTACTCTGCCTTCCCTCAGATCGTGTCCCGGATCGAACATCCCAATCCATCAACATTCTCAACCCTCTCTAAGATCATTTCGGCAGTAATAATTGCTTATCCTGCCCAGGCCTTGTGGCTCTTCACTAGCGTCGTGCACTCCAAGCGTGTTGAGCGACGCCGGCGAGGCATCGAAATTATCAACAAAGTCAAAGTAAGATTTGTACCGTACAGACGCTTGAGAGCGACAGCATTCATTGAATACACCTATAGGCATCGCCTTCTCAGGGTCGCTCCTCCGATATGTCGTCTCTCGTTGAACGATGGCACAGGTTGTCACAGGCTCTCATTGATCTCTGCGATGCTCCGGTGGATCACGACATCCTTTACCTCTCGCAGCAATTCCCAAAGCTGAGCGCCATGGCACCGAGTCCGTTACTGTTGCCGTTGCAAAACTCCATGACGGTGATTCTTCCGTCGAATCGCGCGGAATCTGGGGTCTATCGGCCTTTTCCTTCGTCTGCCCCCACTTTAGCAGGTGCCGTGATCATTCCGCGGGGAATTCCTCTCATTGCTAAAGATCAAACCAATAGGTTTTGCTGAAGAGATCGAGATAATGAAATCACTCCAAAAACCCCGGAAACTTACTGTGTTGGGAAGCGACGGTACAACATACAATTTCCTTTGCAAACCCAAGGATGACCTCAGAAAGGACGCTCGATTGATGGACTTCAATTCGATTATAAACAAGCTTTTGAAGACGAACTCGGAATCTCGTCGAAGACGACTTCGTAGGTCCCAAAAGACCAGGATGCGAGCAAGACATTCTGATCCTTATTTTTGTAGATATTCGGACGTATTCTGTAGTCCCTTTGAACGAGGAGTGCGGCTTGATTGAATGGGTGCCCAACACAACAGGATTCCGTCACATTCTGGAAAAGCTGTACACCACACGAGGCATTCACATATTTGTGAGTATCGATTCTCTCTCATTTTCTTTGAGCTACTGAGAATGGTATTAGGCACGAGACATCACGGAAGAGTACAATCGAGTGAGAGAATTGGGCGAGACCATGGCATCTCAAGTATTTGTCCAAAAGATATTGCCTTAGTTTGTCGTTTCTTTCGAGCACGATCGCATGAGCTGAGAGGAACCTTTCCTTGTTCTAGCTTCCCTCCCGTCTTCCACGAATGGTTCATCGCCACCTTCGCAGAACCGGCCGCATGGTTGAGTGCTCGGACGGCGTATAGCAGGACAGCTGCAGTTATTTCTATGGTTGGCTTTATCCTCGGGTACGTCAATGACAAGGCCCCCGCGCAAACAGCAAAGCTGACTACTGATTAGTCTTGGGGACCGCCATGGAGAGAATATCCTCCTGGACACTGTTAATGGTGACACTGTTCATGTCGACTTTAATTGTCTCTTCGAAAGGGTATAGCGTCCTATCTGTGGGCCTTTGCTCGACATTTCTGACGATTATCGATAGGGAAAACACTTTGCTGTGCCAGAACGGGTACCTTTTAGGTTGACCAACAACATCGTTGATGGAATGGGCGTCACGGGAGTCGAAGGTAGGCCCAAGAAAGCAAAATCTGCACACTTACTGAAGCTAGGGTTGCAGGATCGTTCCGTATTTCATGCGAAGTGACAATGCAGATCCTGCGAACCAATCGAAATACATTGATGAGCGTGCTTGAAGCGTTCGTCCACGATCCCCTAGTCGAGTGGGAGGACGAAAGAAAGAAAGAGGCGAGTGATTGGTCTTAATCTGCACCCACCACCACTCTCTGACCACCTCGCTTCTAGGAAAGGAGCAGGAGTCGTAATCTCAAGAAGCAACGGCAGGAAGCACCCGTGAACGAGAGCCCAGCAGAGCAGCTTCGTAAACTGGCGCATAAGTCCTTACTACCTATCGAGAAGAAACTTCGGGGGCTCCAGGATGCTGAATTAGAATGGGGAGGCAAGGAGATCACCATCAGTAACCAAGTGGAATCCCTGATCAAGGCCGCTAGCAGTCCTGTTAATCTCGTGCGTCCCTCCTCTGATTAGCAGGCCGTGATATGACTGACATAGTGATGCGGTAGAGCCTGATGTACTATGGATGGGCGCCCTGGTTGTGAATACTAAAACTGTCGATGTAGACTGCACTGCTATACAAAACACACTTGTTGAAAGGATGATGCATTCTACGACCTTTGCATAGCTTCGACCTCCTTCTTCAACCGTTCCAACTCCTTTTCTCGCTCAATGAGTAAATTCCGCAGCTTATCTGTTTCCGCCACAATGTCTTTTTTTGCTTGGTCCAATCGTTCGGCTTCTTCCTTCTCCATAAGTTGGGTGAATTCGGGCATTCCACCCCCTTTGGCCTGGTTGACTAGTGATGCTGGGTAAGCTATGTGAGGTGGCGCGCCTCTCCGGCGATTTTTGGGCAGTGGGGTGGGTGGATGTTTCAGGAGCATGTCCAAGAAGGTCTTAGTGGGATCGGTGAAGACAATTTCGTCGTATTGCCAGGCGTTGACGGGTCCATCGGGCGGTGTGGGTACGGGAGAAGCGGCTAAAGGATTTGTCGGTTGAGGCGCCCAAGCGTGCAGTTTGAGATGATGATGAAAACTAATGGGCTTCTCGTTGGCCTCAGAGACGAAGGTAACTCGGATCTGTACTTCGAACTCTCCCCATCTTGGCTCCAAAGTCAGCTATATAGATCATGCGAGACATAAATGTAGCACAACGTACCCAGTCTCTGTTACTTCAAATGGAGGCTTTTCAACAACTTTTCGGTGAAAGAACGTGAGCGTCTTTCTTTCGCAACCATCAAAACCGCTCACTTCGATTTGGGTTGGGGTAGGTTTCATGCAGCTTGAAGGCGACTCTCTTCACAAAATAACTGATATCATCCCTCCCTCCCACTGTTGAGCCGTCATCTGGCGAGGCTGCACTCCGGAGAGCCACCGTCCAGCGGTGAGTGTGTTCAGCGGGGGCATCTTCGCGAGTCTCCGGGGTGATTGGTAGCGCAGTATTTCCATAAACGACGGGTCGAAAGATTACCGTTCCCTGCGTAGTGTGCACGTTAGAGCAGTTCGAAGGAATAAAGAAAGCCGGATTGCTCACTCGAAGACGCTCTGAACGTTCCGCCATTGATGTTTGTGGGCAGGTGGGAAACGTAGATGTTCGCCAGACACCTCCCAGTCTTTCCGTCAACAGCCGAATTCTCTTTCCCTCACTCGTTCTCTCCCCAACCCCGTTTTCACCATGGTCTACAACCGTGAGTGCCTCAGCCTGCCACTAGAGGGCAAGGAAGTGCTGATCAGCCCTTTTTTGGCCTTTAGTTGCCAACCGAATCCCTGAGAAGCAGCGCGTCTACCAGGTGTGTGACCAATTCGAGCATCTGCAATCGTCATAATGCATCGTCCACTCATCAGATCTGTGTCTTTCTATCCAGGCAATGACCAAGCCGGTTTACATGCGCCCTCCTCGCTCAAAGCTTTACGTCTGTTAGTCCCGACATTTCCCGGCCTGGCCGTCGCAATTTCGACTGGAACCAAACACCAAATTGACGTATTTTTACCTTGTTTGCTCCGTTTCATGCAGACTCGTACTACGGCCTCTTCACCGTTGTTAGTCTGGGAACAGTATTCCAGGCGTACAACCTTGTTAAGGTGAGTTTGGACAGTTCTTTTTGAAATTGTGCTTTGCTTTGATGCTGATCGGCCACTTGGTTTGTAGGGCAAGCCCGCGGAGTAAAACAGACCATAGTGTCCTCCCTTCGTTATTTGGTAGAGAACAGCGTCCGAATTCAACTCCCCATTACTCTATTTCTTTGGTGCCTTGGTGTGAGCCCGGATTTAGATGCTAGCCCCGTCAGTCGGGTGCTCCGCTTCAAGTGTTACTGCGCGTCCATCACACATCAATTCCACCGTATTTGTTCTCGAACTTCACGACGGCGGAGCTTGGCAACCCAGATTACCCTCTCGCCTCTGTCATACTGCCCGAAACAGCGCGTACAGACGACTAGAAGCCGGCATGCCACTAGCTGTACCTCGTGCTTTCACGACGCAGTTGCAACCAGCGAAGCATTAGAAGCATTCCTGATATTGTCGAGTGTTGCAATACCGCGCGTAAGTGATAAATAAATTACTGACTGAAACCGGTTCGCGGTGTAGCCGGCATGATTCTCACTTTCCGACGTTCCCGCTCCTGGTCATTCCCATTCCCGGGTCATGTCCGATTGAATCAGCAATTAAACGTTTGTCGGCTCCCTACTATGGTATAAATCTATCCGCCCGAGTTATATAGCAGCAAAGACAGTAGGTCTACAAAAATGTTCGTCTAGGCCGACGTGAGCTTGGTAATGATGGCATCGGTGAATTCCGTGGTTGAAGCCTTGCCGCCCAAGTCACCAGTGATGGCCTTGCCCTCGGCAATTGTCTGCAAAAGGATGAAGAGAGTTTATCAGACAAAAGTCCAAAGAGAGCCCATGTAGCCAGAAAACGTACTCCAAGAGCAGCCTTTTCGATCTTGGCAGCATGGTCATACAGGTTCATGTGCCTGTTGCGGATCATTAATTCAAGCTCATCGACATGGAAGCAAGAAGTGCTTACCTCAACATCATCATCGAGGACAAAAGGAGAGCCGTAGGGTTAGCCAAGCCCTTGCCGGCAATGTCGGGAGCAGAGCCGTGGACGGCTTCAAAGATGGAGGCGTCCTAAGAGAGTAAATCCCAGAGTAAATTTTTATCCTGGAACAAAAGCTTATGGCAAAAATGACGTACCTTGCCGATGTTTCCGGAAGGAGTAAGACCAAGGCCACCAATCAAACCGGCGCACATGTCGGACAAAATGTCACCTATTATACAAAGTAAGCTCATCCGGCTCGTATATGCCCGTCAGCCGGAATTCTACACGCACCGTACAAGTTGGGCATGACCATGACCCTGTCTGAGTATGGCTTGGGGTTGGTAGTGACCTATCCCGATGGAAATTGTAAGTTTCCCCGGAGCTGGGTGTTATCGCTAAATGAACGTACGCTCAAGCAGACACGGTCAAGGTTGTCCTCGTCGTACTTGATGTCAGGGAACTCCTTAGCGACGTGTCGGCAAGCGGTAAGGAACATTCCGTCGGAGAGTTTCCTATGGAAGGGGAACGATTAGATCATTGCCGGTTGGAGAAAGTCTCAAGATGGTTCCCTCACATGATGTTAGCCTTGTGAACAGCAGTTACTCGGTTTCGGCCATGGTCCTTTGCGTAGTTGAAAGCATACCGGGCGACTCGCTCGGAGGCGTCCCATGTGATGAGCTTGATGGACTGAACAACACCATCGACAATCTGAGATTTTCGAGCTCAAAGTCAGTATGATGAAAGATTGTCGCGCCTAATGGAATGATTCTACCAACCTCGTGTTCAATACCAGAGTATTCTCCTTCGGTGTTCTCTCGGATGAGAACAGTGTCGACGTCATCGTAAGGGGTCTTGTATCCCTTGACGGAAACGCATGGCCGGACGTTAGCATACAGGTTGAACGTCCGCCTGAGGGTCAAGTTCAACGAAACGTGGCCTTTACCGACTGTATGCAAACGAAGGTTAGTCTGTGGTGTCTTCTTAAAATACTCCTTCCTTCGTAGGACGTACTGGGTGTAGCAAGGGGACCTGCAACGAGCCGGAGGGTCAACTGAGGGGTCATCCTTGGATGGTCGACGTCACAACATACCTTTTAGGGCAACGGTGTTGGTTTTAATAGACTTGATAGCATCGTCCGGAATAGCAGTCTTTCCATCCTTAAGGATAGGAGCAACGCTCACTTCTTCCCACTCAATGGGAACCTTTTGGGGGTGCAGTTGAGGTAAGTAGCCGGAATTGGCTTATCGGCAGCGGAATGGCCATTACGAACCTCAGCTGCCTGGTAGATGCGCTTCACAGACTCTGAAATCTCAGGTCCGATACCTAAACGAAGGTTGTGAGCTCGGGACGTCCAGGGTCGCGTTACCACAGTGCGTACCATCTCCGGGAATGAGCGTAACGGTGTACAAGCCCTACAAATGGATCACGGAAGGTCAATTGGACCGGTCATCCGTGCGCCACGGGAGCCAAGGCCTACCTTGGAGTTCTTCTTTCCTGAAAATGTTCCAGTGGCAGCGGTTGCGTACGTCCTGAACGACGAGGACTGATGGAACCCGAGGAGAAATTGACGAAATTAGTACGGTTGGAATTTCAACGACTGCACGCGCACAAGGACGACCAACTTTTGCTGAGGAGCGGAGAGCACCAGTTAG
The DNA here is from genome assembly GCA_019633425.1 of Tulasnella sp. 424. NCBI lineage: Eukaryota > Fungi > Basidiomycota > Agaricomycetes > Cantharellales > Tulasnellaceae > Tulasnella > Tulasnella sp. 424. Next base: position 61,141 of record WSUB01000050.1, on the reverse strand, counting down.
AGAACGTGCGGCCAACATGACGGAACCGTTGGCGAGATGCGAGAGGTGAAGGGGGAGGTGGAAGGGGGGGAGAGGAATTTGAGCTTGGGAGAGAAACGACGTTTGGGAGTTGTTGGCGAAAGGAAGAAATCGGAGACTCGGCTTGTCGTCGTAGTTCGCACGTACACCCATGTGGCATCTCCTTAACGTACCCGAACGTCATCACCTCCGACAGACTTTCACCCATCGTCTGGCCCGATGTCTATAGCCCAAGTTGACTTCAGTTTGCTTGCCAGAATACGAACGAATAATAGACAAGAATCGTGTCCTGGATTGGATTTATAGCTAGGCGCTCAGTCGCCCCTAATTTCTCCGAATACGGCTCCTCTGAATCGAACGCACGGAGCGCACCGTTGCTGAGAGCTAGCTCTATGATGCCCAAAGTAAACCACAGACCGGTAGGCTCTAATGATTAGACAATTCCAATTAATCCGTAGTGAGGCTTTCTAATAATAATTACATGTGGCGACAAAACAAGTAACACCGAGGTCGGGTTCATGAGTTGAGTAATCCATGAAGCTGCTCCTGCATCCGGGCCATCGCTGCTTCGGTCTCCGCCTCGTCTTCCGGAGCTTCGGTAGCCTTGAAAGAGTCGGACGCATTTAGAATAGATGGAAAGTGCCATGACGAAACTAAACCTACGGGTAGCTCCGTCGTCACAGTGCCTGCCTTGCCAAGCTTGCCCTCTGTGATGTTGAACAACACAGCATCGACTTCAGCATCAGCTTCCTCTTCAAGTTCCTCGTCCTCGTCGACCATGTCGAACGTATCCGCCATCATGTCTTCTATGATGCCTGCCTAAAGCGATAAAGTTCGAGTTAATCCTCTTTCCTAACGTCGTAACTGGCTTGCATTACCTTCGTCCATTCCATACTCATCTCCCGCATAGCTGCGCTTATTTGAGGGAGTTTAATGAGATCATTGCTGAGCTTCATGATTTCCGTGGACTTCTGCAGTGTGCCCGTGACTTTGACCATCGCTAGAAACGAAGTCAGAGAGCAAGAACAAGAGCTATGATAGTGCCACAGTATCTCACCCAGTTGATGAGACATCTGAATGCCTATCGATCCAAGTCGGGCTTTGCTCACATGGAGCTTCTGCTTCTGCTTCTCGCTTCGGACCACCTCCTTAGCAAGTATTCGGGCGGACTTGACGTCACCCTTTAAAGCAAGTTGCTTCACTGATGCCCTAGCTTTGTCTTGGGCCATCGTAAGCTACATCATCGAGGGCCTCGGTAAGTCCAACTGCCGAGTGGTGGTGGCCGAATGCATGACACCTGCCGTATCTCCCGGTCAAGACCCCGCTGTTGTGTTTTCAGCTTCTGCTGCCATTCTCTGACTCTCTCTTCAGGAGTTGGGCCATAGAGAGCTCTGTTGATGGATTTGAGCATCGGGAGTGGTCGAGGTATTAGTCTAGGTTGGAACTACGCAGCTTCAGGGGCGGTACTCTCACGCAGCCACCGCAGATTCTCCCTGGATGCCTCTTTCTCGCAGTCCGGCAGAAATAATAGACATCAGGTGGAAACTTCAGAGCCATGAATACCATATATCAATGTCCGGGTCGTAGGCTGTCATTCCTTTTCTCCTTGCCGTTTGACAAAATAAAGCCCCGTGCTATTTTAATGTGGACCTCTAGTTCGCTCTACACCTGTTCATCTGGTGTTGGTCGAGCTCCTAACAGCCAGGATAAATTCCGAACGAATTTTGTTTCCGAGTTCCCTTCGTTTAGACTCCCCTTACCACTCTTTCACTCGCAGCTGGTTCTGTTGACATGTCTTATTATCTCCTTACTCTTTCTTTCCTTGCCGGACAGGTTCTGGCAGCCGCCGTCCTCACCGGTCCAGCTCCCGGTGCGATTTACTACGAAGGTTCATCGTGCATAATTCAATGGAATCCTGACACGACTGGGACGTGGAAGAACATGACCATTGGTAAGGGGATTTCTATTCGCCCTATCGACCCATCAATACGTCTAACTCCTTTAAGACTTGATGTCTGGCCCCAACCTTTCAATGACCAAGGTCACCACCGTTGCCACTGGCCTTGATGGATCTGATTCTAGCATCACTCCATTCAACTGGACTTGCCCGCAGGTTACTCCGTGTTCTGCCATTTACTTTTACCAGGTAATAGAAAGTCGTCTCAGCTTTACTCCAGTCGACTGATTGCTATGGCGAAGATTTACGATAGCAGCACCCAGGACTCTCCGAGCTGGACAGGCAGGTTCACGGTAAGCCGAGCCGACTCCCCTCAGACGGTTCTTCGCTGAAGTGTTTGATCCAGATCGCCTCTCCTCATGGAGCTTCAATCGCTCCACCCAACGCAACACAGCCAGACGGCGAAGCGATCCCATGGGGTTTCGGGAGCCTTGCCTCCAACAGCACCAGCATCCCTCTCCCTTCAACGGCGGCGCCAACGGACCGTGCCAATTCGACTGCAACGGCAGCGTCGAGCGTGTCCACTGGGGAGTCCAATGGATCGACCCAACAGGTCAGCTCCTGGGGAAAAGAACGACCTCATTCGGGCAAGTCACGCGAACACGGGAAAGACGAGGAAGACGAAGGCAACGACGATGACCGTGGAGACGAAGGCAATGACGACGACGACGATCCACAAGATGAGTACGACGACGACGATCAATACGACCACCACGGTAAACACGACGATGGCGACGACGGAAAGAACAACGACCAAGGCACAAACCATGGCCAGAACTCTGATGCCTCCTCAGCCGGAAATACCCAAAACACTCCCCAGACGACAGCCTCCTTCAATAGCATGGCAGACCGCAATGTCCACGGTGCCAACCAAATTCCTGTCCCTGGCGCGAGATCGCTCGCTGCAGACTATACGAGTAACGCTGCCCGAGAGCTGGCCTGGAGCGCACATACTGGCATGGTCACGACACTGTGCTGGTTAATTTATTTCATTGTATGATTTTTGTATGTCGAGAGTACGGGTTTATAACAAATTGACAAGCCAAGACTCCAGAGTGGGAATGGCTATACTTGGATCCCTGGCAACCAATTCATCCGCGTCCGGTGGGTATCGGAGGATCTCTCTCTGGGTCAATGGGCCACCGGGTGCGACAGCAGTGCTCCTGACACCGATGGCCGTGAATGCGAACGATTTGTTGAACATGACTTTCACTTGCCTAGAGAGGGGAACGAGGTTAGGTATTGTGCAAGCGTCATAAGACGAACTTACAATCGGCTGTCGGCTTTGTCCCCGACCAACGTTCCTTCAAGACCATCTACGATCCACTGTGTGCGAGTCGTGTGGTCCGAGCTTGTCTGGCTTCTTTCGTTCTCAGCGGCGGTCCCGACCTCTCGAAGACGTTCCATAAGGCATCGAGTGACTTCAGCAACCAGGAAACGCTCCAACTGCCCCTCTTCGTATATGTCCAGAGTCGCCTGGGGTAGATGAAGAGTGAGGATTGCTGGCGAGGTAAACGTGAGGCGTATAATGTGTCTAGAGGACCTGGGAGTCAGAGTTCCGAACATCGGACCAACGAGACGCGTTGCTCACTGATGTCCAACTCGGATCGTTGCCTCCCCATTCACTTTGAGGAAGTTATCCCGGTCATGCATCAATGCGTTTAAGGAGCTTTCCAGTGTTGGTCTGACTTCCGACAGACTGGACAATCCGGAATTCAAATCGGAGGTTTCGGATCCCGAGAACAGAGCGCTCCGGGCCAAAACGTCGCCGATGTCGTCTCCAACGGGGTTAAAATCAACATCACAAGCTACGCTGGCTGCTGTAAGGGATTTTCGAATGTTTCCCAGAATAAACCTGAGCCGAGTGACGAAGGAGTCGTACTGAAGGAGAGAGATGACCGGGCCTAGAATAGGTTCCTGCTTGAGAGAGGTTGGTAGTTGCAGTTGAGGAAAGCCCTGATTCGGAAGTGCCGTCCTGTTTCTCTGTGCTCTTGCTCGCACAGCTACCCGATGAGAACGAATGAGGAGGATGACAAGAGTATGGCGGACAAGGTTAGCGATGGCGGCATTTCGGCGAACGAGACGTTCTGCTTGGTCGTTTGCCGGCATTGGCGCTTCCTGTATATCGTCGACCTGAACCGGATGTGACTAGGCAGACGATTGTGAGAATGAAGGTGGGTACAAACCATTTCAAAGACCAACGCTGAGTCGAGTGCAGCCTCAACTGTGGTTCTTTTCTCGGTTATCTTAGCAGAGCTTGTTGGTAGGTCTGCGGCCTCCCTGACAAGCTTCAAACACGCTTCAACAAAATTTCTTGGGTAGCTGTTGGTTCGAAGAAAATACCTCGTCGTACAGTTCGCTCTCCAGGCTCGCCGCTTGAGCTATGGCGAGCTCTTCATTGTACCCACTAAGTGACGGAGCCGAAACTAGGAGCCTGCTAGGCACGTCCGCCCATCCCGTACATTCAGTGCCATCGGACGCGAGGGTTCGTAAGCCAACACGCAGTCGCTTTGATGGCCCGTTGATACGAAGGAGGGATGTCGTGCCTTCGCGGGTCTCATCAGCCACGCTGGCGGTGGCTCTTTTCTGGAACTTGATGGGAGCTGCGAGTATGACATTCAGCCCAAGGCCGAGAGGAAACCAAATGAACCCGAGTAACTCGTGGACATACCATGTTCCAGGCCGTAAGCTATTCGGAAGTCCTTGGCATAGTTGTCCGAGGTTGAAAGGGGCCGTTGGAATCGTGGGTCACCCTCTCGCTTAGTCGGTGCGGCAACCAACGGCCAATTCCCCCTTCTCAGACGGACAGCAGTTTCCCAATACCTGTCACCCTTTTCCACGGCTTTGGAGGTACGCTCGGCCGCAGCCTGGAAAATATCAGAGACATGCCTGAAAGTCCCGTCTTTCGTGCCGACTATAATCTGAGAGTTGACTGCGCGGACGGCCGGCAGTGCGACTGCCAATGCAGGGGAGTGTTGTGTCACTTGAGAGGCCGCGAGGCTTCCGGGTACCAAGGTATCCTTTGTTGGTACCCAGTTCGGATCCGGTGGTGTGAGGAGTAGTTCAAGGAGGTCGGACGCAAGTGACAGTTCACCATCTGCTATCCTAGTGAAGCGGTTTAGCTCGGTCACCCGGCAGGGCAGACGTAACGACTGCTCACTGGATTTTAGCCGATATATCAGTTCTCATTTCGATGAGTTTTTCGGCTGTGAAGGGTTCGTCGGCCGTGCTTTCGTCATCATCTCCATCAGATTTGACGGAAGAGACTTCTTCTTCTTTCTCTTCCGGAGACTTGCTAAGAATATCTCGTATCGAAACCTTGGCAAGTCCCCCTCTGTCTGACTCGATTTTGGCGAGGTTACGACGCAGCTTCGTAGCTGCGTTATGCGGGCTAAAGAAATGGTTAGCAGGGTCTTGGGCCGCAGTTTGGAGAAATGTTACTCACGGCTCATACACATGGGTAGAGTCGTTTAGGATATCTCGAACCCGCCTAATTGGCTGGTTGTTTTCATCATTGTATATAGGTTCTAATAGTACCGGAGCCGTCGGGTCAGGCGCTGGGTTCATGATGGCTTGCTCTTGGTTCGCAGATCGTCGGTAATTCGAAAGTGATGGAAGAAGCACAAACGACCGCGTGCTAGACGTGGCTGACTTGACGATCCTCAGAGGGTGTCCCTGTGGTCAGTTGTGCCGGTGGCGGTCGTCGAAAAGCTTTTGTAAACAATAGCCGCAAACCGTGAGCTCGACAACAAGCGCCGGCCTCCACTCATTGCTTTACAACATTAATGAGGCTTCGTACCTGCATGTACTCGTCGTCGGGCCGCTTCAGGAGATGCAGACATTGTACAAGCACCCATCAGCGCCCAGTAGGTCGGGCTAGAAGGTGGCTACGGTGAGCCGACCTGACCCGGGGGGTGTACGTGAGGGGGTGTTATCAACAGCGTCAAAGTATCGGATGTCCTTCCGACCCTCGCCGTCCACTGCTCTGACTCCTGTTTGAACCAGCCCAAGCACGGTCGCAAGACTCGCGCAATCGACCTCGCAGCTCCCAGTAAAAGGCCAGGTATTTGGAAGAGGAACGGGGTCCGCTCTGTATGGCCTCAAACAACCCACGCATCTTGCCCGCACCAAGTCGGCCGATGGACTCTGCAACTCCTGGTTCCCCCGGAGATCCTCATTTCCCGCAAGCGGCCACATCTAAGCGAAAGCCTGAGGTAACTCACATCCCCGCCCAGTTAGAGTTTCTGGTCGCTCATCTCAGCACACAGCTATCGTCCGCCGCCAGTATCAAGAAGAGGGCTCGGGTGAGCTACAGTTGTCAGGAATGCCACAGGCGAAAGCAAAAGGCGAGTCCTGCTCGAGATCAGATGCAATGCAATCTGCTCAACGTAGTCTATCCGCTCGTACCAGTGCGATCGTCAAGTTCCATGCGGTCATGTACGTGTGCTTCGGCCAGTCAGTATTGGAACAAGTCCCTGATAAGGAACCTCCCTCTCAGTGTGTCGCTCGCAAAGTCCCAGAACTCTGCAAGAACTACCAGCCTGGCAAGACTGAGGACTTCAACGCTCGTCTGTCGCGCATTGAACAAATTATAGATCAGGTATTCCCTCAGTATGCCTCGGGGGAGCTCACATCCCCATCATCACCACGCGAGTTCTCCGCGAATCTTCCGGGCACCAACGGTCCATGGGGGTCGATCAACAACGGTTCCAATGACCAGTTAATGGAACTAGACAGGAGTCAGGATGACCAGAAGTCGACCGCTTCGTCTCGATCCAGTTCTCCGGTACCTGGCCCCGAACCTTCCGGCGGGATGCTCGAGGCAGGTAAATGGTTCGGGACAAGTGCCTTGGGATCCGTCAACTCTCGGCCAATCATTGAGCAGGTGAGAAAGGCTTATCGCTGCCCAGCATTATCTCTATTGACGTCCATTCTCAGCTCCAACACAGCACGTCTGGGAATATCGGGGCCACGATCCAAGAAGAGCATTCACAAGTTACCGACAAACTCAAGAGCCTAATCCAAGACTGTGGTGTGCCTCCTCACAAGCTCTCAGAACTCGTTCAAGATCTACCACCGCGGTCGCTATCAGACGTGCTCATTGATTATTACTTTACCTCCATGTGAGTTCGCCCGTTCTCTCATCCTTGTTTGGTCGCTTACCCCATGTCATGATAGAAACTACACACGATACCCCATTTACGAACCTTCCTTCCGCACCTCGTACGAGGCCATTTGTAACAACGGAATCCGGGTCCATCCCAACGACATCCGTTTCCTGCCTCTTCTCTTCGTCGTCCTGGCCATTGCTGCTCGGCTAGCCCCAGAACACATCCTGGGCGATGAGCGCCAGAAGAGGTTGACATCCTTGCGATATTATTGGTCCAGTGAGCCGCGGTTGTTAAGTTGTCTAGGGTCTCCTCTCACAAGATTTGCTTTGTGCAGGCCGGCGCTCCATCCTCATTGCTGCAGCCATCCACTCCGATTCGTTCGAGATCATTCTTACACGTATTCTGGTATGGAATTTGTCGCGCGTTTTCCTGAAGGCCAAACCATCTAACGTGCGCCTCGCAGAGTGTTCGGTTCCTGACGTTCGATCGTCGTATCACGGAGTGCTGGGCTCAGCTAGGCGCTGCCGTAAGAGCCGCCCAAGCGGTTGGACTCCATCGCGATCCCGGGAAGATGGTAAGTCGAGGAGTGTGCAGTAACAGCCTGCCTTATCTTAACCTAGTATACCTAGAACCTGGATCCCTTCCAGACCGAGTATCGCCGAAGGATTTGGTGAGATAACACCTGCCTGGAACACATGGATATTGTACTAAAACACGGATCTGTGTCAGGGCCTACCTGTACGGCATATTGCGAATCGAAGATCGTGCTCAGTACTCTAACTACTGCTCATACATAGCTACCACGCGGACTCTACTTTCGCGCTTCTCCTCGGTCGCCCTCGCGCAATTCACGATGACTATTGCGACACCTTGCCCCCGCTTAATGTAGACGACGAAGAAATCTTGGACCACGTTAGATCTTACGCCAACCAAGGCATGCCACCGCCACAGCAGCTACCCAAGCTGTCGGATCATCCGCTAACGGTCCCGACCCACACTACGTTCACCATCCTGAGGCACCAACTCGCGAAGATTATGGGGCATATCGCCCATCACTTCCAGCTCGTTCGCCACCATTCTCACTACAGCGAAGTGTTGGCATTGGATGAGGAACTCCAACGTTTCATCAACAAGCTACCTCCGCATTACGCCGTGGAACCTGACACCTCTTTGGACGCACAATTCCCATACGTTCCAGTTCATCGCTTCCTGATCGTTACGGAAGTCTGGTTCATCCGGATCTCGTTGCATGTCAGTGTGCTGCCGTTGGCTTAGGTCGCCTTTTCCCTGATTATGGCTTCTTTGTAGCGGCCTTACGTATTGCGCAAGCATGAACGATTCAACGCATCCCGACGTGCCTGCTTTGAGGCAGCTAGGAAGGATTTCGAGGCGCGCAAAGCATTCAAGGCGTCGATGCCGAAGAGCGTCATGGAATCGCTCGGAGGGGCATACCGAGAATTCCAATCTGCGATGATTAGTGGCATTGCTCTTGTCATTGATCCCCATGGACCCCACTCTGCGGTGATGCACGATATTCTCGAGGGGTTCCTCAGGCGCCATGGTGTCGGTGACGGGGCGCCTCAGATCTTACGGGAGCTAGACGACACAACTAAGCGGGAATTGAAGATCATCGAGTATCTCTCCCAGAAAGCCAGGGCCGCTGAAGCTCAAGGACCTCGCAAACGTGAGGCGGAGGAGGATGAAGAGGAAGACGGAGATGATGCCTCGCGACTGGGCGAGAAGACATCCGCCGAGCGCTCGAGCGTACGGGCGAAGCGACAGAAGTCGAGCCGATCGATTGCATCCGCTCAAGAAGCAAACCTCTTACTCGGAATCGCCCAATCTGGAACGGCCACTCCCTCCTTGACGAGCACCGCGAGTGGCACAACATCCACCTTTGTTCCAGGTCATTCCAAGACACCTTCCGCCATTGCCATTCCCCGAGGAATTGGAGCCAATTCACCTCTCACCCGCACCCCGATTGATAGTCCCTCACCGAAATACCCGAATCAATCGGTCACTTCACCATCTGTTATTCGAGCGTCTCCTAGGATGGTGGACTTGGCACAACGCGGGCAGAATGACGGTGGATCCCTGGCAAGCTCCAGCCCTTCGGCGGCCGAGGACGAACATGCCCAGCGGCTGCTGGACAATTGGTGCAACAACGTCAATAGTCTCGATGCGCCAACCAACACTCTTAGCAGCTTTGACCCCTCCGGGTTGTTTGGGAATATGTTTTCAGGCACTGCCACCACACCCGGTGGCCCAATGTGGGGCAACCCGGCCACCGCCGCGGGGGGCTTCAGGCAAGCATTGGGGTTATCTACCAGTGAGGTTCCCACACCTTCCGATCCCTCGCTGACCGGGAGCGGTGCTTTGCCATCGTCGGAACTTGGAAGCCTAGGGGGGGAGGGAGCAGACTTTATGTATTGGGACGCTCTAGTCCACCAGATTCAGGGAGGAGGAATGTCCTAGTTGGCTCGATGCCGCCATTTTCTCATGCGTGTTATACCTTGTTCCCTTAAACCCGTCGTGTATCTTCTTTTTCCGTTTTTCTGTGTACGCTCTTCATCCGCCTTCTCGATACCTCTTTTCAGGAATCTCAACTCGACATAGAATGGGAACTCGTTTTCGCGTATTTGCTCCGCGTGTTTTCACGCCAAGTGTTTTCGACCAATAACCTCTTCTATTAGGGTCTATTTTCCAGTTTCCCAACAATCCCTTCAGCTACTCTGCACACTCTCTCTACCTAGATGGCATCGCAAGACGATGAACTCAAGTCCTTAGCGATCTTTGCCTTTATCTTACTCTGTCTTTTGTGAGCAAAATCCCCAGCGGCCCCCCATCGATCCGCTAACTTTTACGTGCCAACCGTAGAATTTTAGCGGTATGTTGCAACCTCAGTATCATAGCCTACCTTTTTGAAGCTTATGGCTGGTACTCGCGCAGACCTTCTGGTGCTTGCTTTCGACTTGTCTCCGGGGCCCAATGTTGGAGGTTGTTGCTGGCTTCTGGGAGTCCGCGCGGAATACGGCGAGGTTTGAACGTTACCGCCGGCAGCCATTTGACGAGTATGGCTACCAGCCCGTAGAGCAGTGGGAGATGGGATCCCGTAGGAATCGGCTAGGCTAGCCCACCAGTGTTCAATGGTCGAGTTTGGGTGTTTTCTTTGCTCCACCAGAGGGTCCGCAGTTACACCACATGAGCACGAACAAGAGAATGGGCATCCACATGATTCCGCACTTCAAAGCGCAACGCGACAACTAAATCTAACATAAAAACAGTGCCCCTCTCTGAGACAATACGTTCACAACTTGCGCTCCTTGACACCATCCTTCCAGAAAGTGAAGAAAGGTGTAACACCATCCTCCTGCAGAAGGTGCGGAGAAAAATCAATATCATATCATATGAACCGAACAGAGATAACGTTCACGTACCCTAAAGTTGAGAAGGGCAACCATGCCAGGGGCGTCAAGATCCATGCCCGAGCCAGTGTACTGTGCAAGGTTTGCCATCAATCCCACCGCCGACCTCAACGACGGCATAATCACTGCTCACAAAGTCGTAATCCTTAAAATTGGCTACAATTTTCTTAGCAAATTCAGCAGCACCCTTCTTGAATGCAGGAACTCGGTCCGGGTTTGTCTCTCCGAGTTTGGTCTCCAGTGCCTTCATGTATTTCTACGGAAGATACGGTGTCAATATTGAAGGAATCGAGAGACCCTGTAAAGAACCAAGTACCTTCAAGTGGGCGAGGTAGGTCTTCTTGTCATATTCGGTTTTTTCTAGACGGAAGCTGTGGACGACGTTGTTGACTGTCACCGCGCCGTCCTCCAAGGCCTCCTCCGCTTCTTCAGCCGAGGCGTTGGCACCGATGTCAACTTCTCCATCCTTGATAGTAATCATGGCACATTCGACCTCGTATGCGATGTCGTCGATCTCCTTGCTGTTTAGCCAACAAACAGTAGGGGCCGTAAGCTCTCTGAATTAGACTTCGTGAGGCGAGCATACTGCGACTGACACAGGGTAGGCATCGGAGAAAAGCTCGTCCTGGTCATGAGCGAGAATATCACAGTAGAGAAGCATTTTCGCGGCACTGTCCCGAGCGTTAGAGGTGAGGTTCCGCGGGGTTGGTAGTAAGCCGAAAGCGCAGGCCTGTTGTCAGTACAAGGATCGAAACGAAAGCTTTGCACGACTGACATACAGCTGACGACGAGGAGGGTAGCGGTGACGCAGTCGAGAAAATTTGAAGAGGAGGAGAGATGGTTGTGCTGAGTCGACCAATCGATCCAGCCAAATCTGAGATTTATGGGACGGATTTTGCAGCTCGCTAAATCCGTTCAGGGGCTTCAAAAATTCAGGCGCTTGCCATCCACTGACCAGAAGATCCAAAGTTTCGAGCTTGTTCGACAAACGGACAGTAGCGTATAATTCAGTCATCATCATGTCTTTCCTTCCGACACCAATTCAAAAGCACCCAACGACCGCCAAAGGTCGCTCGCCAGAGTCTCAGTTCTGGAAACGCTACAAGCATCCGGTATTCATCAAGAATTACTCTCCAGTCACTTCCATACACTTTGCACCTACCGAGCCTCACAGGTATGCGGTCACTTCTGCAATGCGCGTGCAAGTCCTCGCTCCTCGAACGCAAAAAGTCGCAAAGACCATCACGCGGTTCAACGACGTAGCTCGCAGTGGACACATTCGACACGATGGTAAACTTCTGGTTGCAGGAGATGATTCTGGTTTAATACAGGTGCAGAAATTCTTTTTTTTTTCTAGGCTGGGCTACTGACGGAGCAAAGACAGGTCTTCGACATCACGAGTCGAGCTGTATTACGAACCCTCAAAGAACACAAACAGCAAGTTTCTCTTGCAACTCCTACATGCTCGAAGGGTCTAATGATTCATTAATAGGCCAGTTCATGTGACTAAATTTTCGCCAAAGGAGACTACCCAGCTACTGTCCTGTTCCGATGACACCACGGTGAAGCTTTGGGACATTCCATCTCAATCCGCGGTGACCACGTTCACGGAGCATACCGACTATGTTCGTTCCGGCGTGATGTCGAATCTCAACCCTTCTCTCATTCTCACTGGAAGCTATGACTCCACGGTCCGACTTTTCGACGCGCGAACAGGCGCAGCCGAGATGGTCATGGGCAGCGCCGAAAAGGGTCAGGCCCCCGTAGAAGATGTCATGTTGTTCCCGTCCGATACACTCGCACTCTCAAGCTCAGGCCCGATTCTACGGGTATGGGATCTTGTAGCCGGAGGTCGTTGCCTCCGAGCCCTGTCAAACCACCAGAAAACCATCACTTGCATGGCGTTCAACGGCAATGCGAGTCGACTGTTAACAGGAGGTCTGGACCAGATGGTCAAGGTGTACGACGTGTCTTCTTATCGTGTCGTGCACACCATGCGTTATTCCGCGCCAATACTTTGCCTAGCCATGTCGGTGAGTGCCTGATAGTCGCGTCAACCGGCGGTAGCTGAAGTGCTTCCGCTTTGCAGCCGGATGACACCCATCTCGCTGCAGGAATGTCAGACGGTACACTTTCGGTGCGGCGACGGAACACCTCTGAGGAAGAGGCGCAAGCAGCAGCAACTCGAAAGGAGGTTAGCAGGACGGGAGATTTTGAAAGCATGCTTGAGAGGATCGGCGAGCCCGAATACCTGTCCCAACGACCTGTAACGAAGCCCAAAGGGGATCCGGACGAAGTCAAGCTTGCGAAGGAGCACAAAAAGAAGCTCGCGGAATACGATAAACTCCTGAAGGAGTTCAAATACGGCGAGGCTCTGGATGCCGTCCTGGTTCCAGTAGGCGTTTTGACGAGTGTAACTTGCCATCCGTTGACATCATTCCGTCATAGGGTACATCAGCCGTGACATTCTTCTCGCTGCTCCAGGAGTTGGTCTACCGGGAAGGGCTGCGGATAGCTCTAAGTGGGCGGGACGACGTGTTGCTCGAACCAGTCCTCCAGATGCTTTCGAAGTATATCACCGACACTCGATGGGGCCCACTTGCGTGCGAAGTGGCAGGAGTACTACTGGGTGAGAGACGTGGTTTCTTTGACTAGAATAAACCTAACCTCCTTCTGACAGATGTCTACTCCTCTGTGGTCGGTCTGTCAACGGTCATTGATCACGAGCTAGCTCAACTCCGGGGCAGAGTACAAGCCGAATTACGACTCCAAAAAGACGTCTGTCAGTTGCGCGGCGCCCTGGATATGCTATTATGTTCGGCTGTTTTGTCGACTGCTTAATGATGTATCGATACATTTCGTGATATAAACATGCATTGGAAACGAGCCTGTACTCAAGCCGCCCTCGGCGTCAACAGGTCTCCAAGAAGGATATCAGACCCTCCAAAATTGCCCTTTGTGAGAGGCCTCCTGAAGCATCCGCCGATTTCGATGCCGAAGGTCCGTCTGAGGTGTCCATGGCGTCCTCCGAAGCTGGGGGCCCATCTGTGGCCTCTTCCGACACATTTTCATGGTAGTCCTTGAGAACCTTGACGACGTCCTTCAGGCCTTTCCCTTTCCTGCCTAGAATTAGCTGGGCATGGCCACGAACCTGCGGAGAGTGATGTCAGGAAAGAGCTCCCAGTATCACGAAGGATTCACTTACCCCATCATCCTCCATACAGACCCATCCAAGAATGTAGTCCGCCGTCTGAAGCGTAAACAGACCACCGTCAACCTTTCGGAGGTACCAACGATCCTCGTCCTCTGCACTAATATCTTCTCCGTCGGCGATCATTTCCTGAGAGGGGTGAAAAGTAAGAAAATATCTGCAACATCGGTCAAGCACACATAGCAAACGTACCTGACGTTCCTGTTCAATCTCCTTATTCGTCACAGCTAACCTCGCCTCTGCACCTTCCCGAACCTCCAATAGACGGTCCACCTTCTCATAGTCCGACTCGACGAATTTGGTCAGAAGGCGTACTCGTGCTGTCGAATCTGAAGGTATGTTGCTGAACAGCGAAGATATTATTCCCAAGATATGTGTCGCATCTTCGGAAGCAGGTGTAGTAGCCAATGGGTTCTTTTGCTTTTTAGCCTATGTCATGTGCCATCGTGTAAGCTAAACGTTGCGACTAACACACTAAATGATACATACCTTGCCCATGAACGCTGAGAACAGAGTCTTGAGTCCCAAAGCCTCTACAAACGTCTCGCAGCAGGCTGTTCCAGAAGTGCCTTGCATTGCGAAATCCAATACTTTGATTGACCTGGACCGGGCAAGCATCTTCTCTCTGCCAGAGAGCGACATTCCGATCAGTCAGAGTCACAGCAACCCACAGACGTCGTTGCATACTTCATCATAATGACCATAAGCTCCACCCCTTCGCCTTCCAAGAACAGGCTCTTGATTTCCGGTTCAGCGAGGGAAGAGCAGAGAGAGTCGAAGATGTTCTCCATAAACTCGACCTCATCAGCGTCTACTGGGTCCTTTTTGCGGTATTGCTACATGAAGGAGTAAACTCAAAGACCGTTTTCAACGGAACTGGGAGAATGGAGGACGAACCGACAAAACTTGCAACAAAGTCTCCACTCCGTTGGCCTTTCCAAGTTCTAACCGATTCTGGCGGTTGTCTTGCAAGATAATGGCAAGCAGCTCCGAAGCATACACGCGATTGTCGTCGTGGTTTTTCGCCTGCACGCGTTCGAGCAACCACTTGAGCATAGACGTCTTCGTGACGATCGTTCGAGATATAGCCGGGTTGAAAGCGAGGATGTTTTCAAATACGTTGAGGGTGTTGTATACGCCTTGACGATCGGACTCTTCCGCTTCGTTCATACGGGAGAGGTTGGAGACGAGCAGTTCGAGCAAACCGTTTTCAAGCTTGTCGATCAGGCGAGCTGGTGAGAACGAAACACGCGGGGTCGTGGAACGGGATAGCAAAACTTACGAGGCCATCAATGAGCAACTTCATTCCCTTCTCCCTCGAAGAACTCCCGGCTTCCTCCTCGTCCTCCTCATCCTCATCAGCTTCATTCCCAACATCCTCGTCCGTAAGCTCCTTGATCAACTCCACGACGTCGATCACGATATCCACATTCTCATGAGTCAACAACTCCACGAGCTTGATCACCGTCCCCGATCGAACGAGTTCCGGATACGCGAGCATGGGCGCTTGGGAGAGCGGTAGCAGGGATTTGATGGCTGCGTCCAAATCAGCTTCGGAATCGATGAACCTGGAATATGTAGCGAGAGAGGCAAGACATCTAAATCAGTCTCTACTGGACTTAAAGTTTCAGACGGCAAGCTTCTCGCACTTTGATGGATCATTGGGATATTTTGACCTCTGCGCTTGGTTCTTGTCGATTGTTCGCTCGAATTTCAGCAATAGTCGTCGAATACCGGCGATATTCAGGTCATCGGTCTAATAACACAAAACAAGTGGGGGATAAATCAGTCTCCAATTCCTTTTCTAGATGAAAGGAAAGGCCCAGATTCAAGGAGACAACAAAAAAACGCTCACCCACATCTTGTACATCCACCCCTTCCCTCCCTCCTTGAGCTTTATCAAATATATTCAAGATCTCTCTCTGTTCGTCCGTTAATCCACCTCCAAAGAACCTTCCTCCGTCTTCTTCTTCATCGTCACCGCCACCGAAAGCGTCGTCACCAGCACCAGCAGCGAAGTTGCCGCGCTTGTACTCCTCTTCGTCTTCTTCTTCATCGCGGAGCGATACGGCGCGACCTTTGCCCTTGACGTCGGCTGAGGGTGGCGGAGTGACCGTCCGATGCGAGCCGTTGGTTATTTCTTCGGTTCGAAGTCGTTTGAGCATTTCGGGCGTTGGGTTTTCGGGCATGCGTCGTTTGGATCCACCTCCGCTGCCGCCTGGGGGGAGCTTGGGTGTCTGCGCGCCGCGGGGATCAGCACGATTCTACCAAATCAGCGCGTTCTGGGACTGGACATTACCTTGAAGAATTTGTCAATATCCATCTCCGTTTATTTGATCGTCGGAGGTCAGAGATGGAGATGATGCAAATGGGGACAAGAGCCGCAACCCGGTTTGGATTGGAATTGGGTTGAGGTTTGGGTGTGTTTGCATCACGGCGTTTCCCCAACGTGCTTTGCAGTAACGTGTAACCGGTTCGGAGATCTCTTCGCTCTCTCTTTCGGGAGACCTCTTCCGACGCTACTAGTTAAAGTTCAAGGCCAGACAAGTTTTATCGTTCTTCAGCACACCCGAGAGGAGTCTAAATTCCTCTCCAGAATGGCCAACACGTCCTGGTCGAACCTCATTCTCCCGCTGGTTCAATCCACCGCAAGCCAATGGGTCATCATATTCTCTCTTATCTTCGGGGGCTGCTGCAGGTAATACTTTTCAATTCTGGCACTTGATATCCACTAACACGTCCGTTTGTTTCAGTAACGCATGGGCACTCGAATTGACCACCCGCCACAACCCACACAGCGGCACCCTCATCACGTTCGCTCAATATTTGATCGTGGTGATCACGAATTTGCCTAAACATTTTATCTACGAGCCGATGATGCGTGACAGGCCTACGCGGAAGCAGGTCTTGGAGTATATCGTCCAACATGTGCAGGAAATTCAAAAGCGAGAGAAGCGTGTCACCGCAGCGGGGGAGGACCCGCGGGTGGTCGTTGAAGGAGACACGCCCGATGAACGAGCAATGTGGGCTCGTGAGCTAGAGGAGAGGTTACAAAAGACTGGCACCAAACAAGTCGGAGCGTCTGGATCCGTGGTCGTCGTACATGACGAGCTCCACAATGCAGCCTCGTCCGACGGGAAGACCATCCTCAAAGTCGTTCTGTCCAACGACATGCCACCCGCAACACCCGTACCCACCGTCTGCATCTCTCCCAACAACCCAGACCGGCCTCAAATCCTCTCCACTCAATCCCTCACCAGCACCATCCCCCTCCCAACACCCACACTATGGACTCAACTCCCCAAAATCTACCTACGCCAACGCAAAATACCCATTAAGATCTGGATGATTCAAGTACTCCTATTCTTCGCCGTCTCGCTGTTGAACAACCTGGCTTTGGGTTTCGACGTCAACCTGGCGGTTCACATCATCTTCCGGAGCGGCGGGCTTGCTGCCAACTTGCTGATGGGTTGGTTGATGAAAGGCAAGAGGTATTCGAGAGCCCAGGTGGTGTCTGTGGTGCTGGTTACAATCGGAGTAGCCAGCGCGACGTTATCCACCAAGATGGAGAAGGGGAAAGGGGGAGGAGGTGACGGCGACTACCACACGAACGCAGGAGGAGGAGGGAGTTTCAGCGGGAGCTCCTACGCAATCGGAATTGCCCTCCTTACAATCGCGCTCCTTCTTTCGGCCGCGATGGGACTTGCGCAAGAGGACGCCTACGCCGCATACGGCCGACACTGGGAAGAAGGGCTATTCTATCTACACTTCCTCGGAATGCCCATGTTCGCGTTTTTCGGACGAGACCTCCTTTCTCAATTCCAAATCGCAAATGCCTCACCCCCAGTGGAAATCAGCGCGGTTTCTTTGCTTCGATCGTCTCAACCGGCAGTACAAGACTTTTTCTACATCCCCGCAACTCCTATCACGCCGCAACCGTATCCGCACTACGTGTACAAGTACCTCGAAAAGGCCATTACGTGGGCAGACGCCGTCATTCCCGCGTTCACCATCCCAAGCTTCTGGATTCCTCTGGGAATGAACGTCCTGACTCAACTCGTATGCGTGTCGGGTGTTCACCGGTTAACTTCGAGGGTGTCGAGTCTAACGGTGACTCTGATACTGGTTATTCGTAAAGCCGTCTCGCTGGGGATTAGCGTACTGCTTATCCAAGGCCACAAAGGCAATGTGTGGCTGTGGGGTGGAGCTGCTGCCGTATTGATGGGGACGGTCATGTATAGTGTGGATGGAGCCCGAGCCAAGAAAAGATCTAGAGGAGTAGCTGCTGCGGTGGAAGGTAGTAGTGATTCGAAGAAACGTCGATGAGAAGATTGGTGTCAGGTAGTATTCATGCGGAAGAGGCCCTCCGGAGACAAGCGAAAGGATTGTTAAGTCCGAATGTGTATGTTTCTTCGTTTTCACGCGCCTTCCTGTAATGCGATGCTGACCTTTGTAATAGTTTGTGCATGATTCATCCTTCTAAATACAGCAGTGGCATTTTGTTCAACATATGAAAAGCTAGAGCTTGTTCCAGACACCCCATTTTCTCCGCAGCTTTGTTTTCCCGGCCGAGTTGTGCGCAACACTCCGGCGATCTTTCTTTCTTTCTTTCTTTTTGTGGTAAGCCCTTCCTTTGACTTCTCTAAGTTGAGCAAAGGCGGATGGAGGACCCCTTCGCTGACCGTGGAAGCCGACTGTGTGGCCAGGGTCGTTGAGTTGAGGTGCAGGGGTGACGGTACGGACGGCTATTTTGGGTGTTGTATTTTTATCGATTTGCTTTGTGTTCTGTTCAGAAAGGAAAAGATTGTTCTTATTAGTACCTTTTAGGCTGAGTGCCAAGAAAAACAACTCGACAAAGAGGAGGAGGGAATTCTGACGGATTTAGGTAGCAAGCGTCTGGTGTGTTGTCTACGCAAAAGTATGCCGGAGCCCCAGATCTTTGCGTGTATCGATCACGACGAGGAGTAATTTTGCGAATGGGCCCTCCGCAAGATTTTCTCCGCGGCCGATCGCCTCGACGCGTCATATAATAACATAAGCAAGCGTGAGAGGCTCCACGGGCGTCGGTACCCTTCCCGTTTGAGAGGGGGCTGTGTTCTACCGAGCACTGCACATGGCACACACAGCCTCTGATCCACCCGCCGACTCTCTTTTTACCATAAGTAGTAATCTCCGCGCTCCAGGTTGACCGTGGGCGATGAAGCCGTTGTATTGCTACGTGTCTTCTGAGAGGTCTTGGTTGTTGGTTGTGATGCTTCCATGGCCAATCAGTCGTCATTCCCCTCGCGTAGCTTGTGGCATTGCAATTACTAACAAACAACGACAAGATGAACAGCCTCGGTACCGAATCATCTCCCGTTCTCGGGATGAGCCCGTATGCATTTATGACTCTTCATCGCCCGCTCCCAAGCAAAAGATAGGAGCACGCTAGAAGTCATTATCGCTGTTCCTGACTGTCTGGTTCTCGAGCAGTCCCGATGGCCATCCGACACCGCCAGACGACCCCCGCAGCCGAGTCTCGACGGCGCCTCATTCGCTCCCTAGGACCCCTTCAGGTGGATAAAAAGCCACCTCTCGTTCACCACTCCAAGTCTCTTCTTGCTCACTCTCAACAACACTCAGCGCCTCCACACCTCCTCAACACAACAAACACCAACAGGAGGGCATCCACGTCACAGCATATCAACAGAGGCATTTTTTTCCTCTGGTCTTTTTTGATTCTTGATTCTTCGCTCGGTTTCGGAGTAATCGCCGAAGCACAGTCGTCAGACCTATAAAGCTCCGACCCGTCGACTCCTCCAACCCACCCTAGCACCCCACAAGTTACACCCCGAACTCCCCCTCTTCCTTCGGTTTCTTTCTCGCTTCCCCCCCTTCACCTCATCCAAGACGGACTACTCCAACCCCCAACCAGTCCGTCCTCAAGAACCTCGTCGTCGCCGTTGGTCTTTCATCAAGGAACTGCTCAAGCCTAGATACACCTACGCAGACTTCGACTCCAAGCCCCGAGACACAATCTTCGACATGCAATCTGGAACTTACCCTCTTCGTCGCCGTGGCTCTTACCCAGGCCACGGTCCAACACGCGCTGAACCTCGACCTTCACTTCACCCATACCAATTCGTCTCGCCTCAGCAACAGCAACGCCCGCAACTGTCTCCCTACGGCCCCGAGTACTTGCCCATGAACCCACCTACGCCTATGTTCAGCATGAACTCACTGGCACCTGGACAAGGTGGTGCTTACCCCGGTGCTCCTGGCTATGCTCCTGCTCCTGTGCAGACTCAGGTTCCACTAGGCTACCGACCTGCTCCTCCTCCACAAGCTCAACCTCAAGGCCTTCACGGACGTTCTGCTTCCGGTACCGCCTGGCCTTCTGATCCTGCATTCGGCGCACCTCCTCCTTGGTGGGGAATCCGTCCAGGCCAACGTGAGCAGTCATTTCCTCCCTTTCCTCCACAGTATGCTGACAATCCTTCCTTTTACCCCTCCTCTCACCTTTCCTTTCTTCCATGATACAGCGCTACAAGCTGAAGAGTCACTATCCCCCTCTGACTTTGCTCCCACCATCCACCCTATCTTTAACGTCGAAGCCGAAGAGCAGCTAATCCACGAACTGGACGGTCACACGATCAAGCTGCCCAAGGACTGGCAATCATGGCCTGTGACGGTTCCTCACCCGTCAAATAACCCCAAGCAAGCCCGAAACCCTCATACTCGGGCTTTGATCGCCGAACCCGCTATTGAACCCCCAGTCTCGAAGCTCCGACTCGTCTCCCCATTCCTACCATGGCCCATCGACGTCCTCCCATCCGCCGCTAAATCTCCTTCCAGGTCTCCCAAGAAGAAGGCTGAATCCGAACCTTTTGTCACGGTCGGAGACGTCTTCACCGCCATCCACCGCGCGTTGCATTTAGGCATCACCGAGGGCGAGTACTTTATCGGCTCGGAGGCGGATCGAGAGCGGATCAACGCGGCGTACAAGAAGGCCACGAAGAATAAAGAGAGGGAGAAAGAACAAGGTGTCAAGCGCGTTGATTTCCTTGGTGACAGGAACATTTGCGTTGGGTTTAGGATGCCCGAGTCCGAGAAGGAGGAGAAGTGGATCAAGGAAAGGCTCGTTACTGGAAGCGAATGGAAGCCAGACGATGTCTGGATCCTCGAGCTGGACGAACCGGAAGAGGATGAGGAGTAATCCTCTTTTCCCTTGTTCATATCCTCCTTTTTGCTTTGCTTTTTTCTCTCTCTCTTCCTCTTGCTTGACGCTGTGAAGACCTGTTTCTACAACCGGACTATCGCGTTTAATCTCTGCCTAGCGAGCTCAAAGCCGAGACCTTTCACGACGGCCCCGTCGTGAGCTCGTTGGGCCTATCGTTTTTCCTCCTCCTCCTCCTTATCCTCTCCCCTGTCTTTTCTCTCTTCCACGATACTTGATTCATCCCGATGCCACACCACGCTACGCAGAACACGCTTTCCCTAATGCCACCTCCGCACGCACACGTACATACACGAACCTTTGACTCTTTTGTCCATACATGTCTCGAAACGCCCTCCACACATTCCACCTCCACGCTTCTTACGCCTCCCAAACTTCCTCAATGCCGCCACGCTTATCATCGACGTTCCCCATTTCCGATTCCTTTTCTTTTTCTCCCTCTATCCCTCTTCCCCGTCTGGACTGCCTCTCTGTTTCTCCGTTTCCTTTTTCTCTGACTCTTCTTCTCTTATTTCTCGGTCTGTAGCCTAGCATTTATTCTTCTTTGTGGATTCGTGAAGGGGTTCTTCCATCTTGGGAGGCCCCGTTTGTCGTTCCTTGCGTATATAGGTGCTTTTTATGGGAATCGATTTTTATGAGCCTGTACATCCCCCTTGGGTGTGCGCGTGCGTGATGTCTTCAAGCAGGGTCAAACGAGGTATATCATTGTTCAAAAGCAAGAGGGTGGGCCATAACAAGACATAGGAGATTGGTATTGGAAAGTACATGGGGCGAAGAAAAAAGGGAGGACCAAAGTACCGGAAAGAAGCTTAGAGGTTGATGTGGAAGAGTAAGTTAATGGAGAGACCTGAGCCGTCGAATACAAACACAGACGCAAGAAAAGGGTCGAGCCTATAGGGAAAAGGCATCTAGCCCATTCCTCCCCATGGTCCTCGGATTCGACGAGCGAGTTGGATATCTCGTTGCATGATGGTGACGCGTTTGGCATGGATGGCGCATAGGTTGCTGTTTGAACAACCGGCCGAAACGTAAACACCCCGTCAGTCACCCCCAAACGAGACCAGGAAGATAAAAACGATTGGTAGCAACTCACGTGTCTTCAAACAGATGAACGAGGTACGCTTCTGAGGCTTCCTGTAAAGCCAAAATAGCAGAGCTTTGCCACCGCAGCCCGACTTCGTTGTCGGGATCCGTGACCATGTCCATCGCGATTTCTCGAACCTTTCGAGCACACGATTAGCAAGAGGCTCATCCGTATCGGATGGAAGAGGGGAGAGATCCATGAAACTCCACTTACGACGCGCGAAAACGGAAGCTTTTGGATCAACAAGTCTGTACTTCGTTGGTACTTGCGAATCTCTTTTAGTGCTTTCGTACCCGGTCGATACCGTCTTCTCCTTCTTGGCTCATCATCTTCCTGCTCCTCCTCTTCCCTACGTCCTCCGCTCGGTCGACCTCTCCCTGCTCCTCCGGTCGAAGCAGTCTTTCGCGCGCCTCCCCCTGTTGTTCAAAACACACACAAAAAAAAAACAGAGTAACATCAGTGACGCCGAATACATTAACGTTAGAAGTTAGAAAGGATATTCCCCCGCATACCTGGAGCAGCGACGAGCGATTTCCTAGGAACCTTCCCACCCGTACTCTTTCGGGCAGTTTGAGGTGTTCGAGGTTTCTTTGAAGCGGTCGCCTTTCGAGCGATGCCCGTGCCCGCGGACCTCGCAGGGGACTCTACCATGCTCCTTTGTGATTGAATCTTTGAAGACTCTTAGGAGAATGTAATAACCTGAAAAAGAAACGATCCGTGGATCCTGGTTGTTGAACTCTCTGAGCGCGAGTTGAGAGAGCGTGGTGGATGTTTGGCTCGCGTGGAGGTTCGTTTGACTCACTTTGTCCCAACACGCTACCAAGCCACGTGCGCTTGCGGTCGGACTTACATCAGCAAGTCCTCCTTCCATGTTCCTCGTTTCAGCTAACTTGCTCTGCCAGAGGGTCCTCCCATTCATCACCTTAAAAACCTTCCATCGTCTATCACCTTCTCTTCAACTCCCCCACCATTTCCCTTCGCCCGCCATGACAGTGACAGTCGAGAAAGAACCAGCAGTCGTTGGATACTACAGATACACCGACATTGTTCGAGGTCGCTTGTTATTAGGAGAACGCCCAGATTATTGACAAACGCCCTTGCAGATGTTTGAATGGCACAAGACCTGTCCCGAGGACTGCGTAGAACAGCTCAAAGCCTTCATGTATCCCGGGTGCTTGACCAGTCCAGAGAACCCTCTGGTCGATGGTGGCGAGGGACTTGAGATCTGGCAGGGGGTCATGAGGGCTAACAACGAGATCCGGCTACTGTACTCGTCCGCCCAGATCGAATACATTCGATACTGGCTATACGAGATGGGTATTACCCCACAGAAGATACCTATTCCTCGTTCGCAATATATCGTGAGCACTTTTCTGTTTTCTTTGTCCGGGACGGTGGTTCCTGACTTGCACGAATTTCGCCCGCGATAGATCCCAGAGGACCAGTTGTCGAACATCACTCCAAGGGTCTTCAAGAGCGACTCTGAGCTGAAGAAAGCCCAGAAAGATCTAGTCAAGGCGAACAAGCGCTTGAAAGGTGTCGACTCTGGCATGCAAGCGATGAGAGAGACATTTGAAAAAGTTCGCAAGATGTATCAAGCACCTGAAAAGAATGCGACTTGGTGTGCGGTGAGAACGAGGCCTGAGGCTTGCAAGTTCTGGAAATCGTACTGAGCTTGGGAGCGCCGCCTTCTTCTCAGATCGATCTTGAAGACTGGGAATACGATCACAAAATCATCACAGAATTTGGATACAGCCTCGTTCAATGGGAAGGCCAAGAAGAAAAGCGAGAACGGGGCCACTGGACCGTTGCAGGGACTCCTCATAATGGAGTCTATGTACCCGATGCACGAGACGTGAGTTGACGGTTTTCGACTTGAAGCCCCCATCGCTCAAGCTGAGATCATCACCATCAGTATTATCATTTCGGTGACACCGTGCCATTGTCGAGGAAAGATCTTATTGCTAAAATCGACACCCTTCTGAGCGGTTTGGCTGAACGTGGTCCACTGTTCCTCATATTCCATGACCCAACCAGTGATATCAAGTTCGTTCCCTTTAATGATTCCCACCGGCCTTCGGACTTATTGACCTTCTCTCACGTAGAGACCTAAATCTCTTGCACATCTCAGCGATCAAGGACATTCGTCATACGTTGCCGGACCCCGGGACCACTACGGGCGTGTATTGCGTCGATACTCGGAGACTGTTTAGCGCGCTAGAAGGCATCAAAGAACCCAAGGGATTGGCTCGAATCTGCCGCATCTTGGGTTTCCGAGATTTCTCTCACTTCCACAATGCAGGCAACGACGCCGAGGTAAGGACACACAAGCACTTCCGACTTGTCGACCAGAGCAACTGATGACACTGTCACGCGTAGTACACTCTTCAATGCTTCGTAGCCATGGCTGGGGGTACCCCAATAGACGCACAACGCGAAGAAAGGTGGCCGACACGGCCTGGAGACTTGCCACCCAATGTCAAGCGCGAATACGCCCGGGAGTCACGACCAGAGGACGACAGTGACTGGGAGGACCCAAGCCAGCCCTTCTGAGCCCACATGTTGATATCCAGAACGTTTCAAATTTGGTCAAGATGTAATACCGTATTTCCACGATTTTGTCTACAATAAATACCTTTCTTGGAGTATGTCGACCGAGCTGCGTGGTCGTCGTACGGCTTACTTCCCAAACTTGCCCAACCACTTGGAACCCATTTGGAACGCTGAATCGACACCTTTCTCAAACTGCTTTCTTCTTTCCTCTCCAGCATACTTATCAAGCGCTTGCCGCGCTGGGTTCACGATAGCGGCAGGCATACCAAATGGTTCTGGGAGAACATGGGGCGAGGTTAGCATACATTCACCACTTAATCGGGCCGGGAGAATCTTACTTGGAGTGGGTATCACTGTCGAGGAGGCACTAGAGGCCGAATCCTGTCTTCCAGGAAGCGGCGCTGGACTAGGCTGAGGGTACCCGCCTGGAGGACGATTCGAAGGTCCCGGGGATGTAGACGGGAACATGGAGCTTGAAGGAGCCCCGAATGACGAACTGCCCGGTCCGACTTGGGGCCCAGTAGGATACGAAGGGTTGAAACTGGACGGTTGATTTGCGCCTACTGGTCCTGGTGCGGCAGGATGACTTCCTCCTGTATAGCTGGAACTAGGGCTCGGCGAAGGTTGAGGGCGTTGACCAGGTCCCAACGGTCCAGCGGGCTGGTTATACGACGAGGAACATGACGAATTAGACGGCTGACTGGCGCCCATTGGTCCTGGTGCGGCGGTCTGACTTCCTCCTGGATAGCTTGAACCAGCGCCCGAGGATGGACACGAAGGTTGAGGGCGCTGACCAGGTCCAGACGGTGCGGAGGGCTGGTTATACGACGACGAATATGACGAATTAGACGGGAGTGGTGCCGTTGCAGGTCCCGGAGAATGGTGAGGTGACGAGCCGAATGAGGGGAACTGGGGCACTCCTGGTCCTGCGGACGATGGCGTGAACGACGACGGTCCATAGCTTGCGTTTGGCCTTGCACTTGCATTCTCTCCAGGTAAAGGATAACTCCCCGGACTTCCTGGTCTTGCAGCTCCCGGAACTGGTGGCGTATTAGGCGGCCGTGTGTTGTAGGCTCCCGGTACTGGCGGTGTAGCGAACGGAGAACTTGCCACGGGCGGAGCAAATGGGGAGCTCGCAACCGGTGCCGGCCTATTCGAGCCAGGTCTGTTAGGATGCATCGGTGGCGGTGGCATTCGGCCGGAGTTTATCCTTGCGAGTTCAGGCGACGCGAAGCCACCGATAGATGCTGAAGAGTCCATTCGCGTTGGTCCGTGACCTGGCACAGTGAAACCTGGCTCTGGCTGCGCGGGGTAACCGGAGGCAGAAGAACTAGCTGCACTGGGCATTCCGAAGCTGGAATCGGTTGTCCCATAAGAACTGTTGCTATTGGTGCTGGGCATCGCACCATACGAGCTGTTGTTGTTTCCAGCTGGCGCACCGTACGACGAATTGGACTGAGGCCCATACGTCGAGTTCGACTGAGATCCATACGCCGCGTTGGAAGTTGCCCCAACCTGAGGTTGTGGGTAACTGCCAGGGCCCTGCTGAGGCCCTTGCTGATTTCCGTATGAGGAACTCGAGCTTTGCTGACCAGGCGACCATGGTCGGGGTCCCGGACCGTACGACGAGTTTGGCAGTGGGGTTGACTGCGAAGGAGGCGATACAGACTGAGGAGGTCGAGTACCCGGCCCGGTCGGACGCGCAGAAGAGGAGCCCTGCAACGAGAGGTTCCCCATTCCCGCTGCTAAAGCAGCACTAGGCCCGTGAGTGGCGGGTGGGCCATAGGTGGACACATTGCTAGCTGGGGGTCCTCCTGGCCGTGGTGTGGTGCTTCCTCCAGGGCGCTGCTGAGGTTGCGCGTACGCGAGTTCACTGGGCTCTGCCACGAACGGACGTTGTGGCCCAGATCCAATAGGCGTGGGAGGGCGGTTCGAGGACGGGGCAGGTACAACCACCACCGCGGGTTCAGCAGGTGTGGCCGGGGCAGGTACAACCACCGGGGCCGATGGACTTGGTGCGACAGGAGCTGGTGACGCTGGTGCTCGAGCAGGAGTCGCAGCCACCGGAGCCGCTGGTGCTTGGCTTGCGGGCGCAGCTGGAGCCGGAGCTTGTGAAGGGGCTCTTACCGCCTCGGGTTCTTCAGTGACCGGTGGCCCTTCGTCGACGAGAGTGTATGCCGGAGGCGGTGGCAGCAAGTTATCGAAGTCGACCGTCCCAGCCCGCATCGGCTGACTCGGGCCAAGGCTTCCGCTCGCTCCTGCTGCTGAGCTCGATGACTCCGGGGCACTGCCGGCCATCGTCGATGCTCCCCCGTAGGCCATCGCATCAGCAGCCGAGCTACTGCCTCCGGCACTTGCGGTAGCCTGCTGGTCTTCTTCGTACTTCGGTCTCATCGCCCAATAATCATCCAGCTCCTTCTTGGGCATCAAATCCGTCGCAATCCGTTTCTCTCCTCGAAGCGCTTCGCCTGCCATGCCGCAGATCCTGAGATACCAGTCCGACGGCAAAGATGTATCTCCATCTCCGTCCAATGCGAGGAACCTCCTCTCGTTCGGCAGGAGACGGCCTAGCGTCGTTATGGGCATGGTGGCTGTACCAGAATTCAAGTCGTCAAAGCTTGATATGATCATGCTGTGGGCGCCTTCTCGTTGGCAGTGGTAGACTTGGCGCCAGAGGAATGTCCCGCTCTTCCGAGGAATTTCGTTGTAGTAGGCGTCGGAGGACAAGTTCCCCCTCTATGATAAGGAAGAGAAGGCTCTCAGTCACTATGTTTATAGAAGGGCGATTAGACTGCCTTACCGAAACCCCAGGAAAGACAACGGGGATGTAGTCGACTCGTTTCCGCCCACTTGTTTCTTCGTTCCATTTCCTGATAAGCTTGACATCCTCGCGCATGTCGACTGCATACCAATCCGACGATTCGATGTCTTTGATTCGTCCAATAGACCATGGGTTGATAGCATCCACGTCACGGTATACTGCTTCGAAGCCAGGGTTTCCGTCATTGTCGCCCTCAAAGGGTGTTCTCCAGCTTGGAGAGACTGAGGAGACCAGTTATCAGCGATCTATGCTCTGTGCTCTCGAGTGCCAAGCTCCTCACCTCCCGCGACAATGTACGCGCCACCTGGAGTGAACGTTCGAAGTTGTCTGATAATGTCAAGAATGACAGCAGGATCCTGATAAGCTCCTTTGAGCCCAATACCCTTCAAGCCGATAACGGGCCGTCCTTGTTCGCGAAGGTAACTGGGGCTATTCAAGAGACGCTTGTGCACCACCAGGCGACCCCAATCATGGCGAAGGACCTGTGCAAGCTTGTCCGGAGGTACTCCCGTCAGATCATACCTACGATTTCGGAGAAAGAATATTCCATCAGCGACATGAGCGTCAAAGTTCACGATTCGGCGGGCGTACATGAGAGCCCACACCCTACCCTCCGCCTCAGCCGCCACCTTCACTCCATCCACAACCTCATCGCTGATCCTCGTGAGGTTAGCCAACGGGTTCCATGAATCATTATCCGCTGCAAGTTCATTCGCGTTTCTCATTAAAAAGACGCCATCGATCCCGTGCTCCGCCATGAGGTGGAAATGCCGTTTTGTCGTAGCGGGGTTGCGGGATGAAAACAGCTTGGCCGGTTCTCCGTTGGAGTTGGGTAAAGTTAAGCCTGGTACCGGGTAGACTTCTTTTGCGTCATACGAGGATACGTCGGGCCAGAGGTCGAATCGGGGATGGCCTCCCTCTGGGATAGGTTGCTCGAACCTAGCAGAGAGAGTTAGTATTAGCAAGCCACAGAGTACTTGAGCTCTAGAATCGATCACCATTTGTGCCATCCATGGTGACCCTGGTACATGGGTTTGCCATCTCCAGGGCAAGTATACCTGGCAAAGGCCCAAAGTCAGCGTCGGGCGCTACACGCGATCCAACTCTCCTTAGACTCACCAGCCATGATATGCAAGTAAAGTCTTGCCAAGGATCGAATCTGGTCTAGATCTGTTCCAAGGAATAGGTCAGTCGCGCGCTCTTTCGCATTCATGACCTGACAGCGATGGAACAGACCTCCTTAGAGTGCGTCCCGTCGACGATGAAGCCATCAAAAAGAGCGATGCAGTTGTTTCTTTAACCCCTCAGAGTCGAAGATTCGTCGTCGTTTATATACACTTTCGGTGGTACGAGAGGCGCCGTAACGTGGCAGTGGTTGATGGAGGAGGGGATAAATGAGGCGCTGCTAGCTAAACTTGGTCCGAGTTGCAACCAAAAGAAGCGCCAAGGAAGGATCTCTGATCTCCCCTGAATATAGCACAGGCCGTCACCACCGTCCTCAAATTCGTAAGGGGGCAGACAACAAAAAACACTGGGATTCTTCAGATCAAGCAAAAAGAAAGACCAGCAGCAGCAGCAGCGAGGCATCAGCATACATGAGCAAGAGAGGAGAGAGACGAGAGACGAAGGCGGAGATAGCTAAAACGAGTGACGATGAATAGTTCCTGAAAGGTATTCTACGAGTGGAAAGGCAAATGGGGGAGATCAATGGAAGTCATGCACAAGAAAAGATGAGGAAAAGAAAGGGAAAAAAGACGTTGCTAATGATGAGAAAAAGAAGAAAAAACCCAAAATTGTGTACAATGCTAAAACAATCACATAGTCCAGTCCAAAAAAAGAAGAAAAAGAAATGAAAAGAAAAGAGAAAAGTTCATTAAGAGGAGGGGGAGTGGGGGGGAATCCGAGGCATAAGTCCCAATGAAAAAGAAACAAGGGCCCGAAAAGCATTAATGTGTGCCATCATGGAGTGGGAGTGGGTGGGTTCAAATCAAAAAAAGGAGTGGACTGGTTGTGTGTACTTCGTAACAATGGTGAATAAGGTCGTGAAAAACCGGAGAGAGACCTCGCTTTTGCAGCGGACCGCGCAAAGGGGAGAGAAAAAAGAACAAAAATGCATGACAAGGGGTAATAAGGGAGCCTGTTTGGCGGATAACCAAGAGATTGAAGTGGGTTTGCTGGATGAGAGGCAGGTGGTGCGGATTGACGATTTTGCAAAAGGTATCGGAATGGATGCAGGAGAAAGAGAGCCGAGTCGTCTATAAGGTGCATGAGTAGTGTGTTCAATTGATATTCCTTCCAGCCAATGGTACGGGCGGGATGAGCATCGAAGACCTCCTCGAAGCCGAATACGTCCCCGAATGACCGCTCCTTCTCGACGAAGACGAGTTGTTCCCTCCATTGTCCGAGGAACTCTCGTTCGACGTGTTGCTCGCGAACCTCGGCCTGGGTGGGACAAGCCCATGCTGACTCGCCGAGGACGACCTGCGGCTATTTGCAATCGTGTTGGCAGCGGTCATCTTCTCCACGTCCGACTTGGAACTCCTCCGGCTCGGTAGGGTCCAGAACTGCTGACCCGTGAACGACGCGCTCTTCTGCTGCTGTTGCTGCTCCTGCTGCTGCTGCTGCTTCTGCCCAAACTCCCCATACCCCGAATCTCTTCTCGAACCATTCGACGATTTGGTCGACCTCGTCGTCGACGACGTGACAGGTAAAGGCGGTGGAGGCGGAGCGAAGAACTGAGGCGGGTACGGCGGAGCAGGTAACGCGAGGTTGGCACCATTCCCGTTCCCATTTCCAACAGCCGCGTACGGCGCATTGTACACCATGATCGGCGCAGTCATCATCGGCATCATTCCCATCGACCCACTACTCTGTCGGTGAGGATGGTGCTGCGTGCTCTGGGTCTGCTGCGTCCTCGCGCTCTGGTACGACCTCTCCGAATCGACGACCGAAGGCGGCCTGGCCCTCGACCTCGCACTCGACTGGGACCGAATCGACGTTCCGGACGAGTTCGTAGGGACCTGTGGTGCGGGAATAGTTGCGGACCTCTTCGCATGGGACGTGCCACCGGGCGCGCTCGAACTGCCCCTTCCATCCGTCGTCGAAATCGGTGGAGACGGCGAGGGAGCAGCGTCCACCTCGATCCAATCCTGACTGAGCGACGTCGGCCCATACCGCCCACCAGAGCGATGCGCCTCCCTCCGGATCCTGCTCGCTGAAACCTGCTCTTTAAAGGCCTTCTTCCGCTCAGCTTCCTTCAACTTGCGCTTCTCTTTCTCCTTCTCCTTTTCCATCTGCCTCCTCGCTTTCTCCTGCGGGTCGTTTCTGCTCGGAGACGACACGGGCTTGTCGCGATCGTCCGAATGCTTCTTGATCACGACGACACCGAGCGGCACGTCGTCCTCATCCGAGATGTTCGGGTCGACGTACGCAATCTGGTTTTGGCGTAAGCGCCTCAGGAAGGCCGGAGGGACGAACGAGGTCAAGTTTTGGGAGGAAGAGTCGTTGGAACCAGGAGTGTTGGGGATTGTATCAATCGAGGTCGTCGAGGACGGCGACGACGAAAGTAAAGGCGGCGGCGGAATAACCAACGTCGGGACAACTGGCAACAAAAGGGGGAAAAAAGAAAATTACAATGATCAGCAAAAATTAGCCAAAGCAGGGCGAGCGGCAAAATCATAATGATCTGTCGCCAGGGACGAATGAACGCCACCAACGCAAGCCACCGAACAACAAAACTAATTCAAATAACTTATACTCACCCTGACTGACACTCGTTCGGGACCTTGCACCTCCAACCAGCCATGCGAGCCTCCTCGGTCTTACGACACCCGCCAGCGCTTCAACGCCTTGCGAAAACTCCAACGCAGCAGGTCCCATCAGCGCAGGCCGGTGCACCGCGGACCTCACGAGACCGATCGAGTCCGCACCATACGTCGCCGACGCGGGAGTCCACACGGCCATGCGCTGCTCAAACGGTGGGCGTGCAAGCCATCGTTTCAGACCTTTTGAAAACGTGGGGTAATGATTGTTGCCCTGAACGCCACTCCCACCGCCACCTGTGGCGTTGACGTCCACTTCCCGAATAAGATCGCCACCATCTTCCAACGCCAAATTTCGCATCAAGGACGAGCGGGAGGAGCTGCGGTACGACGAAGATGGGTACATCGCGTTAGCCGGGTTCGACGACGATCGGTCTCCGCCGCCGTTTGCTCCTCGATGCGAACTTCCAGGCAGGCGAGTCGCAAAAGGCATGATGGACAGTTCTTCCGCCGCCGTGAGACTTCCAGGCGATTCCAAGCGACAGATAACGCGGGTCTTGTGCAGCGTTGCGAGGACCGAGCGCGAAGGTGGGAGTTGCCGATTCGGGTTGCACGAACGAGGGAAGAGCAGAGCGCCATTGGCCGAATTTGCGGAACCCGCGTTCCCTCCTCCTCCCCCACCAGCACCTCCGTTCGCAGAAGCAGACCGAGGCGTGGTAATGAGCGGGTGCGGGGTCGGCGAAGGCTGCAAGCTCGAAGTGGTTAATTGCAGGAGGTTGATGTGCGAACGCAGAGGTCCTTGAGGTTTTCGCGGGCCGTCGGGGATTTGGAAGGCAGTGGAAGAAGGCCGGCCGTGGTGGAGGTGGTGGTGATGATGATGAGAATGGTTCGAGGAAGAGGAAGGGTAGAAGATCGAAGGCAAGGAGGGTTGTGCCGACGGTTGTGAGGTCGGGTACACATCCAAGCTCACGTCTGCGAAATCGTCGTCCTCATCATCCGACTCGTCTTCATCTTCCTCGGATTCGGACTGCAGGTCGATAGGGGCCATGTCTCTCGGTTGTAGCGGTAATGGCGACGGTGTAGGGCGGGAGGATTTCGCGGTTGCAGTGGCGGCGGCGTCGACCGGCAACTCCTTGGGTCTC
Organism: Tulasnella sp. 424; assembly: GCA_019633425.1. Classification (NCBI taxonomy): domain Eukaryota; kingdom Fungi; phylum Basidiomycota; class Agaricomycetes; order Cantharellales; family Tulasnellaceae; genus Tulasnella; species Tulasnella sp. 424. The sequence goes on along the minus strand of WSUB01000050.1, from coordinate 28,842 downwards.
TTGGTGAGAGAACCAAGAAAGGAAGATAACGTCTTCCCACCTGGACTACCTCCAATAGGACTAACGTTTGACGTTTCGGAGGAATCAGTCGCTGCAACGTTTCCGGGCTTCCCTTGGGCTTCCTTATTGTTCAGGGTTCTAGTACGGCCTGTGGAAGGGCTCAATGTTGTTGTGCCTGAGGCTGGTGAAATGATCCCTGTCTCCAATGCTTGTGCCGACGTCGCCAGCTCAGCGACAGCCACAACGTCCTTTGCGCTCGGTCTTTGCTTGATTGACGGGGAGCGCAGAGATGCTAGCCATTTGGAACCGGTCCGTTTGCTTACGCTGACGGGAGTCGTTGGGCCGGGCGAATGTGAAATGCCTCCGTCTTCTGTGACTGTGGTCGCGTCTGAGCAGGCTGTACTGGATCCGGCGGAGACGGAAGATGCGGACGTGTTGGATGAGCCGGCGGAGGTGGTGGAGACGGGTGGTAGTGGTGGTTTGAGGTTCTTGGTCGGTGAGGATGCCGGGCTCTCCTTGTTGCGCGTGAAGAGTTTGGGCCGCGCTGGAGTTGATGGTGGGCCTTTTGCAGCAGCTTGGCGGACGTCGATGGGTGATACTGAACGTGGAACGCAGAGCATCATGGCGGTGGAGGGTTGAAGGAGGAGGAGGACAATGCGTGTGGGTGTGGAAAAGATCCAAAGCTGAAAAAGCAGACGGTGCGTGTGTGTTTATGTGCGCCCACAGAGGAAACGAGGGGTGGATGGGATGGCGAGAGTGGTCGTCAACAAATTGCAGACAAGACTGAAATATGTTTTCTTTGCTTACTAGTAGTTGTTAATGGGATCCGGAAGGGGGTAGGGGAAGTTAAAGAGAAAGAAGGGGGTTTTTTGTCGGGATAGTAGTGAAATTCCTCTGGTCGCTTTGACCTGCCCTGCTTGGATGGGGAAAGCAGGACGAGGGAGGGGAGGGCGGGGGAGGAGAGTGAGGGAGGGAGAGAGAGAGAGAGAGGGAAGGAGGGGAGGGAAGGAGAGTTATTGATCGACAATGGAAAGAAGAGTCTTGAAGGCCGAGAGATGCGAGACGCGCTTGTGGTCCAGACGAAAATCCCCAAACCGCGGGAAAAGCCCAACAGGGTGCACCGAATTTTTGATCTCCGATACCTCGGGACCAAGCCACTCTCTCATTGCATGCAACGCTGCGTGCCCCCGGACCTTTTTTTTGACTGTCAAAGTATATTCAGGAAATGCCGCAAATTATCACACAAAGAGATCAGTTCGGCCATCGCACGCATCGTCGCCGAACGCACATAGCTTTTTTGACCGCTTAGACGCCTGCAAAGTCTCTATATTACAGCATCGCATTCCCTCTCTCCCCATCGCTTTGCACAAAGAACATGCTTAAACTGAGCAGCCCATGAGGCACGCCACACAACCTATCGCCGATATTAACTGTAGTGGGGTCCTTGGCTGGATGGAGTCTAGGGTAGAGTGGCACCGTATGGCAAACGTTGTCTGTCAGCCACTTGCTTAGACGGGGATGAATAGACGCGCTGTGTCAGTAAAAGAAAAGTGACTGGTAACACACTGATTACTATTAGATATAGTACAAAAAAAAAGCCTGTGGCGGAGATGCGTCCTTAGGTACATACAACCCTCTTTTTCACAACTTTCACATCACGGAAGCTCGATTCCGACCTGCACGCTCCACTGGGTAATATCAATCTCGGCTGAGGTTCGTTCTCCTGGGCCCAACCAAGAAGAAAAACGCCACACAAGCCTTGACTGAGGAGTCATCGACCCTCATTGCTGTGACATGGGGCCGTCGGCGGGTTCTCAAGCCTCACCGACGTCAATTGCGGGGAGTGAGAGCAATGCGAGCATGCACGTTCACGCTCAAGTTATACTCGCCGCCGACAAGGCAATCTCCCGCCTCGAACTCCTTACCCATCGGAAAGATAATCCGATGTCTCTCATGCCAAGTTTTGAGAGCACATAGAATTACTTAAAACGATCAACTCGGCTTAAGCTCACCGCCGACAGACAGCGGGTGAAATCAGTCCATTTCCGCGCCGCCTTTCTACCTATACACATGCATCGATAGATAAATCCGATATCTCTCTCATGCCAAGTTTGCTCAGAAAGAGCGCATGGGCCCCGAGGAACGCCATTCGGGGTTAGCCTCGGACGGACTCTCAAGTGAAGGCCTTTCTCTCCTGGGATATACTAATGACGCACCGAAGGCGTGTGTATCCCCGCTTCTGAGCGGCCCGATTCTACTCTAGGAGATATTGCAATGATGCCATGACTCGCAGCTAGGCCTGTTGCAAATCCCTTTGGAGCGATCGACAGTCAAGAGCCTATGACGACAATGACGCCTGGAGTGGTGCAGTGCGTGCTATCATCCATTCCGGAACCCCGGAGTTCGGGATCGTTCCATTCTGAGAACGGGGCAGTTCGGTAAGATGATGATAAGAGTCTCGGTTATCTGATGATCATGAGCCTTTGTTGAGCCGGCCTCCGAGGGGTGAGTTGAATTGTAACCATGTATTCAGTCGTCTCACGAACGACCCCCGGAACCCCGACGCTATGGTATTCCCATGTCCGGCCCATGCCCCGCAGCCCTTCTTCTTCTCCGAGGCAGCCTGTCTCTGGAATATGGAATCCGCCGTCACAGTCCGTTTCGCTCGAAGGCACGTGGGGGACACGGTTTCTATATCTATATATATTCGTTTATTTCCCAGCAATTTGTTCGGCCACTCGGCAAGACCAGCCAAGACCAGCCAATTGTGTTAGTCTCCGATGTGGGAAGGCGAGCCGAGCGCGTTGATTATGTCATCTTATTGACATCTTTGACAGTTCTCGAATTTCAGATGAATATATAAGTAATAAAACCAAGAGGTCGTCAAATACGTTTGCCACAGAACAGAGGCACGATTTATCAGTCAAATGGCTTAGACGCCTATTTATCCAGGACGGACTCGTCCAAAATGAAGCATGTCTCTGGAATCTGGAATGTGCCGTTACAGTACATACCAGTCGAAGGAACGTGGCTACGATTTCTATATTTCCCAGCAATTTATCGGGCCACTCACAGCAAGATGGGCCGAAAGCAGTAAATTGTCTCGGTGGAATTGGCCACCGCGGAGAGCCTCGCGCGCTATTGTGTCATTTTAGCACATTCTGACACCTCTTCAAGTTTCAGATGTGTATGTAAAGCCAAGACAGCGTCGAATTCGTTTGCCATAGAGCAGAGGCGCAGAGACCGATTTATCAATCAAATGGCTGAGACGCATTTGGGTCCAGGACGAACCCCGCAGAATGAAAGAATTGGGAATCTGCTGTTACAGTACATTCGCTCGAAGGAACGTAGTCACGGTTTCTATATTCGTTATTTCCACGCAATTTATCGGGCCACTCACGGCAAGATGGGCCAAAAGGAGTAAATTGTCCCGGTGGAATTGGCCACCGCAGAAAACCGAGCGCGTTAATTATGTCATATTATCACGTCTTGGACGGGTTCTTGAGTTTCAGATGAAGACACCTTAATTCGAAACAAACGCTCGCCACAAAGCTGCAAGAGGCGCAAAAAGACCGATCAGTCAAATGGCTTATACGCCTCACTCTCGCCACAAACCAAACCCGTCAAAATGAAGTCTATGTGTGCACGAGGGTCAGATCGCCACCGAAGCAGCCAAATTGGTAATATTGACGCCCTTGTCCGGAACCCGCCGGAGAAGGAAGTGTGCCACCATGCGGCCGCCCGACTAAGGGGCGAATGAACAAAGGCGCGGGAATATGGAAGTGCTTATTCAATCAACAGAACGCACTGTCTCACGGCAGTCGGCACCCACGCTGACGCCGGCCCCACCCGCCCTTTGTCCACCGCCGGAGGATAACTCGCACAAGGCACAATGGCAACATAACGTCGGGATATACTCTCTTGGGACGTTAAAACTGTTCGTCGGTTGGGTTGTACACATCAAGCCTCTTAAATCCCGCCTCTCTCGCTACTACTCTGTTGCTCCCGTTTTGTCCTATCATCACACTTTTTTGCCTTTCTCCTCTCCCTCCGGAGACGCATTGACCAATTATCATAATTACCCCTTATAAAATCTGCAAACACAATGTCAACAGATTCCTCTGCAACCCCCACCATCGTATCTCCCCGTCCTCAACAGCATCCAATATTCTCAACCCAACACTCTTACTTCTTACCACCAACTCCACCACCCCAAACCCCTCCACCATCAAGAACAAGCCCAAAGCGGCCATCCATCTCCGCATCAGCCGCCATGAACTGGTTATCCCACAAATCGTCCAATTCAATCGCATCGTTACGAGGGCGGACCAATAGTTTGAATAAAGACCAGATGCCCTCGATACAGGGTTTACGGATCAGCGAGCCGATTCCTCTTACAGACGATTCGGGCGTCATGTACTCCCGCGGGCCAAAGCAGCAACAGCAGCAGCAATTGCACGCCATCGCAAGACCGCTAGGACACGGTGCGGAGGTGGTTGCGACTCCCGCAGAGGCTTTGGAGAGACCTGCAGCGAGGATCGCCTCGCCGCCGCCGAACAACAACACCAACGCTTCAGCCGGTCGGCGAGCAGGAGACTTGCCACCCATCCCTCAATCCCCACCAGGAGGCCTTCGTTCGTCCAAAAGCTCGCCGCACCTCAAGTCTCCTACCTTCCACTCCCGCACGACGTCCGAATACAGCAACACCGCGTTAAGATCCCCACCACCACCGCCGGTTCGCTCCCCGCTCAGAGGCCCCTCGGTCATCCCCCCTCTAACCCCATTCCCAACTCCACCCGCTCAGCCACTCAACATCCCCTCGGAGGGCTCGGCGTTTGCCGTACCCCCCGTAGCACCGCAATCCAAATTCAACGCGGTCTTGCTCTCGTCGAACTTGGATTCCAAATCGTTCTTGTCGAACAAGAGGAGTCAAGTGATCGTCACGCTCGAAACGAGCACAGAGGTGTTCAAGACGACGTTGAGCACGTTGACTTCCCGGCCTTCGTATGCTGCTGCGTGGTTTGAGAGCATCCTCAAGGGAGCAGCAGAGGAGTCGATCGAGGAGGAACGGGAAGAGGAGGTGGAGGAACCGGCGTCGACGACGTCCTCCGTCCCACCTTCGCCGTTCACCCGTGTGTTCCAGGATCATTTGACAAGCCAGGGTTTACGTCCCAACATCCCGTCTTACCGCGAAATCCACTTGTTCATGGACAGACCGTCAGCACCGTACCCTCACGTCCTCAACTACCTCCGTTCTCCCGTCGAGAGCACCTCCCTCCCGCGCGCGATCCAATTCGGAGAAGCTCCTAATCCGACGTCCGCGCACGACGCGATGAAGGTGGACGCGCTTTTGGAACTTCGAGACGAGGCGGCGTATTTGGGGTTGGAAGGGCTGTTGCAGCTTTGCGAGCTCGAGTTGAGGAGGTGGTACATCGCGTCCCGCCGGTATTCGAGTCAACAGCATAAACCCACTCAATCCACGTCTACGGCTGCTACTACGACGGTGGCATCTCGTCCGACGAGCGCTTCGTCTCAACGAGCCTCGGTCCCTCCCGCCACCAACACCACCACTTCCTCAGCTCCCCAACCTCTCCGACCGCTCCGCAAAGCAGCGAGCCACCGGATCCTCTCGCCCTCAGCCGTCCCCGAGTCCATCAACGAAGACGACGGTGACGTTCTCCGCTCAGCAGCACCGTGGTCCGAATTCGGCACGCGTAACCGTCGTCGCCCTTCGTCGATCTCTGAAGACGAGAGCAGCAGCGGGGTGTACGAATCGTCCGCGAACGAGGACTCGGCTGTTGCAGCAGCAGCGATCCAGGCTGGGCCAAGAACGGCCAGCCCCGAGACCATCACGCGCGCTACGGCGGCGGGGCACCTCAGGTCGATCTCGACCTCGGCCATCCCACTCGGGATGTCCACCTCGGCATCTCACCACATCCTCATCCCCCCAAATCGAGCGTTACCGGACGTACCGTCATCCACGTCCTCCTCGGCGCTTTCCACTCCTACGAACGCGCCCGCGCCACTTGCTCCGTCCGTCGGACTGGGCTTGAGAACGAGGAACAAGACGCGCTCGAGGAGTAACAGCAGGAGCGAAGGCGTTTCGAGGCCTACGATCATCCCCCCGCCTAATATCACGGTGAGCGGTCGCGGAGGAGCGGATCGGCATCAACGGGGCAATTCGTTCTTGCCTAGCTTGATGTCCCCTTCGACTCCAAAGACCGCTGGGAGCAGCTCGAATTGGATTTAAACGACCTTTTGCCAGACATGAGTGACGTAATCACGACAAAGTCACGATGTTTTTTTTTATGATCTTCTCTCTCTCTATACCGTACTTCGTATTCGTAACTTCTTGTTTGTTTTCGATTTCTTGGGTATCTTGCCACTCCAGCGCTACTAATACCGCCTCCCCCCATCGTCACATGTATTCTCCAAAAACAATTTCGTTTGTCATTGCTACGTTATCGTTGTCTTGTTATCTGTCCTCGTTGTCCTTGCCTTGTGTCAATAGCTAGCTCAGCCCAATGTTTTCGATGTATTATAACGTCTTTTCACGAAAGTCGCTTTTACAAGCGTCCCCAAATACAGCTTGCCATTGATATCCATTTCGGTGTGTACTACAAAACAAGCTTCTCAATCTGATAAACGGCAACGGCTTCATCCATCTTTCTATGCCTCTCAGTCCTTTTCTTCAATTTCGCCCACTTCTGCTCCGTATGGCCCGTTTTAGCAGCTCGTTCCTTCTCCGCCAGCACTTTTTCTTCTTGGGCTCGAACGAAAGGTTCCAATGGGCCTCGAAGCTTTTCGAGCGCGGATATCACATTGGCGCTGTTCTGAATGTGCGTGGAGATGGACAGGATCGAGGTCTGGAGTTGGGGTTGCGTTGAGGCGGTGGTCGTCGTGGAGGAGAGGATGGGGAGAAGGAATGTGTCGAGGATGTGTTGGAAGAATTGGATGGACTGGTGAGAGCGCGGAAGATATGGTCAGGTTAGTGTGATACAGCAGGGAGGGTGGCGGCGAGGAAAGACTTGCCTGCGCGAAAGGCGACCTCTTTGAGTCCTTCGTCGCGATCGTCAAGATATCTTGCACCTCTTTCCCAATTATCTGATCCAATGCTCCTAATATAGGTGCCAAATCGTCCACCGACAGGTGCTTCTTCATTGCAACCCTTAGCGTCCCTGCAGTCGTGGGGTACTGGACCAGCTGGACTAAGAACTCTTGTAACGAAGGGACGCTCGATTCAGCGGACCGTCGTTTAGGGGATGACGTAGAGTCCACGTCCATCCCGTTGACGATCGGTGAGGAGTGCTTGGTGTTGGCGGAGACCACCAGTTTCAAGACTTGAACCAGCGCGTCTTCGGGAATATCTTTAACTCGTTGGATGCAAAGCCTTAGAGCAGCCTAGTAACACCGAGAGATAGATAGTCAAGTTGTCCTTCCATTTTACCGTCTCTTCGTCCTCTTTAAAAAACACTCACCCAGTCAGAACGATCTGCAATGGTGCCTATAACGCCCATATCATGAGGCACGCAGCCATTCGAGACCAAACCTCGTTCGAGCAACGCCGTGACGCTAGAAGGTAATTTCTCCGCTTTCCCATGTTCTGCAGCCTTGGGAAGGGGCTGCAACAAGCGCTTGCACACTTCTGCTGCAAAGTCCCGAGAGAGGTTGGCCTACGATTCAGGCGGACGTCAGACATTAGATTACGACTTGGGGCCGAGCGGATATTCCAGGACGTACCAAGCCAGTTGATTGTTGAAATTGAAGAACAACGTCGTTGGCCGCCTGGACGCCTTGACGTGTCAACGCTTCGTCCAATTTATCCAATGTCTCTTTCTCGGAAGCTGTCATCAACCCTTCGCCTTCCGACGGCTCCTCTCCATAAGACTCGATCCAGCCGTCTGCGGTAGTAGACTGGGCAGCAGCGATAGCGTTCGCTAGGGACGAGTTTGCTGCGACGCCGAGGGGTATAGAATAAACGAGGGACGCTGCGGATCCTCGTGCTTTGCCGAGTGAACTGGTAACGACTAGTAATGCTTGCGTAGTATCCAGAGCTGGGACAAGGTATATCCGTGGGTGCGGTACACTGGAGGAGAGGGAAAGGGTACGACGAGCCAGGATGGCTTGATATTGTAGGTCCCAAATAAGGATGTCAACGTTTGTGTGACCCGGTTCCAGTGATGCGAACAGGACGTGTGTAGTGTTGAGATGAATCAAGGAAGTGGCCGTAGTAGCAGTGAGCTTCTGTCGACTGAGTTGCAGTGGAGGTTCGTGGTGAGTGAGGACGAGCGATTCGGAAAGGGATGGTCGAGAAAGGGTGTAGCGGGACCAGGACGAGTCGCTCCCTGCATTGAGAATCAGTCATCCGACGTCTTGTAAAGAGTAACTGCGTCCTTACAGAGCACGGAAACGTTTCCAGTGTGGTCCACGGTAATATCACGCAAGGTCTGCAAGGGGTCTGATATGAGCAACGTGCTGACGACATCTTTGGGCGATCGGAACCTACGCTTGTGCCGTTGGAAAGATCGACCTTTCCGGACGCAGAGGCATCGATGTTCCCGTCATCATCAAAAACGGTCACATTTAACCGCAGGCCCGGAGTTGCGTCCGCGTCTTGCACCACAGTTAAGACCACAGCCGAAGGCGGGACTGAGGTTGGAGCAAAAGTGCATTTCTGGCGAGGGATGATAACGGACTTGAGTACCACTGAGCTGGGACTTCCTCCTTGAGTGGTGCTGTTTTGAGAGGGCAGCATCTGGTCCCCACTTAGACAAGCAATCGTGCCTGTTGTGGAGACGACGAGTAACTTGGATGGTAGGGAGCGAGGCACGTACACGGCGTATACGGGAAAAGGCGCCTAGGGTAACGAAACACTACTTAGAACTTCTGAAATGACATGAGAGGAAAGCAGCAATCATACCTGATACGATTTTCTATCCGTAGCTAATGTCGTTGGATCGTCCGGAGACGACGTCCAAGCCCAAATTGTTCTGCTCTCTAACGAGCTCTCTATACCCTGAGATCTTCTAATCACAGCGTATGTTACAAGATCCGTGCCTTCAGGGCGTGAAACTGCTGGACAGGCGTATTGAACATCGGGGCCGAGCGTGTAAGATATTAATGGCTGATCCGCATCGCTCTAGAAAAACCATCGTTATTAAGGTGTCCTAGGTACAATCTATAGTCGATTTCCTTAGACATACGTCCATTATGTGTATCCCGTTCGCTTCTACTGTCAACGTTGCGTATCCTTTCGCTACTTCCTTCCCTTTCGTGGAAGGTCCATATGTCACTGTTACATGAGGGCCGGTGTTTTTGTCAAGTCCCTGCAGCTCTGCAGCTGATAACGAGTACGTGGCAATGTTCACTGGCTCATGAATGCTACTTGAAGATGTTGCCATTGACGGCACGGAGTGAAAAAGTCGTCGGAAGCGCCCAACCGAGCTTATGTCAGTGAAGTCTCACGGTCAACGTTCGATGTTTCCCAGGTTGTGCCTCCCGAGCATTTTATGTTCCGGCTTATAAGGCGTCGGCCACCACGCTGTAATTTGCTCACTACTCGACTCTTAGCTCACTCGTACTCTACAAAAAGCTCAGCTACTCCATTATCAACCAAGGGGATCGAGAAACCATGGTGGAAGCAGCATTCCGCGCTTGAACAGGCGTACGCACCAGGTCCATCGCATCCCCGAATACCTCGAGACCTAGTTCTTCATATCATCCGAATCATGACCAGTCACCCTCGACCAGATTTCTACAGCGTGCTGCACGAGCACGACGCGTATCCACAACTGCATTCCACCGACTCCTACAATGTTCTCCTGGACTACGCCTGCGACTCGCCAAATCCCAGGTTTTTCCGAGCTGTGCATCGGAGAGCGTGCAAAGATGGGATGGTGGATGAAATCACGCACCAGCTATATGTTCGACATCTAGTTCGGCAAGAGAAGGCAACGGATGCAACCTCTTTCATTCGGAGAACCTACCCAGACGACGCGGTTCCATCGCCCATCTTGCTCGAGCTTGTTTCTCCGCCCACGGAGAAACCGAGAACGCACCTAGTCCCAGAGGAGAAGGAATACAAGGTTGGCCCTCCAAAACCTCCGCCGCCTGTGAACATGCCGGCGCTAGGTGCGCGGGTCGAGGCCGACTATGGGCATGCACATCCGCTGGTGCTACCATCGGTTCGATACCTCCGCTACGGGGGCAAGCATGCGAAAGCGTCCAACATAGTTGTTCGGTATATCCGTGCTATGAGCCCGGAGGCATCGGCAGGAGAGCTCACCTATGCTCGGGACCTGATCCACGAACTCCTTCTCCTGCCTCCTGCAACCATATCACACTACCCGCATCCCCAAGCCGCCTACTATTCTTCCGTTACGCAACTGTTCGACCTCCACCCCAGACTCCGACCAACGTCGACCACACTGACGTTAGCCATGGAATGGCTAAGGAGGAGGCAGGAACGAGGATACCTTGCGTACGGCATGCTGCGAAAGTGGACAGCCAAATGGGGAGACTTCGTGGAGGACTCTAGGGTCAGGCGGAAAATCGCGTCCTTTGCGTTGGACGAAAGAAATATATTCCTTACGCGGAAGATGATCAACCGAGAGTACGCGTGTCGGAAGCAGCGGTTGGAGCACGGAGTGGACGAGCCGAACGCTCCAAGACCGTGGCAGCAGGCGAGGGACGATGCTCTATGGCAAGCATTGTTGATGAAGTACCAGCGGCTGAACATAGCGACGAAACGCAAGTTTGGGCTGGCTGATCAGCGACTTTGGTCTTCCGATTTCATCAACTCACAACGGGGCGAAGCAGGTAGTCAGAAGGAAACGCTAGATGGAAATTCGTCCGGGCTAGCACAGTAGGGCCCGTGAGGAGGGATAGGTTAATTTATGTCGCATTTCATCTATTGCACAATCTATCCTTAAGCATCACGCTTGTAGCTGCTCGCTCTGTTTCCTGTGGTTGAGCGCCCAAACATCGACCTACAGAACAGGTTAAATTAATGCGCAAACCGAAGAGAGTTAGGATAATGAGACCCACAACTTGGAAATGCCTGTGGTCTTCATGTTTGACATTAGAGCTTCTTCCATGGCACTATTGATGCTCAGGTCTGTTTTCCGAGCCACGCATGTTGGGTCAGTGTTACTAGCTGAGTCCCGTGCAGGCGAGCTAACGCACCGCTGATGTCACTGAAGCTCGAAGGGCTTGATCCATGGGCGCTGCCGCCTCTCTCGCTAGTCCGGGTTCGAGTGGACTGCCTCAACGGCATACGCGCCCCAAATGCCGCAGGTGGAGCGTCACTCGCGCTGGACGAGCTTGCTGCATCTAAAGACAGTTTTTTCAGGTGGCGGTTTAACATAGCCTGCTGCTGAACTGGGGGCGGTCTCGGAGGTGATGAGGCCAACGAAGGGGAACGCGACTGGCCGGTCGAAGGGACTGGCGAGGCGGACGACGCGGCTGCACTCGACGACCTAGTGGGCGAGCGACTCTGCGGCAGAGATGTGATGGAGGGTATCGATCCAACGGCAGAGCGGGTCTCGGAGATGGAGGATGAAGATGAGTGTTGTTGGCTATGCGATCGAGAATCGGTTCGAGTGGCTGTCGAAGTGGAGGTAGTAAACTGGCTTTTCGCCGTGGCGGTAGATATCAGAGAGGCCGGAACCGGTCGTCCACGAGGAACAGGGCTCGGATTGACGGTACTCGCAGGTGTGATGTAAGCACTGCGGCTCGGTGGCATGATCTCTCGACCTTTGCCCTTGTCACCTGTAGGGGCCAACGGGGCCCGTCCAAAAAACGGACGTTGTTCGGCTGGCTGCTCGGCCAATACGGGCGTACGTGGTTGAGTGGCAAAACCAAGCATGCCGCTATTCATCAATTTCGCCAAATCTTGGAGGCGGCGTCCGAGCTGTTGTTCGGGTTCATCATCCTCCCTGGGTTCTTCTACAGATGACGACGAAGCCTCCGTATCCTCTGAATAACGGGGAGGGGACATAGGTGTACCCCTCCCCCTGGCGGATAAAGGGACCATCGAAGGGCGTTGGGTCAGCGTCATTGTGGACTCCGAAGGCCCAGTGGGTCTCCCAGTTGCTATTCGTGGAGGAACAGGTGTTGCAAATCTGGTAGGCGTAGGCGCTGCCGATGTTCCTGCAGATCTTAAAGAAGGGGTCTGAGCCACGGGCAAAGAAAGATTGCTGGGGGTATTGTTGTTCGAAACACGTTGCGTTGATTCAACTTTGGGAAGCCTGTCTGTTGGGTAGAGTTGCAGGCCAGTTGCACCCTGAGTCGAGGGCCCAGGAAGCTGAAGTCCCGAAGTACCAACGTCCCGGAGGCCTCGGAGCTCCTCTTCGAATCGTAGTTGTGTGCGATACAGAAGATAGGGGAGTGGGACGCCGAGATGCTTGGAGAGACCGGGCCCTAGGACAGAAATCAACCGTTAGATCCAATACTTAGGGTACAAAAACAAAGTCGCACAATCCACTTCCAAAGTTCCGTCAGCTTTCCGAGCGTCTGAGAGAACTCCCCAAAGAAACTGTTCCTTCTGTGGTGTCCATTTCACCTACGCAAAGATTTTAACAAGGCCCAGGTTGGATATGTTCAGCAAACGTACTGGGATGGGTTCTTGTGGAGCGTTGGCCGGCCGGTCGTAGGGGAGTTTGATGATCAGATGAACCGGTCGATCCATAGGCAGCGGTGGAAGTAGAACCTTCGAAAGTTCGCGCGGGTTCCAAGATCTCACCCTCGCCGCGCCCCAACACCCCTGCGGCACGAGACCATCATAATTCGCCCTAGATCATAAAACGGAAGGTAGAAATACAGTATTATGGTAACAGATGACACGAAAGAGGGAAACTAGGCTAGATGAGACTAATGCGAGTTCGAACCAACCCTCCCCGCCAATTCTTCATGCCTGAACTCCGGGCATGGCTGGCGTCAGTCTGCATTCGACCGAATGCATCCATAATATGATGCGGTTGCAGTGGGGTTCTGGCTTGAGGTGGAGGCAGGAACAAGGACGACACCGGAGTCGGGTTCCCTCCCCAAGGTTCATCATCTTCATCCTCATCACTAGCGCGTCTCCGTTTCTTTTGAGCCCCACCCGCATCGTCATTAATTTTACGCTTTGTCGGGGACTGATTATGCGAATGGCGGGGTTGTACGTGGTGATTTAATGATGACTCTTCATATGCACGTTTGACCTCCAGCCCTCCAACGCACAATGAGCGCACCATCTCGTACCCTAGGAAACCAAGAATATCAATCGTGTCATCCGCTCTCAGGTCTAAATGTGCTGGGAGGTTCAAATATTCCTTGAACCGTTTCGCTGAGAGGATGAGGTTCCCGTTCAGCATGGGAGCTTCGTTAAGAGGAACGCAACACTTACATTTTCTGAACGTGAAGGATGCTTGGCGACACTCGGAGTAGTGCAGATAATCCTCTTTCGTCATATGCCTGGTGGCATCATCAGCTTCCTGAATGGGAACTGCACGTCAGGTCTGTTTCAGAGAGGGGCCGGCGAGCAAATCCACCTTGAGACGCCGTAAACTGTCCTCGTGGGCCTCCATTTCATCTTCGTCTTCAGCTTCGTCATCCACGGCGGCACCATTGGGGTTGTTCGCTTGTATTGTCTTGAGAACATCGCCATAGATTGTTGTCAACTCCCATGGGAGTTTTACACTCATTTTGTGAGGCTTAGCGCTGTTTGGATCTGTGCTCCTGTCAGTTTCTGCGAAAATACTATGTCGAATAGCCTGCTAACCTGGGCCACCTTCCTCCATCACGTCATCCATATTTCCTCCAGCGTTATCAGAATCCTTGGCATTCTTCCTCACGTCCTTCCAGCTCAAGTAAGTTCTTAGACGGTTGACTTTGGCACGATCATAACGAATGAGAAAAATCAAGTCTTCAGCCGAGATGTTTCTTGCACCCCGTTTCGCTGCTATTTGGCGGGCTTGAAGGACCTGCAGGGAAATTCCAACCGGTCGGTGATCATCGTCTGGTGGAGACAGGAAAGACTCACAATTTCGAGTACTTGACTGCGCACAATGTCTTCTACTAGATTAACAGTTTCAACAAGTGGGTCCTGAACTTCACCAAAGACAAACATCTGTTGAAAAGCTTTGTAAGCCGAGGAACTAACGGCCAAGAGGCGAATTGTTGGTGTATCACAAACCATCTGCGAAATCTCGGTGGTGTACTTGTATTCTTTCGGCTTCTCCTCAACAGCAGGTTGAGCGGGTTTCACTTTGCTCATCTTGAGATTCGTTCAATGGGAGGCGTTTGGGATGATGCGGTGGTGGCAGCAGGACAAAACACCGCGACCGGCCACGGAGACAAGCAAACAAACCCGGCATCTTCCGCACACTTTTCGAACCGCATCCAACCCGTTTTCACTCGATTCGCTTGCGAGATGTCAAAAAAAGCCGCAGAAGCTACGTATAGACCTAAAGGCTACGTAAGTGATTGAAAATATAACCTTCATCCTTTAACTGATTCTCATTCTTTTTGCTCAGGGCATTTCTCCGTCTCTGGCCAGGGCTCGCGCTCCATTCCGCGCTCAAAATGCAATAACCGGACTCACCTTGTTCGGGTTTGCCGTTTCAGTTTGGGCCTATTCAATTCATGCCGTCAAGCAAGATAACTTCGATGACGTTGACTTTGAAGCATTAAACACTTCGGTCGAGGAGAAAGCAAAGAGGATATCTCTGGAGGACGAAGCAAAAGCCAAAATGCCGAAATCACCTTCTGCCGATACATTGCCCACCCCGGCTGGCGCAGCATCATCGACACCAATCGACACGGCGAAACCTTCTTCAGGAGGTGGTTGGTACTCTTGGGCGTGGGGATCGAAGTAGGCCGACCTCTGTTCGTTGTAGAGTAGAGCATTGCCTCGTCCTACCCGGCTACATACCTTGCCTCCGGGATCGAAGCCATGCTAAACAGAGAGCTGACCTGGTACCCTATCTGGCGCGTGGAGTTGCGAGTGTATATTGTAGTCGATTTATCCCCAATTTACATTGTTTAACCGGAGAAGACAACACACACGATATATATAACACAAAGAACATGAGAGTATCGAGAGGAGAGTCGTAGGGAAATCGATTTGATGAGTGTATCTGGAGACTTGATGAAAGTAGTTGATGCCCGTCGGGTGGATATGAAGGCCAATGGGAAGGAGCCGGCTAAAGACACGACTGGCAACGCGTAAGAAACCTGCGAAGATACTTACTGTGAAGCTAGCCTTGCTGGACGAATGGCAGGGCTTCTTTCGCGGCCAATATCTTCGCACCCTTTTTACCCGTTGCCACCCCTGAGCCGGCTACCTTCCCATTGACCTTCACTTCCACTTTCCAGAGGGGGGTAGACTTGGATCCTGGGACGTCGGTTGTTATCCATTCGACGTTGTGCTTCTTCTGCTGGCAGAGCTGATTGAAGTAGGAGAGGGTGCCGGGGTCCACCGTCGATCCTGTACTGTCGTCGCCGGGACTTCTGGCTCGATCTTGATCTGTGAGTTCCCCTTCCTCTGCGGCATAGGGCGGTGGACTGCGTCCACTGAGCAGGTGCTCCTGCTTGACCACTTCAAAGGCCGCTTTGACATAAGGATCAAGGACTTGAAAGAGCCAGTCCTTGACCACGCGGAACCCTGTATCGCCGTTATCGAGATAAACCCCAGCAATGTAGGACTCGAAAAGGTCGGCTATTGGAAGGAATTACTTTGAGTCACGCTACCCCGGTGTGCTGCTCGCATACTTTCTGCTTACCTTGGACCTGTTCGGACTTTTGCAGAGTCATTTTTTGAGCCGGGGCCCCTTCAAGTTCATGCTGCAATTCGTATCTCTGGCAGATCTGTGCCAGGTTCTTGTTGCTGATAACAAGCGAGCGGACTTTCTAGAATCAGGTAGACGAGTTATTCGAGAATCTGGGTCCTCTGAAAGGCATGCAAGGACATACCGAAGCTGGGCCGACGCGGTACCTCGGGTATCGTTCGTGCAAGAGGGTGCAAGTAACAGTGCTGAGCACTGAGTCCCCTAAAAATTCAAGTCTTTCATTGTCAGGGGGGTACGGGTCTGAAAGGAAAATCAACGGTTAGGTTACCCGCTCTGCTCGGCATTCCACCCTACTCACCATTCTCAGGGTCTTGAAACAGTGTATTCGCTCGTCCCCAAAGAGAGCGATGGGTAAAGACCCGCTTTCTCAAGTCAGGATTCTCGATTTTCGGGAGCTCAGGAAGCTCCTTTAGCTCTGGTCTGGAGGTTCTCAATCGTTCAAAGAATTGAGAAAGGAGATTTGAGCCAGGTGATGAATAGGAATGAGAATGACGGATAGCAATCCTGTAAGCAATCCGACTACCGAGTACGGCGCGGCTAACGTACTTGAGAGGAGGGACTGTAGCAGGCATCGTTGAGAGTTGGGGGGAGGGACAAAGAGGTGGTGGAACCGCTACCCTTCTTTCATAGGGTGACAGAGGGACCTCACACGGTTCGTTTTTGGTCGGCGTCTGAAAATGTGTTCGCTCATTGATCCGAAGACTCGAAGAGGGCCGGCACCGGCAGGAGCAAATCACCACATGAGCTCAACTGCGTCAGGACTTCTACAAAGACTGTAAACCCCCTAGCTAACACGACAAAAAGGGTACAGCATATGGGGTAAACGAAAATGCAGCAACGTGTTAAAGGTCCTCCTGCGCACTATCCGGAGAGGCGCAACGCACAACGCGGTTCAGATGAGAGGACAGAGGGCCAAAAAATTGCCTGATGGAGAAGGTGGCCTCGTCACACTTATTTCCGCATGCGCTTCTTGAAGCGCTCCATGACCTAAGGTGGCGGATTTACACTTTTAGATTACCAAACGGGCATTAAGGGCTGTACACATACCACTTCGTCGGTCGCCATTTCCTTTCTATCCGACCTCGGTCTTGGTTCAGGAACAGGTATACCCATGGCCTCCAATTTCGCGTTACGCAGAGCCTCGGCATCAGATGCGACTTGTTGGTGAGGCCGAAAGACTTGGAATGGTTTGAATTATCATCAACCTCGTAAACATCATCAATAAAGCGAAAGGCACTTACAACGAGTAGCTGCCAGGTGAGCAATATCGTCATCGGGGTTATCATGTCTTGCTCGCTTTCCTTCTTCAACTAAGCGCTTCGCCTTTTCGGTTTCTTCGATATTCTTCAACCGCACACTTTTGACACGAGAAGGCCTCAGAATCACCTTTTGCGGAAAAGACGGAGCACTTACTCAATTCCCAGATCGACTTCGGGAATCGCGGTGAGCATCGCCATACTATTGGTCACGCTTCCTTCGTCTTGTTCCTTCATCTGAGTTTTGTATCGTTCATCTATCTGATACAGCTGTGCCAGAGGGTCATGCGGAGCATCGTCCTCTTGCTGCTGTTCAGAGTCTTCACCTCGTATCGCCTTCAAGTTCTCCTCTATATAGGCCATCCTGAATAAATATGGTCTTGCATATCAGTAACGTATAATATTATGTGGCTTACTTACATATGCTTGTCTACGTCCAGCTTGTTTGTCTGTACGGTGAAGTTGTTCGATCGGACTAGCCGACGAGTTTTCGCTTCTTCGTCGCCTTCGCTAAGTAAAGGGTCAGTATAAGCCCACACAACAGCACAAAATTACTCACTCTATTTCCTCTTCATGGTCTGCATTCGCTTGTTCGTTCGGTTTGCGGATACCGTATTGTGGCTCAGGCTCCTCCTCGTCCCGTTTCTTTCGTTTCTTCTTGGTGTCCCCTTGGGTCAATTTCTGTAGCTCTATACCTTGTTTAGACTTTCGCAGCTTCCTTAGAGCTATAAGGTCCTCGATTCTTAAGAAACGGGTTCGGTATTTAGCGAGAACGATGTCGACCCGCAATCTTCCATCACTTACGGTAGGTCCTCGTTTTCTTCATCCGCAGGCTTATTGTTGTCGAGTTCAGGATCCTCTTCTTCGACCTCCCGCTTTCGTGTCGGGGCTTTGAAATTTCGTTTCTTGAACATGAGGCGGGGTTGAGGAGTGGTGCCGCTGGAAGATCCATGTGAGAACTCTCCTTCGGGACGTCACGCGTGACAACTCCTTGTCACAGGAAATTTCTCTCTGCGACTACAATCACCCTCGTTATTACCAGTCAACTATGGTCAAGCAAGGGGGGTCTCAGCTCGCTCAGCTCAAGTCAGCTCTACATTCGGCTGGTCTTTCGAGGAAATCCGATGCGAAGTCGAAGAAACGAAAGCGGGGGGAGGTGGATGGGGCCGCTGCACGAGAGAAGCAAGCTGCTCGGCTTCAGGCGATCACCAGCAAGCTCAACCCTTTCGAAGTCAAGGTTACAAAGCAGAAATTAGCTGTACCTGGCCAGAGGGTGAAAGGAGTGACGGGAAGGCCTTCAGTTGCAGCGCAAATTGGTCTGGAGCAGGCAAGCGTCGCAGTTGCAATTTTGTTACAGTATAACGACCATTCTAACACGGCTCGCGTTATTTCAGAGACGGAAGACCCTTCTGGTCGAGTACCAGAAACGTGGGAGAGTCGGGGGCATTGTTGACCGCCGCTACGGGGAAAATAACCCCAACCTCACTGCTGAGGAAAGGATGCTCAAACGGTTCACCCATGAGAAGAAGAATTCATCCAGAGTGACATACAACCTTGAAGACGAAGAGGAACTTACCCATTATGGGCAAAGCTTGAACGCCTTGGACGACTTCGAGCGCACAGGCTTGGCACTGGACGATGAAGAGGCTGCAGAGGAAGCCGAGGAAGAAGACCATTTTGGAGGATTTGAGGATGAAGAGAACGAGGACCCAGATGCTGTGAGTATCTGTAATTGACACCCCAACATTTAAACTAAAGGCAATGGTCTCCAGCCACCTCGAAAGAAGAGTAAGGCCGAGGTAATGGAGGATGTCATGGCCAAGAGCAAGATGTACAAGGTTTGTTTAACCTCCCACCCCTGGCCTTTCTCCTCTTACTGGGCATTTGTTTCAGCGTGAGCGCCAGCTACAGAAAGAAGCCGATGACAACCTCAGACACGAGGTCGATCAAGAGCTTCGTGACATCCAACACCTGCTCATCGGTCTCCCCGGACTGGACTTGGATCCACCAAAAGCCCACAACGAGGTTGATGAAGAAGAAGAAACTCCGGCCACTGAAGGAACGGCCAGCAAGAAGCAAACAGAAACGGATTTAGAATATGATCGTCTCATTCGCGAGCTTGTGTACGACAAACGCGCCAAGCCGACCGATCGTTTGAAGACCGCCGAAGAGGTAGCACTCGAAGAGAAAGAGAAGCTGGAGAAGGCGGAAAGGTCTAGGCTGAGGCGGATGAATGGAGAAGGCGACTATGACAGTGAAGATGAGGAAGGACCGTCAAGAAAGAAGAGAAAACGGGCACCACAGGCTGACGACCTCGATGACGATTATGCTCTCGACGAGGATGAACCTTTGCTTGGAGCGGGCCTCGGAGCTGATATTGATGGATCGTTCTCTCAGTCGGACGATGAAGGCAGCGATGAGGACGCGGACGATGTATTCTCGGGCTTCGCTGGCGCGGTGGCTGATGGCGATTCGCCCGGAGATGAAGAGGAGCAGGAGCAAACCACCGACGAGGAAGGAGACGATAGTCCACAAGGGGACTTGTCGCAGTCGGAGTCCGAAGAAGTGCCCTCTGGTGATGAGGATGCGCTCGTAGAATCCAATAAAGTGGAGGGAACTTCAACGAAACGAAAAACGAAGGAGAGGCCATTAAAGAAGGAACTTCCATATACCTTTGCATGTCCCGATAACCACGACGATTTCCTCGACCTAGTCGCTGAAATCGATGATGAGGATATTCCGACTGTGGTTCAACGGATTCGAACTCTTTATCATCCCAGCCTAGCAGAAGGAAACAAAGCCAGATTAGAGGTACGTTGGCGCAACAAGTGACCTATCTCTATTGCGCTGACAGATTCGTGCTATTTCCAAGACCTTAACAACGGTACTGATCGAGCACATGCTTCATACAGCCGGGTCGTCCGAGAACCCGTTTCCTCTCATAACCGCCCTCTCTCCTCAGCTGTTCACTTTGACAAAAGCATACACCGGAACCGCCGCACGAACGTTTATAGCCAAGCTCGTCATTGTGCAGAAAAATCTCACAAGAGGGCTTTCACGGCCGCATGATCTTGAGTCCCGAACGTTCCCTCGACTGCCGGAGCTGGTGCTCCTGAGGTTGATCGGGGCGGTCTGGTCCACAAGTGACTTATGGCATCCGGTAGTTGCGCCGGCGATGTTGCTCATGGGGCAGTACCTGTCTCAAGCGCGTGTGCGGTCTTTAGCGGATCTGTCTTCAGGGCTATTCTTGTGCACACTGTTTTTAGAGGTTCGTGGCCTTTTTGTTCCAGCCCCACCTGAATAAGAGATCGCTGACGTTGAATTTCACTCAGTATCAAAACTTTTCTCGCCGACTAGTCCCTGAGGCCATCAACTTCCTATTGAATGCATGCCTATTACTCGCACCTCACGATTTAAAGAAGGCCGACCTCCCAGGCACATTCCCCGCTCCCGATCTTGATTCACCTTCGCTGAATTTCAACAGAATAGACTCATTGCGGCTTGGTTCGTTGAGTCCTGGTCCGCCAAATCTCTTGGAGATCTTGCGGGAGGATGGATCTGGGGAGAATACGGATCAACACAAAGTGAACCTCCTCGATGCATCCTTCAACATGCTAGGAAAGTTTGCAGAGCTTTACAGCGCGTCGGAGAGCTTCATCGAGATGTTCGATCAAGTTCACTCTTTACTCAGCGTGCTCAACATTTCTGGGTACCCTGAAGCCTTGGAGGTGAGAGGAGCTCTCATGCCCCTTAAACATTGTCTAACATCAACTTCTCTATTCCGTAGAAACGACATTCATCCACAGTTGACTCCATAGCTCGAAGGTTGAAGTTTGCTCGACAGACGAGGCAACCTTTGAGGTTACAAGAGCACAAGCCAATCCCCATTGCCTCTGTTGCGCCGAAATTCGATTCCAACTTTGGCGGTTGGAAGTCTCGAGAGGAGCGCGAGGACCCAGTCGCTGAATCCACGAGACTCAAGTCTATGTACAAGAAGGAGAAGAAGGCAGCTGTACGGGAGCTACGGAAGGATGCCAAGTTCATAGCGAGCGAGAAGGCAAGACAGCAAGCGGAGAAAGACCAAGAGTATAACGAGAAGATGGTCAAAGCTGTCAGCAGCCTTAGCAGCGAGCGAGCCGAGGAGAAGATGATGGACAGAATGAAAAAGATCGCCAAGCTACGAGCGGGCAAGAATAAAGCGGGGAAGAAGTAACAGACATCGCCGTGTCCTTTGTATCTATAGATTGATTAAACACGCAGTATCAAATGGAGGGTAAAGTCATGCATGGTGTGATGCCCATTATAGAAGCAAGAGGTATCCTACAACTACAAGAGGAGTTCTAAGAATATTGGTAGGGAGAGTATGAGGAACAACATAAGCAAGTCATAACAACATAACGAGTAAAGGGACAGAACAAAAGTCATTATAGTCGTGAAATGCAGTCTTTAGGCAAGCCCCCAAACACCAGCTTTCTGTACACCGGCGACCAAAGCATCGACGTTACCCAGCCAATTGCCAAGCAGCTCTTTCTTTTCCTCGGTGCTTCGAATCCTCGGCTTCTGCTGTTGCGAGATTGGATGACTTGATGGCCAGTTTGCAGCCGCGGAGAGCTGCGAAGGCTTCGTAGGGGAGGGAGGGGTCGAAGTACGAGACTTGTTGGTTGATTCCTCGAAGACGTTTGAACTACCGGATCTCGAGAGGGCCTCCTTCTTTCCGCTTGCCAAAGCGCTCCCTCTAGAAGAGCTTGACCTGGCTTCCGTACCCTTCCCTTCCTTCACGGGTGTTGACACACTCTCTCCCTTGAGCCTCAGTTCGGCGGGTCGCATTAATCCAGGTTTCTTCTTCGCCGGGGTGGAAGGAGAAAATGATGGGAAGATAAGCGGTCTGGCAGACGAGCCAATTGCCTCTCCAGATTTTTTGGAGACCGGCGTTCCAGCAGCAGAGTCTCGGTTGAGATTGAGGATCCTTGGCTTCCCTGGGGTACCGACACCTAGTTGAGCGACCTGAGTCTTCTTCGGACTGACCGGCACGAAGTCAATCTCCTGTTGAAGCATCTGCAGTGCTGATGATCTGGTGGTCTCCGAGGCCTCTTTGGCGGATAGCTCGCGAGACGTTCGTGTCGGAGTTGAGGGACGTGCATTGCTCTGAGAGTTGGTATTGGACGAGAGTTGTAAGTCGTTCTCGACAAATGACGACTGAGGAGTATGACTGAGAGGTATTGGAAGTGGCGTTGGGTACGCGCCAAAGTTCATTGGGGAGCCGGGGACGCTCTTCGACTGTGCAGACATAATTGATTTGGAGAACGAGGTGTCCACTACTGGTGGACGCATGGGGCTGGAGGTGCATCGGGAATTCACCGGCGGAGTTCCATCTTCTGGAAGGAGGTAGAAGTAGAGAAACTCCAAACATTTCATGCTAAATATGAAAAGCTCGTAAGTCTTCGGTGGCAGAGAGATCGTAGCCATAGACACCAACCGAACTTCTCGCGCGACACCAGTGCGTTTCAACGTCTTTACGACAGCCTCGACACCGCTTGCTTCTTCAAACACTCTCAACGCGGGAGGTGAATCCACTAGAACGCAAAGGAGGGTGTCCAATACTGCCGACGCAAGGGTGGGGGCATCGGGTAACGGCGTGGGGTTCGACCCTCCAGATGATGGGTCAGCGGAGGTCACGTTCTGAGACGGTGCGTGGCGGGAGATTGAAAGGATGTCGAGGAGTAACTGCAGGGTACGACCCGTTAGCTTCCGTCCTCGCAGTGGCTGGCTCCCATCATACTTACGTGAATCGACGATTTGCGTCCGAGGAACGCCTTACTCTCAGCATGAATCAGAGCAACGCCTTGTAAAATCGACAGAGCTTGTTGGGTGTGTTGTGCAATTGCTGTGCTATCGGAAGCAGTCTTTGGGTCTATGAAAGTCCCAAACTTAGTTTAGCCCAGTCCATTTCGCAATGGAAACAATACCTAACAGACCTTGGCTCGAGGATGAAGTCAGAAGTTGTTGAAGAGCAGGCAGACACATTGCTAGAGAAGTGAGCAGGCGGGAAGCAACTGTAGGGCAAGTGGGCGAAGTGGATGTTAGCTCGGGGGCGACATCGTTCGAATGTTGTTGCTCACTATTGCCCTCGAAGCCACGCTGTAGCTCCAAGAACCTGTCCATCTGACCCTTGTCTTGTGCAATACATATTTCAGCCAAAAGGCGTTCTAAGCTGTTCAACGCTCGGGAGCGTCGAGAGAGAGAAGATCGTGTTGACGAAAGCTAAATGAATGGAGTGTCCGTCGGTAAGCAGCTGTTCTCTCCACATTCTGGCAGGGTTACTTACGTCGTCTAAAGCGTCGAG
Source organism: Tulasnella sp. 424 (assembly GCA_019633425.1). Taxonomy (NCBI): domain Eukaryota; kingdom Fungi; phylum Basidiomycota; class Agaricomycetes; order Cantharellales; family Tulasnellaceae; genus Tulasnella; species Tulasnella sp. 424. The sequence continues at coordinate 5,413 of WSUB01000050.1, read as the reverse complement.
TATCGTCAGTCGCATCTCCATGATAGAGCTGGAGACCGAAAGGATATGGGGAGGTAGGGGTGAGGAGTGAAGTTGAGTGGGGTGTTCAGCCAGGTTTCGAAACCTACACGCGACTGGTGACAAAAACAGGATCAAACATGGACCAGCCGTTTCAGGTCACGCTGACGGCCTGCCTGCGGCCGCAGACATCATGATCGAGCCAAAAACAAGACGAGCGGCTAATTTGGCTCGCTTAGATTGAATCTACTTCTCATTCTAATTAAAGAAGGGAGCGCTAACAATACAAGTGATGTCCGAGAAGCAGCTCGGCTATTTTGAGGAGACGGACCAGCATTTGGTTACTGAGACCTAGTCCTCATCTCTGATGTCATGTTGTTGCTTAAGGTTCGCGAGCTCCTCTTCCCGGCGAGCAATTTCGGCCTTCTGAGCGGCAGCGTCCTGTCTTGCCGGCATGTGGAAGAGCACTGGAAAAGGGGGAGAGGTCATTTTTAGTCACTCGGCCGTGCAAAGAAATCGGGCAGCGTTATACTCACCGACGATGTAACGCTCTTGCAAGTGAAAGCCGTTCAGATGTTCTAGTGCATTCTTTGCCTATGGAGAACGTTGTCAATTGGGTGGCGTGAAGGAACATCGAGGGGTTCGTAAGCCCCTTTGGGACTTACATCCATGACATCTTCATATACGACAAACGCAGTTCCTTTTGTCTTTGGTTCGACACCAATGCGTATCTGCCGTATGCTCCCGTAACGTCCAAACAAATCGTACAGATCGTCACCCGTGATGTTGTAGCTTAGATTTTTCACGAAAAGGATCCTATTTGCGCCAGGAGGAAGCTTGGACTGCAATGGAGACGAAATTATTTGTACGTGTCATTAGCTGTCTCGGCGGTAATTTGTGCCAGGTCACTTACCGCAGTCCTAGACATTTCGGAATTATTTGTGGTGGTGGAGGTGCTAGTTCGCTGTTTGTATCGAAGCTAGACAAACAACGTTGACCGTCAGATTCAACTACGCATTGACGCCAGACTTGCATATCAATGAATCTATAAGAGCCAAGCTCATTAACAGCAGAGCTATAGTCATTGTTGAGCTCAACTTCTTCTCGCGTGGGTGTGGGACTCAGGACATGTCTGGTTAAAAGCACGGTACAATCCTCTTTCTATGTGCTGAGTATCCAGCAGGCTCGGTCGCAGCATCCGAGAACACCGATGATCCAGGGATCAAATCTAGCGCTCAACACATCCTATTTGCTCTCGCGACCAATGTATGACCGACTGGGGGTAGGTAGTCCTCTCCACCCGGCTCTCGTCTCACCATTTCGACAAAGTTCCTCGGCAGATTCGTCATCTCTGCCTTAACTCCCCTCGCCCTCCTTGGAATTTTGGGAGAAAACTATCCTCGCATCGTCTGAAGAGGTTCACTCGCCCTTGGAACGATCCCTCCCCTGCTCGTGCTATTCTGGCGAAGAGGACTAAACCCCACCACGCGTCGACATTTCGTTCAAGCGAGGACATTTATGGAAAGGCATCTAAGCGGCCCTCAGCGAAACATCCACGCCGATAAGCTTGGCAGATGGACCGAAATTAGATATCCGATTGCAGAGTTTGAAACTTGATCTCAGACTGCCGGGCCGGCGGCAGAGCCCGAGAGGGTGGCACGGCAGTCTGAGGTTCTGAGACCAATGCCGATTGCTTTGATAGCATCGAGGGTAACATGGCGTTGACTGTTCCGAAAGGCAATGGGTCCCATATGGTACCGATGGAGGAGAGCGGTAAGATTACGGTTAGTGTTGCCGCGTCGGATGGCAAACGAAGCGAAGGAGTCTCCTTCGAAAATTTCGATGTTTTGGAAACCTGATCGGTTACTAGACCGTGAAAACCTCTTCCCGGGGGCCAAAAAAGACGTACGAAGGCACTCCGCGGCTATACTAGTCACGGTTCTGAACACGGCCGGAATGCCTGAGAAAGAAGGCCATGTTCGGTAAACTTCAAAAGCCGAACACCCCGTCAGCATTTTTCGTTAAAATGGGCTTAATTCTTGTAGAGAGGATTGTGTTCGTTTTCCGAATGGGGGCATGCCCTGAATACGGACTGTCATTTTATACACATCCGTGGCAGGTTCGTATGTCATCTGTTGGGGCCATAGATAAAGTTTGTCTCATTCACCCCCTCCACTCATTCACCTCGGCACCAATAACCAAGTTCTCTTCCTCTTATCTGCTCAAATCAAGCACCAAGCGGTAAATTAAAAAATGATACCGTTTCTACAAGTAAACGCTCCCCCACTTCTGACCTTCGCACTCCTCCCCCTCTTCCCTCTATTCGTTCGACGACCTCGGGACACATAATGACAGACACAGTGCAAGTAACCCACCGTCGAGGGCTTGGCAAAGTAGGACGTACGTGCAGATTCTCTCCACCAATTTTAGCTCGTTAGATGTGATTGGCTAATGTGCATGCCCTCCGTTTTCTCTTCAATTAGTCATCTTTGCCTGCGGAACGGCCCTCTTCAGTGATGGATACCAAAATGGTTGGCAGTAATGTTTCTTCGACCACATAGAAGTTCATCCACGTACCTGACGCCTATTGGTTACACAGGCGTCACCGGGCCCGTTAATACTATCATCAAAATTATCTACAAGGACACACCAGGACTAAATCTTAAACAGTACTCTACCGCTTTTAGCAGCTTAGTCAATGCTGGCACCATTGTTGGCATGTTGCTTTTCGGTGTACTGTACGTCCAAGCACGTTCTTTCCTCTGGGAGCTAATCGACAATTTTGGCGCACGCATAGGGCTGATCGAATCGGACGTAAATTTGGAATGATTGCGGCTACTTTCATTGTAGTTGTATTTGCGGCTCTCAGGTCCGTCCGGTAATTAGCCCCTCGTTCCTCTCACTAGAGGTGCTTACCCTCCGAGTCCGTCCTACCCATCCTTTGAACTTCTCTCCGCATAACAGCGCTGGTGCCTACGGAGCGGGAGGGTCAATTAATGGCACGCTGGCTGCCCTCTTAGCATACCGCTTCCTAATCGGCATTGGAATTGGTGCGATTATTTCTTCTTTCTTCGCACCCCTCATACTCACACTGTTTTCCGTCTGTTTCAGGTGCTGAGTATCCAGCAGGCTCAGTCGCAGCAGCCGAAAACACCGAAGATCCAGGAATCAAATCTGGTACTCAACACATGCTGTTCGCGTTGGCGACGGACGTCATGATCGACTGGGGGTAGGTCGTCCCTTTCTGCTCTGCTCTCCTCCCATATTGACCGACGGGCCTCCTCAATAGGTTTGTCTTCTCTGCCTTCACACCTCTCGTCCTCCTTTGGATATTTGGCGAAGATCATCTTCGCATTGTCTGGAGAGGCTCACTCGCCCTCGGAACGATCCCTCCCTTGCTCGTGCTGTATTGGCGACTGAGGATGCACGAACCCGAGCGGTGGGTCCTCCGTTTCCGTGCAGTCACAGGACGGCTAAACCTCACCGTGAATATCCTTGTCCTTAGATTCCGCAAAGAAGCTATGAAGCACGTCGGATGGAAAGATTATCCTGTTTGGTTGATCGTTAAGCGGTATTGGCTGAGGTCCACCGCTATTGGTTTGGCTTGGTTCATTTACGACTGTAAGTTGAAATGCCGGCAACAGGAATTTCGGGAGCTAACCTACTCTACGAAGTCATCACCTGGCCACTCGGTATTTATTCATCCACTATCACCACCACTGTCGTCGGCGACTCCGCTCCCCTTTCCACTTCTTTCGGATGGAACGTCGTAATCAACTTGTTTTACATCCCTGGATGCATGATAGGAGCCATGCTCGTGGACAAGGTCAAGCCTAGGATGCTGATGTCTATGTGAATCCTCACACTTCGTTATGACGTGGAAGGCGCTGACGAGGGCGGCTTAAAATCAACAGTGCACTAGTCCTTCAAGCTATCTTCGGTATGTCGCTCCTTCCGCTAGAACTTGAACCTTAACCCGTGCTTGCGTGGGATGCTTCTAGGTTTTGCCATGGCTGCCGCATACAGCTACTTCGCGACCCCAGAACACATTGCCGGTTTCACCGTCATGTATGGTATTTTCCTGTCGTTGGGCGAGGTTAGCATCCCCTTTCTTTATCCGAACTTGTTTTTCCTGAAAATCGTGCTTGTTGGCAGGTGGGACCCGGAATCTGCGTCGGTATCCTCGCCTCCAAGTCCTCACCTACCGCGTTCCGTGGTGTCTTCTACGGCTGCATAGCCGCGATCAGCAAAGTCGGAGCCTTCGCTGGAACTTGGGCCTTCCCCGCTATCGTGTACGCTCAGCGCACATATATCTTTCTCATTATGCCAGATAACTGTCAGGGCGTCATTGACTGCATTCCGACGCCGTAGCAACCGATTCCCTCCAGGACCTAAACAAAATTCGGGTCCATTCTGGGTTGGAAGTGGACTGTGCATCTTGTCGGCTTTGATCACGTTCTTCTTCATTCCAGAGATTCCAGAGAACCACATGAGTGCGTCGTGCCTCCCAATCCCCATAGACTCTCGCAAGTAACCTAACGATTTGCCTTCTCTATACGGTTCCCTCTCTTCAAAACCATCGGACTTCATACTACTAACAGCCAACGAGGACATCAAATTCCGAGAGTACCTGGCAGCCAATGGATTCGATGTTTCACTCTTGGGCCTAAAGGATGAAGGTCCGATTGAGAGTCGTATTGCCAAGGACGAAGGCGAGGAAGTCGCGGACGTTGTTGGGGATGCATCAAGCAAGGAGAACGAGAAGAAAGGGACTGAGGTTGTTTGAATATAACGATATGAAGGATTTCTTGGGATGCGAAGCAGCCTTCGATGCGGAGGAGCCTTCCTTCGGACTCCAGGAGGAATAGCTTCCGAAGCATTATAGTATCAGTGTCTAGGGAGCACAGGCCCTCCGGTGTTCTTTTCAATCATGGCTGCACGATGTCTCCGCCGGGCCGCATGAATATGTAAGCGATGGCCTCGAGGACCGACTCAACGTCGTGGTGAATCGCGTGCTGGATCGGATCTTCAGACGGAGTGCTCCCGTCTAGCTACACCGAAAGAGGGTACGCAATAAAAGGAAGGGTTTGTTATAAACTATCCTTATACGTCATTATCCCCTTTCGTCATAACCTTTCTACCTTTTCTTATTGTGTTGTGACGTGATAAGTTTTGTACGTGTTTGTTTCGCCCTTTAGTATATATTTCGCCCTGTTCGCGATTCCCTCTTTCCTCAACTCCTCGTTGACTAAAGACGGATCGCAGGTATGTCTATTACTCGTAGATACAATATAAAAACTCCTCGTTGACTAAAGACGGATCGCAGTGCGTGTTAACTACGACAGGTTATGGGCCCAGATTCGACGTGTTGAACCCCCTACCATATTCAACCCTAGTCTACATCCAAATCCGCATC